>JALPQD010000015.1:2477812-3060312 GCA_023101885.1 Typhlomys cinereus
GGAAGAAATCGCTGTGCCCTGTTCTGTAGGTGGCAGAGGGACAAGGTTTAGGAGTGCCACACACGCCACCCCCGGCCCTTGCAATGGCATCAGTGGCTTTAGAGATGGACTCTCCAAGCTCCGAACCATCTGCATGCTGATGTGCTGATTTACCATCTTAAGGAGCTAGCAGCATGATGTCATCGCATCATCTCTTTTTTTTCACATAGAGAAAGGCCTAAGAACAGGACCTCGGCTCACCAAGACATTGGCTCCTTCTGCAGGCAGCCCTGGAACCAAAGCTGTGGAAGAAGTCTGATCAGAATATTTGCTTGTTAGTATAAATTCAAGAACAATGTGTGATGCCACAGGGGTGGATAATCAAGTTTCCAGAGCCCACCCCTAGCCAACCCATGACCCCCCCATGCCTCCCTGTATTCATGGATGCAAGCATTTCATGGTCTTCTAAAGTGGGATGCAGTGGCTAGGACAGGGCTCTCTGTACCAAAGCCTTTGAGATTTCACCTGTAACTGGAACCCTTACATTTTACCCAGCTTGCTCCTTCCACTTGCATCTCTTAGGGTATCAGTGACGGTTGCTTCCCACAAAGATGTGGATTTATGCAGAGAAGTTGAGATGACAAGCAAGCCAGCATCTCTCTGCAGGTTCTCTGCAGATGTGGAGCATGACTCCTACATGCCTTGGCTGTTTGTTTTGCTGATCATAGCTGCCATTTCTCCACTGCAAACTCACAACAGCTACTGACAGGGAAATCAAAGCTGTGGTGGCAACAAATGAATTGACAAACAACTTACAGTATGTTTAGCAGTTGGTTGAGGGAGCCAGATCTCATACCATTGGGTATACCTAGCCTCAAGTTTATAATCATGAGAATGAATACTTCCATCCATTCACTCATTCATTCATTGTTCAGTCAACAACTTCGGATGGAGAACCTACTAACTTGGTGCTAAGTTAACTGTGGTCTTAGTCTGAGTGAAGCATATACCATGAGGGCAAGAGAAGTTATTACGTCCACTGATAAGTACTCTACAGGAAACTGTTTGATTGATGAGGAGTTTCAGCCCATGGTGGGCGGGCTAGTCCCTGGGCAGGTGGGTAAGACGGAAGGAGCTGGTTAAGAAGTTGGCATCCTTGGGTATACTTGGCAAGACATTCAGATCTGGGAAATAAGGACTGTCTCTTTTTCAGCTATTATGTGGATGTGGTGTAGCCAATTTTCTTGGCCCCTGGTGATGGTGTGGACTTTCCTGCCAAGCTGGAAAAGGAACTGTAATCAGACTATTGTAAGCCAGAATAAAAGCCCCTGTTCCCTTAAACCATTTGATGGTGGATTTATCATCAACAATGCAGAGAAATTGTAGCAGCATCCCAACAAGAGTTATTTAAATTAACAGGAGTTGGCTTGGGTAGACAGAGAGAAAGGGAAGAAGGAATAGTAGTAGAAGGACCTCAGGTTAGACAGGGAATGATACTTCTCCTATCTGATTGTCATAGTTCAGCACAGGTGTCAACTTGACTGTTGAGGGTTTGGACTCTGGGTACAGTTGTAGAGAGTTGTCTGTTAGTTAAACCCAGAGCAAACCTGAAGGAGATTTTCTAGTTGATGGGGAAGACCCAGCCCATGGTGGGTGGAATTAGGTCCTGGATAAATCACGGAGAGCTGGTTGAGAAAGTTGGTATCCTTCTGTTCACTTGGCCAGACATGCTGGTCTGGCAAGTAAGGATTGTCCATCTCTCAGCTGTTAGGTGGTGATGGTGTGGCCAGTTCCCTCAGCCCTGGTGTTGGTGCGTGCTCTCCCGTCAAGCTGGACTGAGAACTGTAACTAGGAATCATAAGAGAATAAGTCCTTTGTTCCCTTAAGCTGTTTGATGGTCATTTATCAGCAACCATGCAGGTGAACTGCCACGCTGATCCTCCAGGCGTCAATCAGCAAAGGCAGTGAGTGCAAATAACCGAGGCCTTGTCACAGAAGTCTTTATGCTAATGACATTTCAGAGCACCTCAGGGTTTTAAGCAGTGAGTTCATCTGGTGTGGATTTTTGACGCCCCATGGAGAACGTACAAGAAGAAGCAAGAAGGAGAAAGAGTTGCTGCAGAGTTGAGGACAGGAGAGGTCAGGAGAGCGGCTGGGAGGCTCCCACCCTCCTTCCCACTGTACCCCACAATACTCACTTTTGAAGTTGAAACCATTTGAAAAGAGAACGGGAGGAACAGGGATTTCCAGACGTCCAGTCACTCTGTGCGGATATCTTGTGTGTCTATGTACTGTCTAAGTACTCTGTGTCCCATAGGGCTGACAAGATAGAGGTGAGCAAGAGAAAAGGCTAGAAATAAATCCTCTTTTATTTCCAACACTTCTCTGTCCATGTGACATACTGGAAGAAAGCCCTCACAGAATCGTAACTTTCTCTACATTTCATTAAAGTTGAGATACTTGCTCGGTTAGCATCTTCCTGGAAACTGCCCCAAGTCCTTTGTACATATCTACTGTCTTAATATTTATCTTTATAGTGTTGGCCAGGACTATTTTTCCCCATCTTATAGACTAGTGACTGCGGAGTAGCTTGCTCTGCGCCTCCCGGCTAGTGAGCCGCAGAGTGCTAGATGAAGAGACACCGGAACTCCTCTCTTCAGCTCCATGCTTCAGGGCCACAGCACTCAAACCAAACCTTCAAACAGACACAATTCAAAACCCCGCTGCACAGAGTCTGCCACTTTCCCGACGGGGTACAGGACTCTTACCACTCCTTCTGCAAAGGGTCTGAGTTGCCAGTTGTCCTTGCCCAGCTTGGATCCTCTGTGTGACTCTGAGAGTGGGAATTACGTGATCCAGTATACCAAGGCCAGAGGAAGAAGCGCCCACTGAGGATTCTTGCCTCTATCTGCCCCTTGGATGATCCTGGCGAGGGTGAAGTTTTAAGCCTCAAGTGAACTGGAGCTTCTGACTATCCAGGCTTTAAGAAGCCTCCCATCTGCTTTGTGTTTAAAATGGGCTTTGTGTTTGTGGAGGAGTTTCAAGTCAGGGATTATGGTAATGCCAGAGATGGAAACACTGCCAAAGGTAGGACTACTGGATGGGGATTCCTTGAACAGCTCCTTCATTTTGGTGTCCAATCCAGACTCCTTGTCCTAGTGGGTGCGTGTGATCCTGCCTAGTGGTCTTCCTGGGCCATTGTCTCCTTAATAAGGACAGAGAAGAGTGACTGGATCTGCAAAGTAGACAGAAGGTCATGGGGCAGGAAGATCAACCAAAAATGATTAGGGACTGAAGCCCTAGCAGGCCATAGTGAATCTCTCTGCTCCTGTGGCATTAGAAAACTAGAACTGGATTTGGGGAGATGGTTCAGAGGTTGAAACCTTTGCCTCACAAGCAAAAGGGCCTGAGTTCAGATCCCCAGATACCCCCACATAAAAGATGTCAGGCAGATATAGGGGGCATCATGTAATTCTGACTCTGGAAGGCAGAGTCTGAAAAACCCCAGAGCAAAGCAATAAGGAGACAGAGCAACCCAGATTGCTTCCCAGTGTCACCCTTGGGCCTCTGGATGCGCACACATTCAAGTGCATTCTTGTATGCATGCTCACACACATATCCGCACTACCTCACAAAACACACACACACACACACACACACACACACACACACACACACACCACATGCCTGCACAAACACGCACACACATGCACAAAAACCAACAAAAGAAAACTAGAACCATTAACATTGTCCACAGAAGACAACCTCATTTTGATTTATTTTCTATGAATATCTACAGTATCGCCTCTGTCAAGAAACACATCTGCTGTCCAGTTTTTAAGGAGAAATGAAACACATATTTTTATTACTTGGATATCTTCTGTTGTTTTCCATCCCAACAAAGGTTTTAAAAGACAGAAATGTTCATGTTGAAGGTCAGAAAAACAATGACAGTGCTTGGCACTGTCATTGCAGGGCAGTGGCTGCAAGGCTGGGCAGCAGGTTGGAAGCCCAGTTCATCAGTTCACAGACGCATCTTTAACTACAGAGATGACTTGGAAGGACATGGGCCACCAGTTGGGGTTCATCTCCACCAAGAAGACATGATAAGAGGAAGTGGGCTCAAATAGTAAGATGAAGGATTTATGGTAAGCCTGGTCTAAACAGACAGGAAGAGCAAAACCATATACAAGGACAGACCTGGCAGTTCACCCAATTGTTTGTCTGAAAATATATCTGTAGTTCTGAAGATAACAATAATGTCAACATTGATAGATCTACTTATTTTTGGCAATTTGGACTTCTGTTATACTGTTCTAGAGTCCAGATCACTGCATTTCCTTTAGTGTAGGTACAAGAGAAAATATAGGAACATAGTGTAAATAACAGTGGTCATGGATCTGATAGACATGGTGGAAATACTGATGGAGGTAGGAGAGGTGCTTATGGAGTTTGAGGAGGGGCTGATGCAGATGGTGGAGATACTGATGATAGGAGACTCACTGTTGGAGGCGATAGAGATACTGATAGATGTGGTAGGGGTGTTGATGGAGGTAATGAAGGCACTGATAGGGTTGATGGAGGTAGCATGAGGTGCTGATGGAAGTGATGGAATGCTGATAGAGATAGTAGAGATATCACTGGAGATGTTGGTGATACTGATGAAAGTGATGGAAGTGCTGATAGAGGTGATGAAGGTACTGATGAACATGGTAGAGGTACTGATGGTGGTGAGGGACGAACAGAGGGAGGTGGTGGAGATACTGATCAAGGTGCTGATGGAGACAGTAGAGGTACCAAAGGAGAGGTTGAAGATATCAATTAATAAGTAGAGATGCTAAGGACGTGGTGGAGACACTGATGGAGGCGTCAGAGGTATCAATGGAGATGATGGAGGTTCTGATGGAGGTGATAAAGATATCAATGGAGGCTATAGAGGTACCATTAGAGGTGATGGACAAACTGTGAATCTGGCAGAGGCATTATTGCATGTTGTAGAGCTACTGAGCATAGTGGTAGAGGTACTGATGAGCATGGCAAAGGGGTTGATAGTGGTGATGGAGGAACTGATAGAGGCTGTGGAGGCACCGATGGAGGCATGGAAGTATGAGTGGTAGATACTGAGATGATGTAAAGAGGCAAGACTCTCAACCTTGCAAAGCTAATCGGAGACATGTTTGCTTATAAGACTCAAGTAACTTTTATCTTCTGTCTTCTGCTCTTACTTCAACGTCTTTGAGATTGGAAGTGATGTTAAGCCAAAACATCCTTTGGACCTTCCTATGTCTAAGATTCAAAGAGTGTCAAGTCAAGAGAGGGGTTTCATTTAGACAAAAAATATGAGAAATTGGGGTTTGACTTTTCGGCTGAAGTTATCAGCTCTCATGTGTGCTGCAAGGGATGTGTACACTTGTGTGAGTGCCCAGGTTCTGTGTGTTTGTGAGGGAAGGGCATTCTCAAAGCCAGGGGCCATTTTGCAGTGGCATTTGGCCAGTCAAAGAGAATCTGTCTCTTTGAGGAGTAAAGGGAGAAAATTGTTATCAGTAAGACCAGCATGAATTGGCATCCGGGGAACCAAGCAGTGGGGGCAAGGGATGGAATTTTTCCCCCTGGGAGTATTGTTTCTTTCTCCAAGATTTCCTCAGAGGCAGTTCCCTCCAGCAATGCAAAGATGTCAGGTCTTTGGGTTTTGTTTCTCACCTGAGACTGAATCTAAAGGCCCCTCCCCATTTGTTTCTTTTTGGAGGGACACAGCCTCCTTTCATGGGACGTTAGGGACTGAGAAAAATAAGTTGATTTCTCAAATAATGGTTACCCATGCTGACAGGAATCAAATTTATAACACCAGGAAGTTCTGGTTTTGATTCCTGCCTTCCTCCTATGAAAGTGGGTGGCTGGTTAATAGAGCTGATCTCTCACTTCTGGAATTGGATGGTGTTCCCAGGCTCAAGTGTGCCTGCACTTAATTTTGGATCTGCCTATATATGCTGGGTCTGTGCTTTCTAGTAAGAAATGGAGCTCAGCTTAAAGGGTACTGCAGGCCTGGCTGAGGAACACTCTAACTTGTTACAGGTCTCTGAAGACAAGAAGGGCTTAAGCCCTTGCATTTCAAAAATTGACTCTGACTGTGTATGTGCCAAAGGGAGAATGGAGGCGGCAGGGGATGTGGTGTTTGACCAACAGTCATAAAAACAGAGTTACATGTAGGTCGACAGCTCTCTTTGCTTACATATCTAGGAAGTAAGCCAGAAACTTAGCAAAGAATCAGAGTGATTACTGATACCGAAGGGCTAAAAAATGTCTTCTCCCTCCAAGTTCCTCTCTTAGCCAGATAAAGATAAGGAATTTATACTCAGAAATGGCCGTTTCCAAAGGACTCCGAAATCTTGGCATAGATGAGAGTAATTCATCATGTGAACAGAACCCAGAAGAAAGTTCCTATGATTATTTTCAATAATGCTCGAAAAACATGCTTGACAAAATTTATCACCCACCCATGTTAGAACCCAGGAGTTGAGAAAGGTAAAACAAATGCCCTCTAGTCCTGAAGTCTGCATCTGTCTTGTTGGGGAAAGCCAGAGTCTCCTCCATTGGGAACCAAGCCTGCATGCTGAATGCCTGCTTAACCCTGTTCTGGAGGTATTTATTCATGCAGCAGGCAAGAAAAAGTAAGCAGAAGTCATGAGTCAGAGAGCAGAAGGTAGAACAGAACCCCAAGACAGCTTGCACTGCATAGTATTTGCACTTAGCAGTGTATTCAAAGGACCATGCCACAGAAATTCAGTATCTGGCATTGTTAGTTTTCCTGGCTTCATGCATGTTTAACCTGGTATTTCTGTTGATTTACTTTTGATATTTAAAAAAAAAAAACACTAGTTCTGGTTGATAAGCACCATTGACATTATTTCTAGATTGTCAGGAGTTGAGAAGTAGATCCTCTCTGCTAACAGGGATCCTAAATATGATTTCAAGGAATGCATGTCAAAGATGTCAAATGGAGATGTCGAAGTTGTTACGAAGTCATCCTTAATTCAAGCAGGATCTTAAAGATTTTCAGAGGGTGGTAGCACAACTGCACTAAATAAGATTCAGGTCTTCAAGACTCTCTTGAAGAGAAATCTTGAACTTCAACTTTCAGTAGCTACCTCAATGGGCAGAGGACTTTAAACAAACATTTATTGGCTATAATAATTATGCCATCTAATTTCACACATTAAAAAAAATGCCTTCATACAGTTGAAAAACAAAACACAGGGCAGGTGGTAAACTTTGGCAAACAGAACCCATCAAAGAAGTGAATAGAAAATCTACCTGAAAATGTAGTATAAACGCAGAATATCAAACACTCACTTGCAAACCAACATCATGCACATACACACCCTCTAGAAAAACACACTGAGCATAGCAAAAGTACAGAATATCTAGGTTTAAACTGATATGAACTGCCCAAGTTACAGGACTAAAACTAGGAAGTGGTCTTGGAAATCAGAAAAGTTGAGCCAAATACCACAGGCCGTGTTCCCACAGAGCAAGGCTCTGCAGATGGCAGCGTTCCCCATGCTACCATGTGCTTAAAGCACTCCAAAGAAAACCACAATCAGGATTTTTTATTTTCTGGATCTAGGCAAGTTAGTTTTTCAGGCCCATTTAGAAGAACAAACAAGGAAAGAAGAATATGGGAAAGATCCCAACTCTAAGGTACTAAAATAGTCTTAGTTGGTATTAGTGTATGAATAAATAACCAAAAGAAAAAGAGAGAACATTCAAATCAATAAAATTAGAAATAAAAAAGAAGAAATTGCAACAGATACTGGAAAATTCCAGAGAATCATAGGGACATTCTTTAAAAATTAATATTCCACTAAATTGGACAATCTAAAAAAACTGATGAATTTCTAAACATATATGATTTAACAAAATTGACTCAAGATGAAATGGATGATTTAAACAGACTAATAACAGGTGATGAATTTCAAACAGTAATTACAAATTTACCAACTAAAAAAAGTCTAGGACTGGATGGATTCAGTGCACAATTCTGCCAGACTTTCATAGATAAACACCACTAATCCTCAAATGAGTCCATAAAATAGAGTAAGAAGGAATACTCCCAAATTCTTTCTATGAAGCCAGTATTACTGTGACTCTAAAACAAAACAAAGATATATCAAGGAAAGAAAGTTATAGGCCAATCTCACTAATGAACACAGATGCAAAAATCCTCAATAAAAATACTTGTAAACTGAATACAAAACCATCCAAAAAATCATATGCCATGATCAAGTCAGGATTATTCCAGAAATGCAAGGATGGCTTAGCATACATAAATCAATAAATGTGATTCATTATTTTAATAAACTAAAAAACAGAAAACCATATGATTTCCTCAATAAATGCAGAAAAAGCTTTTGACAAAATTTGACATCCCTTCATGATAAGCTTTGAAGAGAATGTGAATGGAGGGGACATATCTCAATGTAATCAAGGTTATATATAACAAACATAAGGCAAACATCATTCTAGATGTGGAAGAACTTGAAACATTCCGACTTAGATCAGGAATAAGACAAAGTTGTCCACTATCACCACTTCTGTTCAATATTGTGTTTACAGTCCTAGCCACAGCAATAAGGAAAGAGAGGGAGATAAAAGGGATACAAATAGGAAAGGAAGAAGTTAAGGCATCTGTTTTTGCAGATGATGTGATTCTATACCTGGAAAATCCATATGGCTCCACAAGGAAACTATTTGAAGTAATAAACACTTTCAGTAAAGTGGCAGGCTACAAAATTGGGACCCCTTTTATATACTGGAGACAAAAAAAAAAAAAAAAAAAGAAAAAACCTGAGAAAGAAATGAGAGAATCAATCCCATTCACCACCGACTCAAAAAATAAACAAACAAAAAACATCTTTGGAATAAACTTAATCAAGGAAGCGAAAGTATAATGAAAACGATAAAACGATGCCTAAAGAAATTAAAGAGAATACTAGAAAGTGGAATGACCTCTCCCAGGCTCATGGATTGGCATGATTAAGTAATGCTAAAATAACTATCCTACCAAAGGCAATATATGGATTCAATGCAATCCCAACACAATTCTTCAGAGAACAGGAAAAAACAATCTCAAAATTCATATGGAAAGACAAAAGGCCCTGATTACCCAAAACAAACTTGAGCAATGAAAAAACTGCTGGAGGTATCACTATACCAGATGTAAAGCTATAATATAAAGCTATAAGTAATAAAAACAGCATGGTATTGGTGCAAAAATAGATACATTGATCAATAAATTAGAATGAGGGCATAGATATAAGCTTCCACACCTATATCACTTGACTTTTGACAAAGGTGCCAAGTATAAACACTGGAGAAAAGACAGCATCTTCAACAAGTGGTGCTGGGAAAACTGGACATCTAAATCCAAAAGAATGAAGATTGACTGCTATCTTTCACATTACACAAAAATTAGTTCCAAATGGATCAGAGACTTCAATGTTAAACTAAAAATTCTGAACATTTTAAAGAATAGGGAATACAATGAATTGACAGGCTTAGGTAAAGATTTTCTGAACAGGACTCCAAATATCCAGGAACAAAGACCAATAATCAACAAGTGGAACTTCATGAAATTAAAGTATTTCTGTTCTGCAAAAGAAACTGTTAATTGTTGTAACCATTACTCTTAACAATTGTTGTGAGAGAGCATTCAAAGTCAATCAACTTAAAGGAGAAAGGGAGATTTATTCAGTTTATGATTCCAGAAGGGAGATACAGTCTTTCAAAGCAGAGGCAGCATGACTAGCTGGCCAAAGCTGGAGGAGGCTACATCACTGCAGGCATCATGGAAGCTGAGAGCTGCAAGTGGGCTTGCTGCAAAGGCAGACTTCTCCTGGAGGTAGGGTGGGACTAATCCACCTCAAGGCCCACCACTTGTCACTGCCTTTCTCCAGTAAGGCTCCACCTCTCAAGGTGTTATGACCTTGCCAAACACATGAGACTGCTGGGGACACATTTCAAACCATGACAATTGTGCAAAAAGAAAACCCACAGAATGGAAGAAGATCTTTGATAGGTATGAATCTGACAAAGAATGAATCTCCAAAATACATGAAGAACTCAAAAAACTCAACACTATGAGCAGAAATAATAATAAAGAAAAAATAAAGTTAAAAAAAAACCCTCAACACTAAGAAAGCAAATAGTCCAATTAAAAGATGAACCCTGAAACTAAAAAGGGACTTTTCACAAAAGAGGCTCAAATGTCAAACAAATATTCTAAAAAATGCTCAACTTCTGTCATAGTTAGGCACATGTATCAACTTGATGGTTGAGGGCTTGAGCACATTTGTAGAGAATTAGTAGCAAGTTAAGCCCAGAGCAAACCTACAGGAGATTGTCTAGTTGATGGAGAAGGTCCAACCAAAGATAAGTGGGACTAGGCCCTAGACAGGTGAATAAAATACAGAAATCTGGTTAAGGAAGTTGGCATCCTTAGGTAGGATACTTGGCCAGACATGCTGGTCTGACAAGTAAGAATTGACCCTCTCTCGGCTATGGCCAATTCCCCCAACCCTTTGGTGATGGCGCATGCTCTATTGCCAAGTTGGATTGAGAACCTGGCAGTCTTAAGAGAATAAAACCTCTTGCTCCCTTAAGCCCTTTGGTGGTGATTTTATTAGCAACTTTGTAGGCTTCCTGCAACAACTTCCCTGATCACTAGGAATTGCAGACTAAATCAACCCTGCAACATTATCTTACCCCAATTAGAATGGCTATGCTCAAAAACATAAACAACGATGAATGCTGTTGAGAATTTGGAGAAAAGGAAACATTTATTCATTGTCGGTGGCAATATAAGATTGTACAGTTACTTTGGAGATCAGTGTGGAGGTTCCTCAGAAAGCTAAAAACAGAACTACCATGTGACACAGTTGTATCACTTCTTTCCCCCAAACACTCTACATACTGCAAAGACACTTGTTTATTCATGTTCACTGTGATTCTATTTATAAATAGCAAGAAAATGGAATCAGACAATATGACCATTAATGGAGGAATGGGTAATGAAAATGTGGTACATATATACAATGGAATATGGTTTTCAAATGGATGGAACAGGACAATAAAACATTAAGTAAAATATTAAAGTATCTCAGTCACAGAAAGACAAATACTGCAGGTTCTTTTTTATATGCAGCTGCTAGGATTAAACCTTGGACTGAAATAGTTGGTTTAGAATTCCTGTAAGAGTCAAAAAAATTGAAGGGCATCAATGAGCAGGAAGGAGAGGAAGGAAGGCTCAGGTGAGATTTTGGAGGATACACTATAAGATACCATGAGTGGTAGGGTGAGGAAGGGATAATGGCAGAAAATACTTAGGTGGGATGAAGGGATGGGGTATAGGAGTGACCGAGGGAGTAGGCGAAAATCCTAAGAAGGTGGGATGCAACCAGATAGGAACCTCCTATGATATTGATGTGTCTAAAATATTTTAGTTTTTTAAAAAGGGAACAAGAATGAACATTCCCTGTATAGAGGAGCATGGAAAGAGGAAGATACAGTAAAATAAAAATTGCTTCCATTGGAATGTGATGCTTCTTGATAAGTTGTTGGTCAGAGAGACCTCAAAGGTCCCCCAAAGAGTTTAGGCTTTTGCCATTGCTCTTGGTTTTCCTCCAGAAACAGACAGTAAAGCCCTATTATTGAAAATTCAACACATGTGAATCACAGGACACGTACAAAAAGCACCAAGTGGCAATGGTTTGGAAGTTTCCTCCTTGTTGGATAACTTACATAGTATGGAAACTACTAGAGGAGAAAAGCAATCAAAGGTCCCATCAATCTGTGAAATCTGCAAGTTGCAATAACAATCACTATCAGTGACCATCAGTGTAACAGTGGTATGAATATCATAGAGGCAACCAACGCTTTCTGATCAGATTTAAGACCCACTTATCAGAAAGGAGCACATTTTTGTTACTGTAAAAAAGAACAAGAACCTTGTGAAAGAGAAGAAAATGGGCCCCAGGGGAAGAGAAGGCTATGAATACTTAACTATGAAGATACTATATCAAGCTTTTTTTAAACATCTGCTATATCCACAGATTGAAAGAGCACTCAGCACTCAACCTAGAAGCCTCCTTCTGAGACAGAAGTTGTTTACTACATAAAAGCACAACTTTCGAAAATGCGGAAAATAAGTGAGTGCCCATGCATGATCCTAAACAGGACACCTAAGCCACACCCACACCCACTCCAAGGCTCAGGAAATATTTCAGAAGAGGGGGCAATAAGACTGTAAGAGCCTGAAGTGGGACATGGTGGGGTGGTCACTATCTTCTGGACATGACAGGATTGTGATATATGTGATTTCATGGCAGATATGCATACTTTCACAAGAATTACACAGAAACTGTCCTATAAACAATTTACCGTGAAAGCAGAAAGACCTCAAGGAGTTCCACAACTCCCTGAGAGACTGTTAAGAACTGCTTGGGCAATGATACGCAAGACACTCCACACAAGTTAAGGCCACAGTAGACATAATTGGACTTTGCATGATCTGTGCAATGACTGACATGTTAATGACCCCCCCAAAGTCTAGCTTGGATCATAGGCACTAGGATCCTTAGAGGCAAGAGACTAACAGTCATAATAGTGTTCCCATACTGAAGGGGATCCCAAGAAAGGGCTCTGGGCAATGCCACTGAGTCCTTACACCTCACCAGAGTGGAGGATGCAGAAGGAAGTTTGACATTCACACTAAAGGATGCCCAGGGAATGGAAGGAAGGAGGAGGGGGGCACTGGGAGAAAAGGAGGGAGGGAGTGAAAGGAAGGGGAAAAGGGGGGAAGGGTGCAAGGGGGACTGGGGAGGGGTAAAGGGAGGGAAGGGACCAGGGTACCTATTAAGTTTGTATGATTGAGAAAATAATAAATAAATAAATATAAAAAAAGAACTGCTTGGGGAGAAAAGGAAGATGCTTTCCTCAATGGTATACTTACTTACTGGAACATGAATCATGTCAGGCATGTATCGTCAAAGACAAACTAGATGAAACACACTGGGATGCACAAGTGAAAAAATTTGAAAATAGGAGGGAATCTGCCAGGATCGATGAAGAGTTGTAAGGGGGAGGGGGAATAGGATTAGGATCTAAAGGGTAAAAGTATCATAAGTTTACTATATTCACATATGCCACATTAAAAAATAAAATGTATACAAAGATTTTGTATATGATGTCTATCTCTAGAACTGGATCTCAGAAATCCTTTGACAAAAATATGAGGTAATGGTGATATTTATTACAGAACTGAAAATATCCCCAAGTCTATTAGTTAGGTAAAATGAATAAACTCTGATACATGCCAAAATAGTGCTTAAAGAGTAACAAGTCTTCATATACTGCCAGGAAGTAGTCTCAAATATGTACCAGAGTAAAAGCAACAACGAAAGTACAAACAATGGATGTTTCCACTTTGTGAAGGACAAAGGAGTAAGTATGAACATCAACATATATTTACCAGCATTTTAAAAAGTGGACAAAACAAAACATTTTAATGCCCCCTACTAAAGACCAGGAGTCAAATGTCTTTACTTTGAAGCCAAGTAAATACTTTACAAAATTAAAAATCCAATGACAATACAAAATTAAAAACCTAATGACAAAAATTAAACTATCTCAAAAGTCTAATTAAAAAAATGCACTCAGGCAGAGGTGCATTTCCAAGAATTCTAAGCACAAAATTTGATCAGGGCAACCCATGAAGAAGTTCTGAATTGTATCCAGGAGTTTTCTTCTTAGCATTTTTATTGGAATTATGTTGAAACTATGATACTTAGGGATAAAGCAGATATGTCATTTTGCTAGTATTATTAGAAACTATGATGTTTGACTTTGCAGAAAACACAAATGAAAGAACATTTAGGCACAGCAACCCTTGTAAGCTCTGCTTGTACCTCTAAAGACCATTCACTCCTAAGAGAAGGGCATTTGATATAAGATCTGGTGTAGGAAATGTGTGATGTGAACCTGGTGCATCATTCATTAGGTGCCACACTCTATTATAGTCATATGGAAAAGATGTAATCTTAAATGAAAATAACCTTGGCTTACCAATTGAAAGATACAAAATGAGTGTTTTTAAAAAACCTTATTATAACTTGGGGGCTGGAGAGGTGGCTCAGGGGTCAAGTCTCTGCCTTGCAGGCGAAGGTCCTGAGTTTGGATCTAGACCCCATGTACAGAGGGCGGGCGGAAGCGGGGAGGCCTGCGTTTCTAGTCCTGGTAGGGCGGAGCCTGTGAATCCTGAGGCAGAGTAAACAAGGAGGAGTTGGAGGCGTTCATGGTGGTTCCCGAATTCGTCCGTGGTTCTACTCACACACAATACATACACAACGCACACACACACATACACGCACAATTGAATAAATAATAAAAAATTTAAAAAACTTATTATAACTTATTTAAAAAAAACAAGATCCAACTATCCTTTGCTCTAAGAAACTCATTTTAAAAAACAAAAAGCAAAGACATCTAAAAGCTAAGATTCAAATAACAAAAATCAACTTACCAAACAAATAGAAGCCATAAAAAGCTGGCGTGATTCTTTTATTTAATAAAATAGACTTCAAATCAAACTAGTCAGAAGAAAGGAGTAGAGCTTCTACATATTAATAAAGGTATAAATTAACAATTGTATCTATCACTAAATCTTGAGGCTTCTAATTCCATAAAATAAGTACTAAAAGGAATGAAAAGTCACACAGTAATCGTGGGGACTTCAATACCTCACTCTCATATCCAGATGTATCTTCCAAACTAAAAATCAGCAAAGAAACTTCAAAGCTTAATTATATAAAAAGTAGATTGGATTTAAAAGATTTCTGCAGAATATTCCAATTAGCAAATACATGGATCAACCAAAGAGCTGGTTATTTGAAAAGATTATTAAGATTGACTAACCTTTTGCTAAACTAATAAAGAAAGGAAAACACAAATGAAAAATATTAGAGATGAAGAGGGAGTTGTTACAATAGACTTCAATGAAATCCAGAAACTCACTGGAGAATGTTTGGAAGATTCATATTTCAAAAAATGAGAAAACCTAGAAGAAAGGGATCAATTTCTAAAGTCATGTGACCTACTAAAGTTACATTCAGAAGATATAAACAGAACCATAGCAATCAATCAGTATGAAGCAATAATCAATCTAAAAATAAAAATCTATCCAGGACTGGATAGACTCATTGATGAATTTTGACAAACTTTTATACAATCTTTTTAAATTTTTTTTTATTATTTATTCAACTGTGCGCATGTGCATATGTATGTGTGGCGCGCGCGAGTGTGTGTGTGTGTGTGTGTGTGTGTGTAGAACCACGGACGAATTCGCGAACCACCATGGACGCCTCCACCTCCTTCTGCCCAGGGATTCACAGGCTCCGCCCTACCAGCACCAGAAGCGCAGGCCGCCCCCGCTTCCGCCTGGTGTCTATACGTGGGATCTGGGATCCAAACTCGGGACCTTCCGCCTGCAAGGCGGAGGCTTAACCCCTGAGCCACCTCTCCAGCCCGAATTTTGACAAACTTTTAATGAATAACTAATGACAAATATTACAGAATGGAAATGAATCCTTCCAAACTCACTCTTTGAAGCCAGTATCACCCAAGAAACTCACTTACCTAGAAAACTAGATATAGACAATATGAAGAGCAAACTGAAGACCAATTTTTCTTTCTTTTTTCTTTTTTTTCCCACTCATACAAAGTTGATAAGTAGCCCATTCCTCTTCCTCCCTTCTCCTCTTTCCCCTTCCCTTCCCCCATCCCTCCCCTTCTCCCAGTGCCCCCCCCATTCCTGAAGCATCCTTTAGTGTGTGAAGACCAATTTTTCTGATGGACATAGATATAAAAATTCTCAACTGAAAACTGGCAAACCAATTTGAAAACATATTGAGAACATTGTATGTTATAGCCTGGTTGGTGTCATTCTAGGACTGCAACATTGGTTACATATATACAAGTCAATAAAGTTGACATGCCATATAAATAGACTAAGGACAGAAGTCACATGATCATTATCAATAGATGCAGAAAAAACATTTGACAAAGTTCAGCATACCTTTGTGACAAAAATTGTAAATAAACTAGAAAGACACAAAACTTGTCTCAACACAATAGAAACTATATATGACAAAGTCTGTAGCCAATATTATACTAAATAGGAAAAATGAGAGCATTTCTTCTAAAAAATAAGTGGACAAAAGTGTCCATTTTCACTCTAACTCAATACAATGTTTGAAGTCTTAGAGCAACGAAACAAGAAAAATATATAAATAAATACAATGAGGAAAAGAAGAAGTCATATATCCCATTTGCAGATAACATGATATTATTTTTAAAGAGTCTATAAACTCTACTAGAGAGCTTTTAGATCTAATGTGCTCAGTCTTTCAGTAATTTGCAGGATACAAATTCAGCATACAAAAATCAGTGGCTTTTCTCTATAGCAATACAGGTTGACAAAAATGTTAAGAAAAATATTTTATTCACAACAGCTTAAAAAATAAAGTACTTAGGAATAAACTTAAACAAGGTAGTGATAGATTTCTATAATGAAGTTTTAAAACATTGGAAAAAAATTAAAGACAACCCTGAATGATGCATAGATGCCTATTTCTCCTAAATTCTCAGAATTAATATTATGGAAATGGGCAAGTTGACAAAAGTTATCTACAGAAATAATGCGATCTTATCAAAATTACAATGATATTCTTCACAGAACTAGAAGAAAATCCCAAAATTCATGTAGAGGTTCAAAAAAAAAAAAATCCCATGGCTACCCAAGCAGAAAGGACACTGCTGGGGCTGGAGAGGTGGCTCAGGGGTTGAGCCTCTGCCTTGCAGGTGGAAGGTCCTGAGTTCGGATCCCAGATCCCACATATAGACGCCGGGCAGAAGCAGGGGCGGCCTGCGTTTCTGGTCCTGGTAGGGCGGAGCCTGTGAATCCCAGGGCAGAGTAAACGAGGAGGAGGTGGAGGCGTCCATGGTGGTTCCCGAATTCGCCCGTGGTTCTACACACACACACACACACACACACACACACACACACACACACACGCACACATGCACAATTGAATAAATAAAAAAATTTAAAAAAAAGAAAGGACACTGCTTAAGCTGCCACCACACCTGTCTTCAAATCATAAGACAGAGTCATAGTGACAATAACAGCCTGATACTGACACAAAGCACACACATTCAGAACAATAGACAAGAACAGAGGACCTCAAAATAAATGCGGCCATGGTCACATAATATTTGACAAAGGGATCTATATTAGTTACTCTTCTGTGACTCCAAGAGGAATTACAGGAATGAGGGGATTTTTTTTCATGATGATGATCTCTAGTTGTAGTCCATACGATGACAGGAGAATTCATACTACCATCAGGAACAGAGACAACTGGCCACACCATATCCACAGGAAAAGTTGAGGTAGGTACATAATTTCCAATTTGTCAGTCTGCCAACTTGCCTGACTTTATCTTATCCACCTGCTCAGAGAATGGTTTCCCTACCATGGTCTTCTCATAGAATTTAGACCATCTCTACAGGCTTACTTAGAGGCTTGTCTAAACTAAGTAAGGCCATGTTGGTGTCCCTAATGGCACCAATGTCTCAGCTGTCACATTGACTTCTATGACCAATGGCCACAGTGTCAACAACATACATTGGAAAAGAGTTGTTCAGCAAATGTTGCTGGAAAAACTCAATATGCACCTGTAGAAGACTAAGATTAGATCCATATCTCATACTTTGGTCAAAAATAAATTCAAAATGGACCAAAGACCATAATTTAAGAGTCGAAATGCTGAAACTACTAGAGGAAAATCCAAGAAAACCTTTGGGATACAGGCACAGACAAGAGTATTGTCAATGGACCTTGAAAAGGCACAAGGAAAGTCCCAGATGTGGTGCACCAAGCTCAAAGCTTTTGTGCCATATAGGAAACTAAGCAGAATGAGCAGACAACCAAGAGTGGGATAACATCTTTTCCAGCTATGATCCAGGCAGAGGATTCATATAAAAAATACATGAAGAACTCCAAAAATTAAAAACCGAAAGACTCTTGCCAATCAACAAATGGTTTCATGAACCTGAACAGATAGCCTTCAAAAGAAAAAATTATGTATGGTCAAGAAATATACATTAAAGTATTCAGCATCTTGGCATCTGGAATATACTGTAGTTCCCTTCTTAGCTGTGTGCCATGGAGATTATCTTAGAAGCGATTGCTTTCTCTGGGGTTGGTTTTTCAATTGGATTTGAATATCAGTCACTGAAGATCTGACCAGTTCAAGGAAAACAGGATGATCCAGAAAGTTAAAGCCTTTTAGTACTGCCCTCTGACTCATTCACCTATCAGTCAACCTGGAGAAAGCGAGAGGTTACATATCATGATGGGCAAAGTAAAGTTCTGCCGATAGGCGATATGAGGCTATTAACTTGTGCCTCATTAAAGAGAGTGAGGAAAACAAACATAACCAAACCATTGGGGAGCACAGACGATTCTTATCTTTTTTAGGTTCTCAGAGCAAGGGCAGTATTGGTTAGCATGAACTCCCTACCAAGGTGAACAAAATTCAGTTGCACATGTGAATGAATGCATCTCCATAGAGAAGGCCTTTGCTTTCTTCAGCAGTTCAAACTTTGCAATATATTGAAAATAGATGATCAGTTGAGGCTGTATGACAGGAACAGCACCTTTCCTGGCTGCACCAGTGAAGTTATGAATTAGAGGTCAACCCACCAGCTCAGGATCCATGCAGGTTCAGCATTTCCGGTCTTGTCTGCTCCTGTCATTGTCGGCCAATGAGAACACAGAACGGGTTCTTTCATTCATGGCTGTGCCTTAGCACCTCGCAGGAAGCAAAAGGAAGAGTCTTAATAAATCAGGAGTGAATGAATGACAGACCAAGATGTCTCAACAGTTAAAACACTTGTCGTGCTTGCAAGAGGAGCAAAGTTCAGATCCCCAGATAACATGTAAAATGTTGAGTGGGTATAGTAGGTTACTTGCAATTCTAGATTTAGAAGGTAGAGACTGGGACTCCCCAAGGTAAGATGGCTAGTCAAACTACCCTTATCTGCAAGCTCTGGATTCAATTAGAGACCCTGCCTCAAAAATAAGGTAGAAGAGCAACCGAGAATAATTCCCTACATCAACTTTGAATTTCTACATGCATGTACATGCCCATAAGTGTGCAAACACATGCACATGCATACACTTGCACATGCATAGATATGCAAATAGCAAAAGAAAATGAATGAATGATCTTGAAATTGTAAGATGCTGCCATTTTCTGGAAACTTATAGAATTTTCTTTAATAACTTGTTCCTTGCATCAGGCATCTGGGTTTCTCAGCAACATGAAACAAGGTCAATATTACATACTCAAACTAGGAAATTAGATAATGATGGCTTAGGTCCTTCAGTGACTGACTCTGGGCATCATGATAGATGCAGACATTCTTTTCTTCCTAGATTCATTTGCTTTCATACTTTGCTTATGAAAAAATGCAAGTCTAGGCATTTTTCTGATTAGCTCAGTGGCAGGAAAAATACAATTTACTTTGGTGTTTGTGCTTCAGTCTCTTAAAGTCTCTTGAAAGTGTTTCTTTACAATTCTGAAATCTTTGTGTCTTGCTGTATATTCTCAGTGATGTTTTACCAGAGGTTCAGAGGGCTGGAGAAAGTTTGGACTTCATGAACGGAGCAATGAGCACTGGGCTGGATCAGGGAAAGAAATGTGGATCTTAGTCTAAGTTCATTCTGAATTAACGCCAAGGCAAGCTATTCAATCCCCAGAGACCTCATTTCATCCATCGTACAGTGAGAGGGCAGGCTTAGAGGATGCTTTCATCCTCTTTTAGCTCTTACAATCTAGAAATCATCAGTTCACTTCACTTCCTCTCTGGAAAGAGGACAGAAAATTTAACTTGGCAGTTTAAGAAGACATACTCCTTCGGATTAGGGTGTGTACTAGATGTTTCTCTGTGTGGTTCAGATCCATTTCCACCATCCTTGATCTGACTTTCTGCCCCCAAAAGTTAAGGGTAACATGGCAGAGTCTGGATTGGGTTGCAGTTAATCCCCGAGAGACACCAACGGGACATCAGGAAGAAGGACAGGGTTGACGTTGCTCGGTCCTGGGCTCCATGGAGCTGCCTATGCCAGGGGCTGCATTTCTCTATGTCTGTTGATGGTTCCTACTGATCATGATGACAGCTCAGGGAATTGCTCCTGATATTCTCGATAGGACCACAGCTAGGAGTTTCTGCTCGCTGCTGATGGAGATTATGCCATCCTGCTTCTCCATGGCATGCTGTTGTTTCTCCTCTTCCTTTCCTCATTGTGAAAAAACATGTTGTTGTTACTCTTTCTGCTGCTTGGAGACAATGCTTATGTACAACTATAGGGAGAAAGGAAGATTTATTTGGCTTATTGTTCCAGAGGGGAGATATGTCCATTGCAGTGGGAATCCCATAGCAGAACGCATGACTTAGAGGC
Organism: Typhlomys cinereus; assembly: GCA_023101885.1. Taxonomy (NCBI): domain Eukaryota; kingdom Metazoa; phylum Chordata; class Mammalia; order Rodentia; family Platacanthomyidae; genus Typhlomys; species Typhlomys cinereus. The sequence goes on from JALPQD010000015.1 coordinate 2,498,370, forward strand.
AGAAGGTGGAAGGCAGATTCAGGTCACAGCTGCCATCATGGAGGTAGAGAGAGTCAAAGTCAAACTTCCAGAGGAAACAGAGCCGGGTCACAAAACCTCACAGCTCACTTCCCTGTGATCTGCCTTCTTCCAACAAGACCCCTCCTTCTAAATGTGCCGGGACCCTCCCAAACATTAACATCAGCACTGAAAGACAAGCATATGAGTCTGTGGGGGACAAAACACATTCACACCATGACAGGATCATTCATTAAATTCTCTTTTTATCCTTCTTCATTTGAGGAATGAGGAAGGAAATACCTATGTGCTTAGCAGAAAAGTAGCTCTGAGACCTTCCTATTTGAATTTTATAGTTCATTTACTACTCAACAAATGTAGATTTATTAAGCACATTAACGGAAACAGATCTATGTGGTGGTTTCATAGAAATCACCCGCACTTTGGAAACACTGATAATTATGTCAAGAGGTAAACAGACAATTTTGATTTATGTTGTAGTCTACCTTAAATGTAATGAAAATGGTTCCTAGATTCATCCCAGACCCTGGGAAGACAGAGTTAAGACATCTCTGTGTTTATCCCATATCCAAGATCTTTAATTATATTGCCCTCTCTTGCAAATCAGAGCTTATGTTTTCTGATGGAAGAAGATAGCTCTCTAAGTACAGGATGGGAGTGTCAATATGGCGGATCAGGTAGTCAATGGCATAACTCAAATGTGGACTCTTGGTATGTTAATGTTAAATTTTCTCCAAAAGAAGTCAGTGCAAAGCATATTCTTCCAAGTGTATGTTTATGGAAAGTTTGATTCCCAGATCCTCAACACACACAGAGATATGTCTGGAAAGATTAAGCAAGATGTGGTTGTTTTGCTGACAAATTAAGATCTGAATAAGCCTTGAGAGTTAGATATAATGCCAGGTATATTGTATTAGTTACTTGTCTCGTTGCTATGAAAAAAAAAGCCTGAACAAAACAACTTAAAGAAGGAAGGATTTGTTTTGGCTCATGCTCTGAAGGTATCATCCATCCCTCATGGCAGGCAAGACAGGGTGACAGGCACTGGAGACAGCTAGTCGCATCGCATCTACAAGCAGGAATTAGTCTAGGACCCAAGTCCATGGGATGGTGCTTCACTTCATTTAGAATGCATCTCCCACCTCAGCCGATTTATTCTACATAACCCATTTCATAGACATTCCCGGAAAATTGTTTCCATGATAATCCAGTCAAATTAATACTAACTATCAACATTAACTATTACAGACGAGAGAAGAAGAAAATGCTATTTATTTATTTACTTACTTACTGTATTGAACATTGAACCCAGGACCTTATTCATGCACTAGGCAAAGCCAAAAAAGTGGAATTACAAAGGTGTAAAAGGACTTAGTCCAACTGATGATTAAAGAAAAAAAGTGGTATTATAATAGACCTCAAGGTACAGCTATAGCTGGAGACTAGAAAAAAAATCTATGGATACCATAAAGACTTTGTCCTTCACCCTCTCTACCAAGAGTTAGTGGAGATTAAAAATTAAATCTCTCCCAAAGATATATTGAATTCCTAATTCCTGGGGGTTGTGAATGGACCCCTTTTGGAAATAGCATCTTTCCAGGAGTGACACAATGAGTTGATTTGGGTTACTTACAGGAATATAGGTGAGGGTTGCTTACGGGAACAGGGACCATTCAAGGTGGCTACATCATTAAGAGGCCCACCCCAGCATGGGTGAGACCCGTGGAAGCTGCAGCCCTGGAGCTCGCTACAAGACTTGCAGACAGTTCATCAAAAAGTTAGTTTCAAGTTGTTAATTTCAAGAACTTTTTGGACTTAGTAAGCTCCATATAGACATAGAAGGTTTCAATTGAGAACTTTCTGAGCCTTCATGATTGCCCTCTGAAAGGAAATGCTTCGAATTACTACTTTACAGAGGCAGAGTTCCTGTCCTCTTAACATTCAAAGCCTGGCTTTTACTATACTGTTCTGTTGTAGTTGCTATGGCTACTGGGGGCAAAGCCCAAGAGGGCATCACATTCTGTCAGGAGGAAAAAGTCCTACAAATGGATCTAATTCAATTAAGATGAACTCAGTACAGTGGACCCTAATTTAACATGGCTGGTGTTGGTACGAAAAGGCAAATGCCATATGAAGACAGAGCAGGGGGTGGAGTGGATGATGTACCTAGAGGTAAGTCGAGGCCAGGAAGGATGTCAGACTGCGTATCATGACTGACCTTGCAGCTTAGTCTTCAGAACTGTGAGAATAAGTTTCTGTTTACCTTTACTAAGGTCGTGTTCTTTGTGATATATTTGCTTAAGTGCCCACCGGGATGAAGAGATAATAGAAATGGTAGGTGTGGAGAAGATGTAAAACAACAGGGCATAGAAGCAGCTATGGCAAGCTAGAGAACTTGGGCTTGTGTTTATGGTCAAACACATTGAAATGTGTTCTTTAACAAACAGAATCTAGTCTGTGAACCAAATTGGACCTCTAACTCCCAACTATGTGACTGTTTCTACTTCATAACTGGGGAAAGTCACAAGTGCTCAGCCGAAGGCTCATGTTAGCTTTGCATTGTAGAAAAATTATTCTTGTGGTCACATGAAAATCAGGAAGGAAAACCCTGGGAGGTGGAGGAATTGACCTAGGAGGAGCTGTGAGAAGGTGGTAGAGCCAATGAAGTAGTTTTTGCCACGATGGCGCTGTGTAACAAACCTCAGGAGACCCAGAGTCTGAAAACAACAAGACGTCTCCCCAGGGATCTGAAGTGTGGCTGTGGCTGACCTAGGCTGGTTTTACCCTAAGGCCCTGCTATGGTCTGTGGCTGCTATACCTCTCTCTGGAAGTTTTTAGTCTGTAAGAAACACTGCTGTGTCCTGTGTCCCTCGTCCTGCTTGATTGAGCTAACAAGCTACACAGGGCAGAGGTATATTGGAGGGAGGGAAGGGCAGACTTGCACAAAACTGTACGGCCTGGGCTTAGGCTGTGGAGGCCAAAGCAAGTCACATGACTATATCCAGTATCACAGTCAAGGGGAGCAGATGTATAAGCCTCCAATAGGACACTGTGGCAATCATGAAGACCAGGACCTGAAATGAAACTTACAATCAACGACCAAACCAATATGAGCATCAATACAGCAAACACTCCCACTAGAAAAAGGCAAAGAAAGGAAAAAAGAAAACATAGCTTTGGCCTATGGGCACTTGGAGCTTGTGTGCAGTAAAAATGGCCAGCTTCTCTGGCAGGAAAAAGGACCACTCTTGGACCAGACAGGGACTCCTCTCCGGACAGAGTGACTCCATGTTCCTTTGTTACCCATGGCTCCTAGGCTGCCTTTCCCGTCCACCATCTCTCAGCCATGTCTGAAGAGAACATTAGAAACATGACTGTCTAGAAGGCTGAGCCCACTCCCTCCTCCCACCTCCTTAGCGTTATGCCTTAATGCCATTGCTTAAGTTTCTTGTCACTCAAGTCAGTATCACCAGTTAAGTTTTTCTCATGGGAGCACACATCCTTCCAGACTGAATCCTTGCTTTCATTTGCTATTGTCGAGAACTCGGTGGTCTTCCTTAATTGCTATACATCCAAGAGTTGGCTTATGACTGGCCAGGTCACAGAGGACTGGACACAATGAGGCCATAGCTGTAACATGGATCACAAAATCCAGTGACTGATGAAAAGGAGGAAGACAGATGAAACAGAGATTCTGTGAGGCTGGCAGATCACTTGCCAGGAAAGGCACAGACTCGGAACCTGGGAGGAAAGTCTTGACCAGACTAACATGGCAGACTAACTAACGGTTGTGGGACTCTCCTCACAGCTCAGAAGGCTTCTAGGATTGTGCGTCCAATCCAAATACAACTATGAGATATTTCTAAAAGACAAGAAACAGGGCCACAGCTGGTGAGACCATTTGCATTGTTTCTAAACAACAAAGGAAGCAGACTTGTAACTGTAAGCGAGTTCTGGTAGAAAGCAGACAGTATGAGAGAACATTGTCCTGGACTCAAGTTTGGAGTCTTTTTCAGCAAAAGCAAGTCTAGCAAGAGTGTTTCTGCATGTCTGCTCTTCCAGCATTCTAGAAGCTGGGACAAGAGGATTGCTGTGAGGTCGGGGCTAGACAGAATTGCCTCAAAAAAAACAAAACCAACAACAAACAAGCAAACACCAATTTAAGCTTATTTGTAGATGTATCCTTGAAATATTCTGTTGTCAGGAGAGCTCAGGGCAGCAGTGTTCATGAATTATCTGATCTAGAGCAAAAGTATGCAAGTGTCCCACTGTGTCTCTACCACTTTGGTTTTATTTTGGGGGGGAGTGTTTTGCATATGGGTAGATGTACACGTGTGGGCAGGCAAGGGCACTTAAGTGTATGTGATTGTGGAGGCCCAAGTGTGATATAGGGATCATCCTGGATGACTCTTTTACCTTACTGCTTCAATCTGGGTTTCCCAAGCTCCACTTCCAGGGACAGAATTACTTCCTGCCATCATATCTGCCAGGCATTTTCACATGGGATCTGGAGAATTTGAACTCTGGTCCTTTTGCTTATAAGGCAAATGTTTTAACCACTGAACCATCCCCAGAGCCCTTCACCACCACATTGGAACAATCTGGAATGGTGAGGATGGCTACTAGTAGCACCACAGTCCTTCCCCAACTCCTCCTCCACATTGCTGACCCCTCCCTCCCCACACCATCTATGCTGACAATTATTCTAACCCAGACTGGCAGGCTCAGGCCTGTGGAACAAGCGCTCTTTGTTGGCGGCATCCATGGACTGGCGGGGCAGTTCATGTAGCAGCATCAGGAATCTCAGGGCAATCTCGTTTGAGATTTCCCTTTCCCATCCAAGCCAGAGTGAGGGAGCCAGTGGGGCTGGTATCTGGGGCAGCCCTGGGCTGGTCTTATCTGTGGTCAGGTTTCTTTCACTGGCTGCCTGAGGGGGAATCAGGACCGGGGCTCCCAGGCCTCAGGACCATTCTCAAAGCTTTATTTAATCTTCTACCCCATCGGTGTTCCATACTCCTTTCTCTCTTTTTTCTCCTCCTCCTTCCTAACAAACTTTTCAGTTCACCAGTGCCTAACAGAATAACAGTAGATTTTGGCTGAACAGAATGTGAGAAGTGAAGTTACATTTGAAAAAGAATTGTTCCTTTCAGGACATAAAAGATACTGACTCAATAAACAAGGTAGGGGGCGGGGGAAGGGGAGAAACAGATCTCCGGTGGAGGGAGCCCATCTGCATCAGCACACCCTAAACTTTAGCCTCAAAAGTCCAAGACCATTCAAAGCCATACAAAAGACAGCTTTCAAGGGAAGTGTGGTATGTAAGCAGAAACAGTTTTGTCCTACGATGGCCGATGCATCTCGGCCCATCAGCGCAGAGTAAGTCATGTTCCTGAACTGACGTTCTTATTAATGCAATGGCCTGCTCGGAGCAAGCTGCTAGATCCTGGTATCATTCTTCATTATCTGTGCTACTCTGCATAAGTTCATTAACCTTTCAGTGTTTTCTTCTTCCTGCCCAGGAATAGGGAGAGCTCAAGAGACTTCCCCATAGGACTCTGTTGTACTATTAATATTAAATGAGAGTATGAGTTCAGCTTTCCGGGCCAGAAGCAGGGACCCCTGGCTTCTGACCTGACTCAGTGTCCTAGGAACATCAGTGGCCTGCCCCGGGGCTGTATGGAGACACCTTTTCACCATGGGACATTTTACCATCTACAATAAATGTTCAAGTGACATATTTATTTATTAATATGTTGGTGCTCCCCTTTGTGAAGCCATCTTTCTGGTAGGTTTTACCTAGTCTATTTCAACACATAACATGTGACAGAAAAGTCAGGCTCTGGCAGCTCTCAATTCCAACTTTTGGACTATGTCATGGACTGTGGGTTATCAGGGAAAACCCTCGGCTTTAGTCTTTTCAAAGCAGGCTGAAGTTATGGCGATACAAGTTGCAGAGTGTGAGAGAGAACTGTGCTTTTTATAAGTTCCCACAGATCAAGCACTTGCTCTTTGTCGGGACAGTGCAGGGAATAGTGTGGATGGCCAGTCGTAACTGTACCATTCACAGTACTTTTTAAAAGTGCTCTGTGAGTTTTTTTTTTTAAATCAAAACGTTATTACTTCAAAAGATTTAACATAGGAGGACATTTTACAAAAAGTTGTGTAGGAAATAAAACTCCTAAACTGTAAGTAGAAATGTAAAACTATAGAGTATCTTGTAAAATACAAAGACAGAAATAAATTTTATCAGCTTGGCAGGAGAGTTCATACCAGCATCAAGAGCAGAGGAAACTGGCCTCGCTATATCCACAGGACGAGCTGAGAAACGGGCATGTTTTCTCACGTGCCAACATGCCTATATGCCAGAGTATTGGACAGCTCTCTGCATTGTATCCACTTGCCTAGGAACAGGTCCTGCATTGTCATGGCTTGAGATGCATGTCTCCCACAGGTCATGTGTCTGAAATCTTAGTTGTTGTTTGGGAAGGTCATGACATCTTTAGAAGGTAGAGCCCTGCTGGTGGAAGGCATGTCACAGGGGGTAAGTCTTGAGGTTGCTTAGTCCCACCCTGCTTCCAAGAGAAGTCTGCTCTTGCAGTTGGCAGTGTGCAACTCTCAGTCTCCTTTATGGCCATGACTTAAGGTACCTCCAACTTCTGCCATCTGCCATGCTTTTTTCACCATAATGGACTATACCTCCCCTGTGGACCCATAAGCCGAATAAATCTCCCTTCCTTTCTTAAATTGTGAATGAGTGCTGTCTCACAGCAACAGAACTGGTAATCACATCAATTAGATGATTTCCCATGGTTTATTCAGAGCTTGTCTTAACTAAACAAATTTTTCATAAATGTGCTCAAAAACTCAGCCTTCAATTGCAAGTAGACATCTGCAAATAACCACCTCTGGAGGCATTGTCAAAGTCATCACAGGTCCCCAGATTGGTGCGTGCCGCTTCTTCATAGTCTAGTTGACCTTCTGAGGTGGTTAGGGGGTCTTTGAACATGATCCACCAGCTCTTTGCGCTTCTTCTGCCTAGAATGCTTGTGTCTGTGAAGGATCTAGCCAGGCTTGGCCCATTTCCCTTTTGCTACATCACTGAATTCCTAAAATGTAGCTAAGAGTTCCTTTCAATAAACAACCCAACAAAAATTCAAGCTGTGAATAATTTAACCAGCTGGGTTATGTGAGGTGGAGGACTTGCTAGTGGACTTCTCTGTACATTTTCTCAGGACCTCAAATTTGGATACAGAAAGGTCACAAACTCACAAACTGTCCTGCAGCTGTTGTCCTGGGGTGGGGGAGGGGGCGTGCACAGCCCAGAAAATAAACAGGTGCTTGGTTAGGAGTTTCCAAAGTGACGTATGCTCTAAGGGCAAAAATTAAGCAACAGCCAAAGGATGGGAGCATTGATACTTGGATGGTCACAGGGAGCAGCTGAGAATCAATGAACAGTTAGTGCTGTGGCCTTGGGGCATCCTGATCCCAGGAAAGTGGATGAACTTCAGGGCTCTTTCAGTAACACTCCCCAGGGAGTCTTGAGTCTGACTGGTTCTCTTCTTCAAGGGTAGCTGGAAATGAACAAAAGGAAAAAACTGCACAATGTGACTGAAACGGGGAAGGAGAAATCCTGAGACTCAAGGGAACTTTCCCCAAGCTCGGGGAGCCGTTGACAACGCCCCCTCCTTCTGGAGCTGTCTCCTTTGCGTACCTCTTTCATCTGCTGGGCAATCCTTCCCTGCAATCCTTCAGCTAAATTCCAACTGCACTAGAGATACACTGTAAAAATAAAACCACCATGCCTCTGGCAGGTTTGGAAAATATACAATGTAACGATTCTGTTATTGAAAGGTGATTTGGTGTCTTTGTAGCCACCACTTATTGGCAAATATCCTGATTTGTTTTTTTACATACAGAAAAAAGTAATATTTGAAAGTGGCAGCCAATTTATATAGAGCGAATAAATGTCAATATAAGAGAACTAGAGCTTTAAGAGTGCGTCTTTCTTATGGAAAAGTTGTGAGTCCTTATTTTTATGCATGTGTAATCTTACATTTCTTCCCACATTGCCTTATGCATGTAGTGTCTGCTGGCCTGGTACGCCTAAGGCAAGCACCCTCCCTGTGAAAGGAGCTCGCTGGTGTTACACTTTTGATTTGGATGTCCCCCACAGATTCATGTTTCAAATACCATTCCCTGCTGGACCTGGAATTTAGGGGAGGCTGTGGACTTTCAGGAGATGGCCCGGACTGACAGAAGCACATGGTTGGGGTTCTGTTTATATGAAGTTATGCACGGTCCCTGGTTCCCATTGTCTTCTCAGCTTCCTGATCTGCTGTGATGGGAACAGCCTTGCTGCCTCACGCTCCTGCTGTTGCATGTGAACTGCTCTACTATGCCTTCCTGGCAATGACAAACGGCAATGCTGAAACCATGAACTAGCACAGACCTTTCCTCTCTTAAATTGTTTTCATCACAGCAATGCAAGCATAATTAACAAAACCAGTTATAGAAATAGTAAGGACATTTAATGAACTTCATGGAGGGCTGAAGACTCACAGTGCAGTGAATACTTACAGCCAATTCATATGGGTCACAGCACAGTGTACATGTAGCTTATAGCACAATAAATATGTGCGACTCACAATGTAGTGAATACATTGGCTCACAGCACAGCAAATGCATGTGGCTCCCAGCACAGCAAATATGTGCCTCACCACACAGTGAATATGTGTGTCATAGTTAAGCACAGGTGTCAACTTGACTGTTGAGGGTTTGAGCTCTGGGCACATTTGTAGAGAGTTGATGGTTGAGTTAAGTTCAGAGCAAACATGAAGGAGATTGTCTAGCTGATGGGGAAGACCCAGTCTATGGTAGGTGGGACTAGGCCCTGGAATAAATCACGGAGAGCTGGTTAAGAGAGTTGGCATCCTTCTGTTCACTTGGCCAGACATGCTGGTCTGGCAAGTAAGGATCGTCCCTCTCTCAGCTGTTGTGTGGTGATGGTGTGGCTAGTTCCCTTGGCCCTGGTGTTGGTGCATGCTCTCCCAGTCAAGCTGGACTGAGAACTGTAATCAGGAATTGTAAGAGAGAGTAAACTCTTGTTCCCTTAACTGTTAGGCAGTCATTTATCAGCAACCATGCAGGTGAACTGAAACAATGTGTCACTCACAAAGCAGTGAATATGTGTAGTTTAGAGCACAATAGTATGTGTGGCTCATAGTGCAGCCAATATATGTGGCTCACAGCACAGTGAATGTGTGTGCCTCACAGAGCAGTGAATATGTCTTGCTTATAGCACAGCGAATACATGTAGTTTATAGCACAGAAGACACATGTAACTCACAGTATCTGTGAATATGTGTGGCTCGCAGTACAATGGATACATGTGGCTCATAAATCAGTGAGTACGAGTGGCTCCCAGTGGCTCATAGCATAGTGAATATATGTGCAGTATTAACTGCATAGTTAATACTGTGGCTTCCAATCAGCACATAAAACAAGGGCTCTAGTTCAGCTTTGGAAATCCCTTGCAAGGATGTTCACAGTGTCTTGAAGGATATTGCTGTTTGGTATTACTGTCATTGGGGATGAAGTAGGCACTGGAGTCCCAGATCATCCACTTTCCTTCCTTCCTTCCTTCCTTCCTTCCTTCCTTCCTTCCTTCCTTCCTTCCTTCCTTCCTTCCTTCCTTCCTTTTTTCCTTCCTCTCTGTCATAGATACAGGTGTCAACTTGAAGGTTGAGGGTTCCAGTTTCAGGTGCATTTGTAGAGCATCAATGGTCGAATTAGGCCCTGAGCAAGCCTGCAGGACACTGTCTTGATGGAGAAGCCCAACCCATGGTGGGTAGTACCAGCCCTTGGACAGGTGAAAAGACAGAGGAAGCTAGTTAGGGAAGTTGGCTTCCTTCAGCCAGACATGCTGGTCTGGCGAGTAGGAATTGTCCCTCTCAACTGTCATGTGGATTTGGTGTGGCCAGTTCCCTCAGCCCTGGTATTGGCACAAGCTCTTCTGACAAGTTGAACAAAGACCTGTAAGTGGACAATTATAAGTCAAAGTAAAGCCCCTTGTTCCCTAAGTCATTGGTTGTGAATTTACTAGCAACAATGCAGACTTACCACTACATTTCCTTTCTTCCCTCCTTTTTTTCTCTCTCTCTCTTTCTTTTTCTTTCTCTGTCTTTCTGTATTTCTTTCCCATCAGGAGGTTACTGTGTAGCTGTCTGGCCTTGAATTCACAATCCTGCCTCAGCCTCTGGGTTGGGGTTGCAGACACGCTGCATCGGACCTCTTTCCTCCCTGTCTTCAAGACGCTGCTCCGCCTCTCCAAGATGCTGCCCGTTCCTCAGACGGTATCTGCCATCCCAAAGACGATCGCTTAAGAGAGCACACTTAAGACTACGGCGCCATGTCCTTCTCCCACGAAGCCGCAGCCCAGGAACAGGTTTGTCTGGTGTAGTTTATAATTGCCAGGTCACTGCTGACCCCTGTGCTGCGGTCAGGAGGGGAGAGGTTGCTGGGCTGACTTTATTCCAGCCTCACTGTGAAAGGGCACATGGCTTCATGAAACACAGTGGCCCCCTGCTCTTTCCTGGTGACACGAGCCTGCAACCCCATCTACTCAGGTGGCTGAGACAGGAGGATGGCAAATTCAAGGCTTGTGTGGCCTACAGCGTGAGTTGAAGGCCAGCCTCAGCAACCTAGTGAGATCCTGGCTCAAAATAAAAAAAAAAATTAAAAGAGGGGAAGGCTAAGGATGTAATTCAGTAGTAGAGCACTTGCCTAGCAATGCCCTAGCTAATCCCCAGGACCAGAAAAAAAAGGCAAGGAAGGGAAGGGTAGGGAGAAGGGAAGGGAAGGGAAGGGAGAAGAGAAGGGAAGGGAAGGGAGAAGAGAAGGGAAGGGAGAAGAGAAGGGAAGGGAGAAGAGAAGGGAAGGGAAGGGAAGGGAAGGGAGAAGGGAAGGGAAGGGAGAGGAAGGGAAGGGAGAAGGAAGGAAGGGAGAAGGAAGAAGGGAGGAGAAGAGAAGGGAAGGAAGAAGGAAGGGAGAAGGGAAGGGAAGGGAGAAGAGAAGGGAAGGGAGAAGAGAAGGGAAGGGAGAAGAGAAGGGAAGGAAGAAGGGAAGGGAGAAGGGAAGGGAAGGGAGAAGGGAAGGGAAGGGAAGGGAGAAGAGAAGGGAAGGGAGAAGGGGAGGGAAACAGAAAAGAAAGGAGCCATTTCTATCCACCATGGAGTGGTATCTCAAGCTTCTTTAACATATCTGTGGACACATCTGTGTATGCACATCTGTGTATACAGATGTAAAGAAAACTTCACCAGAGTTGGAAGCTGATAATACTTAGCCGTCCAGCCTATTGCTTCCATATTTATGCAATGAAATGAACATCTTTTCCATACCTACTTGCCTAGATTCAACATATGCTTTAATTTTATTAAGCAAGAACTTCCATTAAATTTTAGTGCTTCATGTAGAAGAAAGTGTAAGTGTATATGCGTGAACCATGTGCCCTCCCCCGTGTGTGTGTGTGTGTGTGTGTGTGTGTGTGTGTGTGTGTGTGTGTGTTAATGTGAGCCTGCATGGAGCCCCTCAGCACTTGTTACCTTTACTCTTACTACTCCTAGTGCTCAGCAGAGCTTTTTGATGAATTCTCAGTGTCTGCCTTGTGCGTCTGTGTACCTACCTACTGGCGCCTGGGTCTGCCTTATGCAGAGCGCAGAGACAACAAACAGATGGATTAACTGAGCTAACAAAGTCTCAGTCAGGTGGATGGTCACGCTTGAACTCTGTCTCCAATTAGTAGCTGCCCAGCTCTGACAGCACATTAGCATAGCTTAACATCAACATGTACAGCAAAGACCCGTGTCTCTGCGCTCCCTCAGATCTAGCAGACAGGTGATCCTGGAGTGCAGCCTGACTGTGAGCGACATGGGCCATGGCAACAGCTCACATCAGCTGTCCTTATGCATGAGGGTCACCTGGGATGAGCTAAGGTAGACTTTGGTGCAGAAGCCACGGGTCAGCTGGGTTCCAGGAGGACGACCAGAACAACTGGGCTTCTAACAGCCACTGGCTGGTCACCTGTGCACCCAAGGTTGAGCATCTCTGAACATAACACAATGCTTCCTGCATGAGGGGGCGGAAGTAGAGACATCTTGCCAAAGGATTCCTGGAGTCTGTGAATGGAGACAGTCTCGGTGGGGGTCACTTGGGTCAGCACTTCTGGGTGCCGCTGCTTATTTTGACTGAGATCCTGGCTGGATTGAGAAAAGCCTAGGAGTTGGTAAGGCAGACCTCTCCCTCTGTGAGGCGATTTCCAGAGACGGTAGACAAAGGGGGACCCCTTCCCTGATGTTAGTGCACCATTCCATAAGCTGGGGGCTGGAATAAAAGGAGAAAGCTGGGCAGGGCAGGCTCTCTCTCTCTCTCTCTCTCTCTTCTCTCTCTCTCTCTCTCTCTCTCTCTCTCTCTTTCTCTCTCTCTCTCTCTCTCTTTCTCTCTCTCTCTCTCTCTCTCTCTCTCTCTCTCTCTTTCTCTCCTTCCTGGTGTGAGCTGCTCTGCTTCAGCATGCCCTCCCCTATGATGAACTTCAACCTCTGAAACCATGAAGAAGATCCATCTTTCTTCCCATAGGCTGCTTAAGTCTTAAGGACGGAAAGCCTACCCGGCAAGCAACTCTGCTGGGGTAGCTCCTATCAAGCTCCTTTTATCTAGGAAGGAAAGAAATGCTCCACATCCACTAGTTATTTCAAATAATTTTCAATTCTTCCTCCTCGTCTGCACAAAGAAAACTGTCATGGCAATGGAGATGGATCAGCCGTGAAAGCACCTGCTATGCAATCACGAGGACCTCGGTTCAGATCCCCGGCATCCACGTCAGAGCCAGGTGTGAGATTCTGCCTGCGGCTTCTGAACCGGCAACCTGGTTGCTCACTAGCACCACACTGTACTGGTGAATGACAGGTTTCTGTAAATTACGGAGCTAATGAATATGATTTGGGGAGATGAAGCTGATAAAATGAAAAGTTTTTTTAATGTTCTCATGCCTAGCACTGGTCTGCACGCCAACACTGGGAAATCACTCCTAGACTGTTCTTCTGACTCCAGTATTCTAGGATATTAAGAACATCTGTAATAAGATGTGCCGGGTGTTTTGTGAACTAGAAACTATAAGCAAACATAAGGCATTTTTAGTGTTTTACTTTAAAGATACATGTGTACCCCCATGCCCGCATATTGGGATCTTAGACCCAATGTGAGGATATTGCCTTTAGGAGGTGATAAATCTTCCAAGACCAGGATTCAGGTGCTCATAATAGAGCCACTAGAGACTAGCTAAGATCCTTCCTCCATCTGTCTCTTCTGCCATGTGAGAATTTAGCAAGAAGTGCTCTCCAGACACCAAATTAGGGTAACATGATGTTATGCTTCCTAGTCTCCAGAAATAACAAGTTTAGGCATTTTGCTAGAGCAAAACAGTTGCTAGAGTAAACATCCCATGTTAGGCACATGTGTCTTTCTGTGAGACTGAATTTGCAACCCAGGAAGAAAAATCTAGGCCATTATTAGAGAAACACATTCCAGGAAGGGGTGAGTCTCTGTTTGACAGGGTTTTCAGTTACGGTAAAGGTAGAGACAGGCCACCAGAAACAGTTTGAAGTGTGCCGAGGGTGAGAGGTGGCAGAGGAAGATGATGACTCAGAATCCGGGTGCAGAGTCATGAAGAACAAGCAGTGGCACAGAAGCTGGGCAGAAGTCAGACAGGTGGAAAGCAAACTGTACCCACATATCCGCCTTCAGAGTGAGTTGCAAGACCCGAGCCAAGAGACATCAGGACAGTCACAGCAGACCAGAGGGCGGGACTAACAACCGCAAGGACTGCTCACAACCAAGCTTCAGGCACTGTGATTACTAAGACCTGAGAATACTGTCTCCTTTAGTGGAGGGTGGGGCAGAGTCAGTTCCCAAAGCATCCAGTACAAGAGAAAGCACTCATCTTAAGGCATGTTTGAAAGTGGGTCCCCAGGCCCTGCTTTCTTCTTAGGCCTTTGATGGGGTTCAGTCTGAGTTCCCCAGCGGAGCGTGCCACTGTCTTGGGAGATGCCCTTGGTCCTGCTGTCCAGCTCTGCGCTGAGCACGTCGTCACTCAAATCCCATGTCTGCACCGGTAGGAGGAAGAAGTCTGAAGGACAGCTGGCCACGAAGGTCTGCAGGAGCCCGGGCAGGGCAATGATCATACTACAGTCAACTGCATCCAGCCAGATGCCGGCTCTGCCAGTGTTATCTCCAGACTCCACGCACCTGGCGGCCAGCCAAGCTGAACAAAGGCAGAAAGTCTGGCACCACCCGGCAGTCAGGCAGCTGCGCATGGGGGTGTTGGACTGTTGACTTCTGAGAGTCACATAGTTGACTACCACAGAGTCTGCAGATAGCATGCAGGTTATCAACTTTGCTGCTGTTGCCAACAGCCAGAGACCCTGTCTTTCTTCATAAGCAAGCTGTGGGGGAACGAGCACATATCCCACTTTCTTCATAAGCAAGCTGTGGGGAATGAGCACATAAATAAATGCAGTTTCTGGGTTTATTTATTTATTTACTTACTTACTCATTTATGAGTTGAGTGCTAAGAAATGGCCAGCACCTCATTTTTTAATCTTTACAAACAATAATTTGGGACTGGTGAGGTGGTTCAGGGATGAAAGCCTTTGTCTTAAAAGCAAAAGTACCTGAGTTCAGATCTCTAGACTCGCATGAAAATTCCAGGCAGAAATGGCAGCAGCCTTCAATTCTGACCTTGTAAAGAACAGCTGGGGAAATCCTGGAGCAAAGTAATAAAGTGGAAGAACAATCCAGGATGATTCCCGATGCCACTCTTGGGCCTCCACAGGCATACACACTCTAGTGTGTAACACACACACACACACACACACACACACACACACACCAATCCTCCATTAATCCCATATAACCAGTTTCATATGGTTCAATGCAGTAGAACTGACCAGTGATTTTAATGCCAAACTCTGAAGAGGTTTCATTTCTGTTTTGATTTTTATGATTTATTGGCTCTTGATACTGTGCTGGACCCTCTCCTATGTTCTGTACACAACGGTGAACAAACATCATAGGAACTGCATTGATCCGTTTTCTATTGCTGCATTACTGCGATACAATGAAATGTCAGAGGCAGACTCACTTTATGAAGCAAGACAGCGTGGAGGTGGAAAGTTCACACAGTGGTATACAAGCTCTGGGGAAGGTCCCTTCTAGCTGTGTCACCTCACGGCAAGTGCCAACTGTGGAACGTGTGTGAGAAGAAGTGGGCACAGCTTCAAGCAGGAAGCTAGACAGGCAGGGCAGTACCACACTTAGGCTTTTGTAGCAGCCTTGTCTTCAGAATTAAACAGGGTCCCATGAGAAATCTTAATCCCTTCAGGCCATGCCCCTAATGAACTCAAACCTTCCCAATCCTTTTCATTTTCATAACACCTCTCATTCTCACCACAGGGGTCTAGAGTCCCAACACAGGAACCCTAGGGGACTTCTAAACCACAGCTGACACTAACCCTGGAGAACTTCCTGTCTGACAGGTCTCCCACCAGCTAAGTTTATGTCTGACCACTTCAGTGCCTCTAAATCTCCACATGTGAATTTCATCTTCCCAGGCGAGGGAGAATTCTCTCATCCGAAAAAAGCTTATTAAACTTCACCTGTCTTTATTGAAAAGATACTTCAGCACCTTGAACACACAGCTCAGAGGAGAACATGACTAATGGGATACACTCCAAGGCTGATGTGAGGAGTCTTCTCAATTCAACTTAATGCAGCTGAGAAAATGCAGATTGAGAGTGCTGATACACTTAAGATATGACAGTCTATCATCAAATATAAGAATTATTATGGAAACCAGGCAAATGGCTCAAGGGTTAAAGCCTTTCCTCCCAAGCAAAAGGACCCAAGTTCCCATTCCCAGATCCCAAGCAAAAACACTAAGTGGAAATGGCAGCAGCCTCCACTTCCAGCCCCGAAGACAGAACCCGGGATGTCCCAGAGCAAAGCAATAAGGTGACAGAGTAATCTAGGATGATTCCTAATGTCTGTGCCTCCACAGACATATACACATTCGAGTGTCCTCTGGCGTACACATGCGCATGCACACACATACACATATACTCACACACAAACATACTCAAATGTTCTCTTATATACAGACACACAAAAATAAATGCAAAATTGTTTTTTGTTTTTGTTTTTTTTACTCATTCACCTTTTATTATAGCATAGGGTTTCTTATACACCAAAACAAACGATGTCCCTTCATACTAGGGTAAAAAGTTGAGCTAGGCTTACTTGACATTTAATTCACCCAAAAGCTTTCTGATTCGATTATCTGTTTAACCACAAAGACATGAGAAAGGGAAAGATGAGAAGCTCTTTGAGAGAGCAGAAGGCCTGTAGGATCATCTTTTTCTTGGACATATCATTATGTTTTTTTTACAACATGAAAATTTTAAACACAAACTGCAAGTTTGTCTCCTTTTTTATTTTACTAGGTAAGTGTATATGCATATCTGTGTGTATGTAGGTACATATGTGGGCATGTGTGTGAAGGCCTGAGGCCGATATAAGGAATCGTCTGCAATTGTTGTTTGACCATTTTCTTTTGACAGGAACTCTAATCATGTCAAGAACTCACCAATAAGATGAATCTTGCTAGCCAGCTTGCTCTAGGGATTCCCAGTTTCTACCTTCTGAAACTAAAATTACAGGTAATCCACCATACCCACCTGGCATTTTACATGAGATCTAGGGATCCAAACTCTGGACCTCTTGCTTACTTTTCAAGTGCTTTAAACTGTCCAACTATCTCCCCAGCCCCCAAATGCAGATGTTATACTGACTAATCTAGTGCAAAGTCAGGAAAAATATTACCAGTGCTGACTTTGATAAAAACTCAATGACATCCATCTATCTAGTCATTTGCTTATAGACTCTTGCAAAATTTCATGGCATCAAAATGAGGGTGTTATTAAGGCAAGTTCTTCAGACTTCAGACTTTCAGAATGGTCTGCCCTGACGTGAGAAGTGAGTAGAAGTAGATTGTTATTGGCTGAGTCATAGGAAATTGAGGTCCTCAGCTATTTTTCACCTGTAAAATCAACCACTTCATCTTGTTCAACCTAATACTCGCTGTGGAAATCCACTGGTAAGATGATGGTGTGAATTCCAAATGAGAGCATATTTGACCAGTAAGGAAATCTCCTTCATGAAACAGCTCATAAATTTAAATTTCACTTGTGAAATACATGATGACATCAAACGTTGCAGATATCTCGTTAGCATTTTTAATGGGCTGAGAGCTCTCAGTGAGCAAAACTGGGCCACGGAGCCCCAGTGAAAGACTCCTCAGATAGGCTCGAGATAGAAATTTAAACTCAGAACTCTAAATATTTATAATCAAAAGAGAATGTGTTTTACTCTTCTGCAATTGATTGAATATCTGAGAACAATAGGCACTGAGCTATGCTTTCTGTTAATGAGATCACCAAAAAATCTCAAGTTCAGAGAAACATTTGAAGACTTCTTTGTGCCACGAAACGAGCACACGGTAAAATAGAGGTCCATCCACCAGCGGCCTCCAAACAGAACATTTCATAAGCATGCCTGCAAAGTGGAAAGTAACAGAAACACGAGGAACAGCATATTCAGTTATATGGAGATTTCCCCTTTCACAAAAGCAAAGTCTGAAATGAATCCGCGTCACAAAGGTGTCGGTGCATTTCTCCTTCCTATTGTCCAGGCCCTGGGCTTGGCAGCCCATGGGGCAAGGTAGCTCTCTAGCTCAGGACCCAAAGCACCCTCATGTCTGCTCTCTGAAGCCTGTCTATACGCAACCTTCGTAGTTAATCTTCATGTCAACCGAAGGTGAGGTGCATCTCTGGGTGTACCAGTGTGCCGGTGAGACATTTCCAGAGAGATTAACCCAAGGGACACCACACCCTGAATGTGGGTAGATCCAGTCATGAACTGGGGGCCCAGGTAAAATAAAAGGGAGAAAGTCAACAGAGACCTAGCATTCTGTCTTCATTTCCTTGTTGACCACAAAGTGAGTATCTCCCCTTTGCTTCCTGTTCCTGTCTCCATCGAGCATTCTTGCCTAGGCGCAGGAGTCTACCACAGCCTCCTTAGGGATTTCTCGTATGTGGAGCATCAGGCAATCATTCCTTGGTTCCTCCCTGCTGGTCCCTTTCACCCTTGAGGCAGAGAAGATCTCAGGCTTCCAGAGGGACATGACCACTGAGAAGGTGAACAGCACAGAGATTCTACTAGAAAAGAAGAAGGCATACTGAGGAGGGAACCAGGAGTATTCTCAGTGGTAAAGCCAGCAATGAACGAAAATGGATGGTAAGGACTGGAGAGACGGCTCTGTGGGTGAGGGCCAGCTGAGTTCTATCCTTAGAAGTCCAGAGTGGGAGGAGAGAATGGACTTCTAAAAAGTTGTTCTCTGACTTCCACCTACTTAACAAGTATGTGCACACCTTTCTCTCTCAAACCAATGAGTAAATTAAATAAAATATTCATATTACAAAAATAAGTTTCAAGTGCATGGAAATCTGCCCTCCTCGGGTTTCCCACAACCCAGCAGCTCAGAATTAAGACCGCATTCCGTGTGGAGCCAGGCACAATGCGTTCTTCCCCCACAGGGCAGCCACAGTCCTGTTCATTCGGGGTTCTCAGCTGAGACTCGGTGAAAAGAATCCAACTTTGCCATTGCTTTCTTTTATTAAAAGGCCTCCTCCACATTTTTCTGTAGTTTGAATTTAAAAATTTTTATGAGAATGTGATTAAATTTTATGAGAATGTGCCCATAAAACATTAGGCAATGTAGCAATGAGCCCTTCTGGAATGTTCTGTAAGTATGGACACTGTCCTGATCCACCCACCATTTGTCCTCTTTTGGCTCATCATGTTGTCCAAACTCTACAGATCTTTGAGATGTCTGACTCCACGCTGACTGCGTCTCTGTCCCTGGGTATCCATTCTCTGTGTCTCCCCGCATGGAGAATGTCTGAAAGATTACATCAGAATGTCCCATGAGCTCAGGACACTGTGCTGCGAGATGTGACAAGAAAGAGCCAGACTAATCAGACAACCACTCATGAATAAACATGAAGGATTTGGGTTTCATGAAAATTGATTTTGTTCTCCCACTTATCGAGGTGGTAAATCCAGGTTTTGTAAACCGGGGAAGCAAAACAAAGGGTGCTTGCTCTACAAGACTGGCTGTGCAGCCCCCAGACGGGAGTTTGAACAATTAGAAAGGGAACAGCAAGCAGTTGTGTCGGGAGGCAGCCAGCAGTGTCATTTCACATAATTTCTAGGGAGAAGGGTGGTCTAAAGTGTAGTATCTTTTCCCTAAAAAAATCAGGAAGATTTCAAAAGCAAACAACAAAGAAGGTTGCATTTTTTTTAGAGGCAGAATTTATTTGCTCTGAATACAAAGACTGCTAGTCAACTAACTCAGCAGTTGACTGGGTCAAATAGCATATGTTTATGTTTAAAGCTGAGTTTTCATCATGGAAACTAAGAGCCCTATGCAATTAGCATCATGTTCAATTAAAGGGAGAGGCATGCAGTGGGAATTCATTCACATCAAGGGTGGAGGTACACCACCGTGGGATATTCACACAGAGAAAACACAGAGATGCTGACCCAGGAAGCCTGCCTCGTGCACCAAGGTTAATGGTTAATAAGGACGGCGCTACACCTTTCAGTTATCTGCAATCATTTGGTCGGTGGTGCAGAGTTCATTCTATACATAGTTCAGTTCCTCTGAGCTCATTTTTGTGGTTCCTTTGCAAACTGCTACGCTTAAATTAAATGACACCAAAAAGATCACTTGGGATGCTGAGTTGATCCAAGTAGAGGGCGTGACAGAACCTGAGTCAGCCAGCCCCCAGGTGGGTCCCAGCTGCTCACTAGCCATGGTGTGTGGACAGGGTCTGTCTCAGGACTACAGGCACAGGTGCAAGCCAGACAGGAAGTGCAGAATAGTCACACAGGGGTGAAGCTCCTTTTCAATGTTTTTCTTTATTTCACTTAATTGAATATGTCCTTTGATAATTTCATGCGTGTATGTTTGTGTTGTCGCACCTTCTCGGTCCCCTCCCATTTCTACGACACGTTTTCCTCCCCATAAGGCCCTTTACCATGTTCTTCTTCTGTTTTGAGACCCACTGTTGTAACCAGGGTTATCTGTGTGAACACAGGTTTGGAACTATTCATTGTGGCCTGGTGGGATCCTGAGTGGGTACAAAGGGGAAAATATTGACTACCCTTTCCTCAGGATCCATCAGTAGTCAATGGTTTGGCAGAGAGTATAGCCCCTGAAGCTCCTCCCTGATCCACGGTTAACTGTTGACAGGCCAGAGCAGACAGCCACAACTGTGGTGAGATGTGCGATGCATTGACTGTGCCACATCCAGAAGACAGCATCTCACAGCCCTTCTCCCACCTTACAGAGCTTGCGTTCATGCCGCTCCCTCTTCTGCAACCATCCTCGAGCTTTAGAAGAGGTGGGATAATTGTCTTGTTAAGGCCTGAGCACTTGGCTGTCACTTAACTCTCAGCAACTTGAGCAGGCAGCCCTGTGTGTCTGCTTCTATTGCAAAGAAAAACTTCCTTGATTAAGTTCAGGAGAAGCATTTGTTAGGTAGGTGTATGGGCTGATGGCTAGGTGAGATTACTGAAGCTTTTTCTTTCCAATGGCCTGCAAAGTACCTTCCAGAAGCTCTGTTTTAAAGACATCTTTAAAAGACACTGTTTCTGCAGCAGGCAAATTTGAAAAGTTCAGAATGCATTTCTTCTTTTTCCCTCTTACAGCCCAAGACACTTGTCCTTTGTTTAGGGTTATTTTCATGCCTAAATGTTCATTCTGGGAAATAAATATGGGATGTTGGTCCAGTGCGTAGAGTGTTTACTATGCAAGCCTGATAGCATTATTTGTATTCCCAGAATCCACGTAAAAGCTGGACACAAGGACTAAGGAGAAGGTTCAACAGCTAAAGATGGGAGAGTGATGGAGGGTACCCGACATCGTTACTAGGTCTTCGCATGCAAGTAACTTATGTGCATCTTCACATGCACCCACATTCGAGTGCACATACACATGCACACACATACACACTCCACGCACATGAAAAGAAAAAAAATGCTAGATGCACATGCATCTGTAGCACCAGCACTCCATGAGAAAGCAGGAGGCAGAGTCCAGAGAACCTCATGGGCTAGCCAGGCTGGTGTTCACAACAGGGAAGGCATGGCAGACCCTCGTTCTAAACCAGGTAGAAGAGGACGACTGGCAGCAAAGGTTGTCTAAAACTATTCCCCGGGATTCTCTCCATTATTCCTACTTAATGGAGGAATCAGCATGGTGGCCCATGAAGCTGTCCCGGGGCTGGGAAATATGATAGGTAGAAAAAAGAACACATAGAGATGGAAATACAGAGAAAAAATGGATCAAAACAGATGGGAAAACCTACTACTTCCCAGAGGAAGAACAGTAAGAATTCTTCCCACTCATTTCCCCCTCCCCCCAGATTTTATTTATAATCAAGGGCCTAGGAATTTACATGCACATTCAGTCATGGGACTTCTGATTGGTAGGAAGGAGAAGTAGGGATAGGGAAAGTTTTCCTAGCTTCTGTTACCTGCTTGAGTGGACAACCTGAGAGCCAGAGAATCATATCCTCCCACACATTCAGCATAGATTAGAGACAGTCTAATACATGAGACATTTTCAGTACAACAAAAATCCAAGGTTTCAGGATATGGTATTATTCCAAGAGGGGCTCCAGAAAGCACCAGTGGGGTGGACACTAGTGGGTTTCTGTACGTCTGTCTTCCATGAAAAGCATGTGGTTTCAACTCTTGGCCTTCCATGACTTTTTAAGTGAAGAAATGAGATGTTTTTCCCATCAGGCAGCATCCCAGACCACTTTCTGCTCAGCTGCTCTCTACTGTTGTCCTCTGACCTCCCCACGTGTGCCATGGTATGTTATGCCCACACTTGACACACATGAAACACACATCCACACATCAAATACACACACCGTCATTTCTTAATTTGGCAGGGTTTATTTGGCTCACAGTTCCAAGTTACAGTCCATCCTGGGAGGGACGTCACAGCAGCAGGTGCTTGGGGGACCTGGTCTCGTTGCATCTATGGCAAGAGCAGAAAATAAGTGATGCATGCTCGCGAGTGCTCAGCTCCATTCTCCCTTTTATTCAACCCAAGAATGCTCTATGATCCCCACTAGGACATGGTGCCATCTATGGTGGGAGGACCTTCCCCCTAAATTAGCCTGAGTAATGTAAACTCTCTCAGGAAAGTCTAGACATTCCTCTCACAGGGGATTTTAGAACTCAGCAAGTTAACAGCCGACTTACCAGAGTAAAGAAATACTCAGCCTGGTCAGTAGATATAACCAACTGCGGACATAAAACATGTGAGGAGGAAAATAGCATCTATAATGAACCTAGGTGGACATGTTCCTTGGTAGTTTTCTCCCCCTAAGCAGTACAGCAAGCAGCTAGTTACATAGCATCTGCACATCTAGTTACACGTATTCGTACTGCGTTGGATATCAGGAGTCATCGAGCCATGTCTTAAAGCATGCAGAGGACATGTGACAAACCATTTTACATAAAGGACTTGGCTAGCTGTACATTTCACTCTCAGGAACCAGAAAGAGGGTACCCTCAAGGACCCAGCCCCTGTGATCTACTTCTGCCAGCTAAGTTCACCTAAAGTTTCCTAAAATAGCGCCACCATCTGGTGACAAATTGTTCAACATACAAGCCCTTGGGAGAGGCTTCCTATCAATACCAGTATAAGGTGTGCTCACAATCTTAAAAAGAAAATATATATATTTATATTTAATGCTTTCAGTCTTCCCATTAATCAGTGGGATGCAAATTAAAGAATGACATCAGCCTTGCACCACACCACAGAGGACTGGCAAGAACTGCTGAGTCCTGGTGCTGGCAGAAACACGGTGGAAAGGGCTCATCCTGTAAGCAGGGGAATCTGCCTCCCCGAGGGCAGTCTCAAGCACCTATCAAAGCCTTAAACATGTTTACAGCCTTTGAAGTCAGAGCACTTCCAGGATTTTATCCTAAGGAAATAATTAGAGAAGAAAGAACAATCTTTAGGTGCCAGAATGTTCCATGTAGAGCTATTTGTAACATTGAGAAGGGGGGGGGAATGGACTCATTAACTGTGTAACATTGGGAACCTAGTTAAATAAATTACAATGTACTCACCTGTCAGCAGGGAATGTTAGACAGAAATCATGTTTGAAGAAGCTACTTCCCAATGGGGATGCTCCCGTTACACAGAGTGTAAGGCCTGCCCTGAACTGGGGGGAGCGGGGGAAACAGGCTGGGGTTGGAATCAGGGGACACGATTTAAATTCCGGCCTTATCTATGATAAGCCTGGAAAAATGACTCCACATGTTTGAACCTCAGTTTCTTCGTCTGTGAGATGGGAAGAGCACATGCTTTACAAGATTGTGATAAGATTTAATTAGGACGAGGGGCGCAGGGCTGAATGTGGGTAGCTCAGGTCTAATATTCAAGAGGTCCTGGGTTGCGTTCCCACAGTCAGTCTTTGTGAGGCTAAGACATGCACAGTGCTGTGCCCAGCAAATAATTCAGGAAGCGGTGCCATTGAAGTCACCCACGTACCAATCTCATTAGCTAGGCCCATACCCGGAAGTGAAGTCCTCTTGCTATCCATGTCTATAAGTGCATGCTCTCAACATATTGCTACCTGAGAACGCCACCCTTGAGGACACTCTGTCTTCCACTTCTGCAAGTCCCCAAATATGCTCAAACTAGAATCATTTATTTTTCACCATCAACCCCTGCCACTATTTCTTCCAGACATTTGTTGTTGTTATCAATTTGCTCACTTGTCCATGTGTAGACATTAAATACCTTGTATGCAGTGGCTCTGTGATACCTGAGTCCGTGTTATCCAGCTGTAGTCCATGCTTTCTGGAGGTTTATAATCTGCTGCAAGGAAATGGATGTATGCCCATGATTGTGCACCCCGTGTGTTGAATCCAGGACTCAGATGTCTGGAGATGCTAGGCTTTCTGCTTTTGTTTAACCTGGGAGATTAAAACCAGCTGGTGGGCTGCTGTGTGGCTGGAGGAGGGGCCTGTCACCATGGGCTTCACTGTGAGAAGGTGTGTGGCTGTTACTTTTCATGAGTACATGCCCAAATGACTTAGGGAAGCAAAGGTTACAGTCACATCAGCTGGGCAGGACACTTCATATCAGTACAGGGAGCTGAAGGAACTGGCCACACCATATCCACACAAGAGCTGAGACAAGAACACACTTTCTCATTTGCAAGAAGTCTGTGTGCTTGTATGCCAAAGAACTAAGCAAGTACCTTCTCCATATTATCCATTTGCCCAAGTGAGTGGTTCTATTTTCTTTGAGCTAGAAATCACCATATCAGTTAGATAATCTCCCACAGGCTTGCTGAGGGGTTGTTGTAAGTAATTCTTTACAGAAGGCTCAGCCCTCAGTTGTCAGGTTGATACAGTTGTGGTTAATAGACAAGATGTGACTGAACGGTGCCAGTTTCTGTGTTTTCTTTTGGCATCATCAGTTTTAGCCTCTTATTTGTTTGGTCAGTCCAGCCTTCTAGGAATTCTCGGGGCAAGCTGAATAGAGAGACTAGTCCTAATGGTATGCTTGCGTTTAAAGACTTAGTCTCAAAATAAGAGTGTGGAAGAACATAATGGATGATCCTGGGTTTCACCCTCAGGCCTTCTCAATCATGCATATTCAAGTATAAGCCCCCCCCCCCGCCCCACCACACACAAATGCATTCACCCACATGTAAACACACTCATTCATGAACACATCTACATGCAAAAAAGGGAAAACCAAACAAAATAAAATGATGACCAAATTTTCTGAAGTTAATATTTGTAGGGCTTTGGATATAGTTCAGTGGTAGGTTCATTAGCATGCATGAGGCTCTGGATTCAATTCCCAGCACTGAAAAAAAGAATGAGAAGAGGGAAGAAAAGAAGGAGGAGGAGGGGGAGGATTAGAATGAAGATGGATATGAAGGAAAAAAAAAGAGGAGGAGAAAGAACAGGAGGAGAGGGAAGAGAAAAAGGAGGAGAAGGAGGAAGAAAAAGGAGGGTTTGGAATTGAGAAGACCGGAGCTAAGATCCCATGTGCACTGCATCTTTTGGGAATTCCTGGGCTACAGTATTGGCACCACCCCACACTGGTAACAAATACGAGTTTCTGGGTCCCTCCCGAGGAGTCACTACCTCAGAATGAGCTCCCAGGTGGCAGCTTGGAGATAGAAGCAGCCAACTGGGAGTGCCTGTTGGGGGCACCAAGGCTAAGCCTGCTCCCTTGAGTCAGATGCATTGGCACATGCCTGAGACAGACAGTTGCAGGCGGAGACCTCTCCCATTAGTGAGAGATGAAATACCTCCTGTTTTGTTTTCTGTCAGAATTGCCTTGGTTCTGCTGAGGATTGGATTTTAGGGCTAAGGTGTTCTTTCTGTAATTCCTTCCCTGTGCATCTTGAGACCATTGAATTATCTATGGATCATAGATTATGTACATAAAGTCTCAGCACATAAGTAACTCTGTCTAGAGAGACCAGTGTCTGTCCCTATATAGCAACTAAATGACACATCTTCTTTCTCCTGCTAGCCTAGTAAATTTTACAATGTGTATGTTTAACATATTCCTGTAAAGAATTTAGTTGTGCTGTTCCCTGGTTTTTCCCTGGTATAAATACTTGTGCTTGCTGCAAATAAAGTTGGCCGGGGTGATTTGGATTAAAGACATCCTTGCTCCCTCTGACCCAGCCTGATCTTCATTCCCACATTTCGCACCAGTTCGCACTGGTTCACAGACATGGGCAAGAGCCTGTGAACTAAAACAGACTCTTGCTAGAAAATGGCCTGACACTGATGCTTGAGAAACCTCAGCTTCCCTCAGAACAGTGATGTCACTGAAAAATGCTAATAAATGGCTTCCTCTGCATGCCCTGCAGATGAGATGTCTTTCCTGATCAGAGCTCCTGATCAGGAGTTCAAGTGCACAGGCATTCTCCCAAACACTTGCTAGAAAACAGAGGGGCCAGGGAGTTGCCTTAATGGTTCAGGCCTTCACTTCACAAGCAAAAGGACCTGAGTTCAAATCCCCAGATAGATCCCAAATAAAAATTCTGGGTGAAATGGGTGGGGACTGCAAGTCAGCTCCTCGAAGGCAGAGGCAGTAGGTAAGTAGAACAATCCAGGATGATTCTTGTCATCACCCTTTGAGCCTCCATGACCGGGGGGGAGAGGGGGCACACGCACATACACAATCATCTCAGAAATGAGCGGAGACAAATCTGGTTTCAAGTCTCGGATACAGCAAGGATCAAAGATTAAGACTTTTGAAAAGTCTCTGAATTTGTTTGAAACTCAGTTTTCTCATACATGAAATATAATGATTTGCATTTATTTATTGTGTAAATGTGCACAAACATGCATTTGAGTGCTGTGACACACATGTTGGGGGTAGAAACAACTTGAGGACGTCAGTTCTCTCCCACTACCATGTGGTTTCTGGGAACTGAACTCATGTCTTCTGGTTTCCTGGCAGCCATCTTGCTAGCAAATGTAGGGAGGGAAGGCCCAGATTTCAGGAGCCCTGGGGAAGGGTGAATGGGAGACTAAACAAACTGTCAGGTATGCCATAGTTATTTAACATGAGATGGTATTCACAGATTCTTTCCTGAATATTTTTTTTTCTGAAAAATGGAAGGAAGGAAGGAAAAAAGAAGAATGGGAAAAGAAGGAAAGAAGGAAGAAAGGAAGGAAGGAGGGAGGGAAGGAAAAAGGCAATAGAGAGAGAGAAAGAAAGAAGGAATGAAAGGAAAGCATTTTTCCCTAATATTTGGCCTAATAGTCACAGCATTCTTGTGAGGCAAGAATGTTCACCTTCTAGAATTCACATGGGAAGCAGTTGAGAGCTAGAGAAATAAAAAACAAATTCCACAGTCCACAGACTTTATATTTGTTCATCTTCTGGAGTAACCCCAGCTCTGGTTAAATCCTCCTAAGTTGCCCATTAGCTATTTGAAACCCCTGAAAATACAGAATCTACCACACCCTCATTCACATACGGGAGTGAGCCTTGGGGTTTCAGCAGACAGGACCCTGAAGTGGGAACCATTCTCTGCACACTAGCTGCCCCCAAATTCAGATTTTCAGTTTCACGTGGGATGACTCAGCATTTTATCACCTCTAGACAGTAACCCATGCCCCATGTACCAGGCCCAGAGTGTGTTGTCTGAGAAAAGGAAAAAAAAAAAAAAACCTGTCTACCCTTCATGAACACAGGAGCCTTTGGTTCAACTTTTAGTAGCTTTCATTGTTCTATGGGAATGATAATGGCTTGCTTTGTTGTGAATGTGAGACTTGATTCCAGTCTCAGGACAAGTTATTAAATCCTTGCTCCATGTGTGCTACGAGATGGGCTGGTATTTTGTGGCCCAGGAGAGCCGAGTCGCTGATGACATCACGTGCACTAGCATCAGACCTGAGAGAGATCACAGTCCTCCTTGGAAGGCTGTAATGAATTTCATTTTGGGCAGAACACAGTGATGGATTCTCATCTGGTCAAGATGCCACTTACAGCCCACAGCATCTAGGGATTGAAAAGGGGGCATACAGAAAGCAAATCAACACTCTGGACCTTTTGGGATTTGTCAGAGAGTGATGAACAGGAAACAATTCTTGGCTAGTCCGGTATTATTGCAACATAATTCCTTGTATCTTTTTTTTTCAATTCAATATTGAAGTGTAGAAGGCAAGTGCTTCTTTTACCCATGGCAAAGTCAAATGTTAAAATTCCGAAACAGGGGCTAGAGAGATCTCTCAGTGGGTAAGGCAGCTGCTTGCACACCTGGCAACCCAAGTTCCATCCCCCAAACCCCCATATGGTGGAAAGAGAACTGACTTTCAAAAATTGTTGTCAGACCACTACCTGTGAACCAGAACATGCATGGCTTGCCACCCCCTTCCTCCCTCTCTCCTTCTCTCCCTCTGTCTCTCTCTCAAATAAGATAAAGTTGATAATGAATATTTTAAAAAATAAAATTCTCAAACATAAGTTGTCCATATACCAAGTTCTTCCACAATTCCGATTAGTGTTTTCAAAGCATATATACAAAGCAATGATACTGCGTAGTGGGCAGGGTCAACATTATGTCAGGGTGTGTGCATAATTACCCTCAAGGTAACAATTTCCATGGAATAAGTGTGTGTAAGAGCAATGAAGGAAGACATCCCATTAGTACAATTTTTATGGCTCTTTCCTGCTCTCACTGTCTTGAGGAGCCAGGAGCTGTACTCCTGGAGAGATTTCTGCCTGTAGGATTCGTCTTGCAGTTTCATCTGTGAATCTATGACATCCCTTTCCTACCACAAGCCAGTCTGGTCTAATGGAATCCAACACAAGATTTATAGAACTTTGTTCTGGCTTCCTAAATAGAGATATGGGAAACAATTAGATTCCCACTCCCATGGCCCAACTCTGGGCAGATATCATTGACTGCTAATCAGGAAGGGTGTCTACAATAACATAGGGGCCTTGAATCCCACCCAGCGGATGGACCAGTTCAGGGCACTGCAGATGCTATGGAGAGTCACTGAGCAGACTGAAGAAGGAACGTGTCATTTACCTGCCATTGCCACGGCAACTCTGTGCCATGTACCCTCCACACCACAGCAAATGCAATGATTTCTGTTTTTCAGAGATGGTTTTCTGTTTCCTCCCTCCCTCCCTCCCTCCCTCCCTCTCCTCCCTCCCTCCCTCCCTCTCTCCCTTCCTCCCTCTCTTCCTTCTTCTCTCCCTTCCTCCCTCTCTCTCCCTCTCTCTCTCTCCTTCCTTCCTTCCTTGTACACATGAGTACACAAGAGGACACTGGACTGTGTGTACCTGTGGAGGTTCAAGGGTGATATCAGGAATCATCTTGAATTACCCTACCTCTTTATTGCTTTGGTTTGGGGTTTCCCAAGCTCTGCCTTCCAGGGCCAGAATTTCAGGTGACAGCCATATCCACCAGATATTTTTACTTGGGATCTGGGAATCTGCAGTCAGGTCCTTTTGCTTGTGAGGCAAAGATTTTAACCCTTGAGACAGTTCTCTAGCCTGAGAAGCCTTTCTAGAAAGAAGTGGTAGGTGGCAGTCCTGGGTCTTTTATTATAAAATATCATCAGAGAGGCACCACAAACATGGGGAAGGAGAAGCCGCATTTGGGAACCTAAAACTTGTGTGTGGTGGCGGCGCATGCCTGCAATCCCAGCACTTGGACGTTGAAGCTCAGGATCAGGCTGTGCTGCCTTGGCAAGGTCAATTCCAAAGTGGGGAGTAGGGGGTGCAAGAAGTTGAAACGTTTGGGTGGAGCAGTGTCAGCAGTTCTGACAAAAGGCAGGTGCTGTGCCTCATTTTCCAAGGAAGGAAACTGAAAACATCATCGCTCAAGGCCTCACAGAATCCCAAGAAGGCTCTTAGATTGCAGAACATTCCCCCGAAATCAGCAGGGAGGAATGGCAGGGGAATGTCTTTCCTGGTTGCAGGGAGACATGGTTGCAGAGGTATAGGCTGGGGAAAAGTGACTTCGGGGTTATTCACATTGACTTAGTTTGGTTTTGAGGTTTTGTGATTCTGCTAGGTAGCCTGTATTTTAATTTCTGTCCTCTCTCCAGCTCCACACCCAGAAGTAAGTTTAAAATCAAACCTATAGAGAGTGGAGGGGTTTGGACACTGAATTCCTTGAAACACTCATTGAAGCCCATTTCTAATCCACAAAAAAGGGTGCAATTGCTTCTTATGTCAGATATATGTGGGAAGATCCAGCCCAGGGTGAGCGGAACCTTCCCTGGGTAGGTGGCTAAGACCGGGGGAGCTGATGCAGTAGTTTGGCACACTTTGGCATATATGGGCAAACTCACAATTAGGCAAGCGAGGTTTGTCCCTCTCTCAGCATTTCCTGTGAATATGATATGGTTAGATCCCCTGGCAAATGGTGTTGGTATGAACTCGCCTGCCAAGCTGAACTGTGAATTACGGCTAGCACCATAAGCAAGAATAAAATCCCTCGTTCCCCTAAGCTGTTCGGCCATGGATTTATTGGCAACTTGCAGGCACATTGCAGTGTTTCTGTTTCCCAGCCCTCTCAGGAGGCTTATGTTAACACGATAAGCAGATGTGGTGGACCACACCTGTAATCCCTGTCTTCAGGAGGCTGAGACAAGAGGATCTCAATTTCAAGTCCAGCCTGGACTATGGAGCAAATTCTGTCGCAGAAAAAAAAATCACAGTTTTGAAAATCATCACATCTTAACTAATGAAAGATTATTCATCCATCTATCTGAATGATTCTGAAATTAACTGAAGAAAAGAATAATTAAATTTCCATTCCTTGTTCTTGCAGGAGAACGAGTGCTGGCTTCTGTGGTTTTAAATTGCAAAATGCTACTGACTCGTTTAGCGCCTTCTCATTGGTACTTGGTGGTTATTTGAAGAACAGGATTCAGTCATTAACATCGGAGAAGATTGTTTCCTTTTCCTAGCCTTTTCTAGCTAAATGGGGGAGAGGGAGAGAAATCAGACATTTGGAGACACTCACTGGCTGACACTTCTTAGATGGTTCCCCTCACTTTTGAAAGAAAGAAAGAAAGAGAGAAAGAGAGCAAAAGAGAAAGAGAGAGAGAAAGAAAGAGAAGAAAAAGAGAAAGAGAGAAAGGAGAGAAAGGTAGAGAAAGAGAGAAAAAAAGAAAAAGAAAGAAAGAAAGAAAGGAAAGAAAGAAAGGAAGGAAGGAAGGAAGAAGGAAGGAAGGAAGGAAGGAAGGAAGGAAGGAAGGAAGGAAGGAAGGAAGGAAGGAAGGAAGAGACAGAAGAGAAGAGAAGAGAAGAGAGGAGAAGAGAGGAGAAGAGAGGAGAAGAGAGGAGAAGAGAGGAGAAGAGAGGAGAAGAGAGGAGAAGAGAGGAGAAGAGAGGAGAAGAGAGGAGAAGAGAAAAGAACTTTAGATAAAGACAGAGCTGTAAGTACACATTGCAAATCGTGGAAGGCGGCCCCAATCTGGCTAATAGGGTACACTTTGTTTTCAGATTCTCTTAATATTTTAAGCACTAACTAGAGTCCTTGGTCATTCCAAGTGTGGGGAGTCTATGGTTTCCAGGCAGAATCAGCCCACCTGACTCTTAGCGCCCTTCTACCTATTGATAAGGCTGTCTGGAGTCTCCACGCTCTCCAGAGTGCTAAGCATCAGGCTGGAGCTAGGCGCTTCTTAGGGAACAATGGGCGTTGTTTTTAAAACGCCTACTTGATGGGACGAGGTTTCCAGGCGCACTAATGCGTGGGGTATTTAAACACAGTAATGGTAATAAATGCCTTTTTAGTTGGCAACTTAATAATCTCTCTCCTGTTCAAATATCATTTACACCACAGTACACCTGATATCCCTGAAAGTTAAACACGTCATTCAGGAAAGCAGGATAGCGTTGGGACAAGCTGAAATGCAGCTCTTAAAGGGCGCAGCTCACTTACTCATATGTGGGAAAGTTTCCCTTCCCACATCTTTTGTCCTTCATGCTTAAGAGGGATTGTACCTGTGGAGAAACAGGAAAATGAGGTACATCCAAGTGATGTATCAGGCAAGCTCTGAGTATATAAATAGCATGTCTGCGTGCAGCTTTCTTCTCTCTCTTTCTCTCCTCTTCCTATCTCTACCTACTGCTATGGAAATTAGTACCTTGAAGAGTTTCATATATGTAAGAATGTTCTATTCAAGGCAAAGCCAAAAAATTAAAAAGTTAAAACGTGGGGCTGGGGATATGACTTAGCAGTAGAACACTCACCTAGCACGCTTGAGGCTCTGGGTTCAATCCCCAGTATGGGAGGGGAGTTAAAATGCAGGGCAAGGAGGAACTCTGCAAGATCACTGTCCCCTGAGTCTTAAAAACGCTCTGAGAAGGTTGCAACCTTCGGGGACCTTCTCTAGACAGATCTAAAACTCCCCACTGTGTGAAATCAGAGGCTGCTGCAGTTCATGGGAAACCATCCACCACAAGAAGCACAGCTGCTCTTTCTTCTTTCTTCTCCTGCATAGGATTCTTGGCCTCATGTACCAGGGTAGCGCTTCTCCAGACCTCTCTCCCTGGCCACTCCCCTTGCATGCTACCCTGACTAAAGCAACTTACAGAAGAAAGGGCTTATTATGGCTTCCAGTTCCTGAGAGATATAGTCCACTGTGATAGGGAAGGCACGGAGGTGGAAGCTGACTCACATTGCAGCCACATTTAAAAGAGAGAGAGAGAGAGAGAGAATCAGACTATCACATCTCAAAGTCTGTCCCGGTCAGATATTTCCTCCACTTCCTAAAGGTTCCACAGTCTTCCGAAACAGCTGAGGGCCGAGGACCAAGCATTCAAACACATGAGCCTGTGGATGACATCTTGCATGGAAGCTACGGTAGATGAGAGAGAAGAGGTGGGAAGAAGGAGGGACTGTGGAGAGAGCTGTGTGATCCTCACAGGTTGGGCTTCCCTCAAGTTTGGCCTCAAACCTTGAGCAAATCCTCCAAAGGCATATTTGACAAAAAAGATGAAGATCGCGTCTGCTCCAGATCTCCCTATTGCATAAAAGCCCAAGTACTCAGTGGGCATGGAGCCACTCCAGACGCAGCAGAGTGGGCTATAGTGGGTACTGCCTGCCCTTCAAAGTTGGGGGACTTTAGACCTGGAAGCCCACCTGTGCCCCAGATCACAGCCCTCCAAAAAACAGCGGACTGTAGGGGTCTGCCCGTGCCATGGTCACAACCCTTCCTTCCTCTCTTTGAGCATTCACACAGGATCCCACGTGCTGATCATTGCCCAGCTGCTGGGCGAGTGTCTGGCTTCCTCCAGGACTGATATAGTCACGGGGTACCTCCAAGGACCAAGTGTCTAGCTCTCCTGTCTTCCAAGCTCTCTTCTTTCCCCTCTGGATGCGCAGAAGCCTGAGAAGTGCCATCGTGAGATCACGAAATCCCCGCAGTCCATTTTCTCCACAGGGAAGCATCAATGCTTGGCAAGAGGAGGAAAAACAGTGTTCTGTCAGGAAAGAGCGATTTTCTACTCCTTGGCATCAGGAGGAGCTTCCAGCCCTAACACGCAACCTTTCGCATCCTTCGCGGCCACGGCGTGAGAGCTGGCCTGGTCTGTGTACACGCCATGTGATCCCAGGGCTGGGGAGCAACCTTGAACATAGGGTCCTTGAGATAATTCATCTGCTTTCTAGCATATAAGTCAATTACAAGCAAGCCCTGGACATGTCCTATCAGCTCTGGAGCTGCCACCAAAGCCTCAGGACAGCTGGTGGCTAGCCGCCGTCTAGGGCCCACTTTGCCCACAGAGGCATAGTGTGAGGACTTTAATTGGGCCGCTGACCAGAGCTATGTCTGCTCATCCATGCCAGGCCCCACACGAGTGCCCATGTCAGGGGCAGCAAGTCAGGCTGGACTCTCTGGGCTGCTGTCCATGCTGTTTCTGTGTCCCCAAGACTCGGTTTGTAACCTGGTCATGTAATAAACTACTGCAGACAGCTCTGCTTGGCCAGACAGCAACTGCTCCAGTCCTCTGTGCTGAGCTTCTCAGAGCTACACTCGCCTAGCCCAGGCCAGGCCTGCAGCTCAGAGTCCTTGGGGTCATCATGTAAAGCCCACGTGAGCTTGCTAAATGACCAGTCCACTGAGGCTCATTTCTATGCAAAGCAGTCACACAGAGGTAATATTCAGCATCAGTATTCTACAAGCAGTTAAAACTTCCAGCCCCCTTGACTCATTGCCCCAATGATTCCCCTTGGCTCTGAAAGCTGTTTTGCCCTCTTTTTGGGCAAACAACCCGAGGTAGGATAAGTGTCACTTTCCATTCAGTCTGTTTCCTTGGTCTCCAGCCTATGAACCCGGGAGGTACAATGTCTCTTTTATAATTTTCTCCAGTGGCCCAATGCTGCCAGCAAGAAAAATTATAGCCTCTCCCGTCACTAAATCCCAAAGCCCGGTCCAATGACCTTTGCTTAGAGACCAACTTTCTTACCGCTACCACCAAAAAAAAACCAGCAAAAGACTTTGATCCTGAAAAGCATGAAAAGCAAACAACACACAAAACAAACAAACAACTCAAGCTGGGTCCAGGAGAGTCTGGCTTCATGTGGTTTCTTTCGCGCCTACATGCTGCGACAGGTTCAGGATGTCTCAGGCTGGGGAACTGGGGAGCGTTGACATCAGCGTTTAGGGAGAGTAAAGCTGACCGGTACAGAGCAGTATTCAGACGCTGTGGGGAGGGAGGACAGGAGAGACCTGGCAAGCCTGCCTCCCCTCATCAGCCTAAGCTGGCAGCTTCCATCTCTTTGAGCTCATCAATCAGAGGCAGTTCCTAAAGTCATGTGAGGGGCAGAGCTAAGGCAAGAGGATTGCGGTGTAGGTGTGTATGAGTCCAGTGATCTGTGGTATCCCTCCACACATATCTGATTCTCCTGGGTTTCCTGAACATTCTCCAATGTGACCAGAACCAGATTGATGAAGGGTTGCCAAGGCCAGAGGAGTATACTGAAAAACAAAATGAGGTTCCACCAAAGCTGAGGCACTGAGGGACCCATGCCTGTGTGCTATGCTGATAAGCACCAACAGTCTCCACTATTGTCCTGAGTAAAAGTCACACTGCTTTGAGTCACATACAGATAAAAGCAGGATGTCATCCCAAGACCCCTTGTTTGTTCTTGCAGTCTTGATGCACCTGGGCTGTGTTGCATGCTGGGTACGGGAGACTCCATGGACAAATGCTCGCTGAGAACCATTGAGACTTCTGTGGCGCCGCCAGGGCCAAGGAAGCCTTCTTTCCCAACCAGCAACTTCCCAAAGAATCTCAGTTCATCAAGGGAGCTTCTAAGGGAGCATCATGTCCGCACAGGTGGAAGATGAGTGGGTGAGGTGTGAGGCTCTGTGGTTGGGATTTCTCCACTTCAACCCACAGGCTCTTTAAACCTGGCAGAATGCCAGTGACACAAATTACCAGTCCTGCCAGTCAGCTGGGAGGAGCCAGATCCTGACTGGCCCCACAGATGGACGCTCCACTCAGCCTCACTCACGACATGAATTCACAGCCAAAGGCTCTCCTCGAAGGATCCCTTACACCAAGGACAAAAGGATTTGTTACCATGTATCCCCACATCCTAGGGGACTCCAAATTCATGTTGGGAACAACCAAGGTCCAACCTAAGAAAGACAAGGAATTAAAGAGAGAGCGACAGGAAGATCTTCCAGCAGAAATTGCTGAGTGCTGGGGTATGTGGTCCCCCCCCCGCCCCTGTATGGGAGAGGAAAGAGAATTTCCTTTCAAATTCGAGGCCCAACATGGGAGCAGGGGATTCAGATCGACTCCTGATGGGCTTGGGTGAATGTTTCCTGGCATATGGGCAACTGGCATCTGATTATCACCATTAGTCAGTCATGAAGGACTGTGGTGCCCACTGATAAAGAAACAAAGCATAAATGCAAACAAATTTAATCCTTCAAACAGCATAGTCCAAACACTTGTATCTTCCCCATGGGGTCAACAGATCTTCGAGAAGATGATCAGACATCTGAGCAGAATCTGCCTTCAAAGAGACTTGTACTGTGACTCAGGAGAAGATAGTAATCCAGAGGCCTGGTGCTGGCTCGAGGGACAGGGGTCAGGGCATGAGGCTGCTACCTGGATATGTGGGGCAAATAATAAAAGTACGAAATGAGAACATCGGTCTGTTTCACACATCTGCCACTCAGGGGCCCAGAGCCAGGGGATGATGTCATGTGAGATTACCCTACCACCTGGTGCCCTTGTGACTGATCGGATGCTAGAAAAGTCCAGAAACATATGCTAGTAAACAAAAAGTAAGCATGCAGGATCAACTGTATGGACTGGTGAGAAGCCAGTCATACCCACACCCTCAGAGGATCCTCTGGCATGGAAATATCCCAGGCGGAATCTCGGTAAGTCAGAGTGTCTTAAATGTTCGGAAAGGGCATGGAAAAGTCATATGATCTGGTTAAGATTTTACCCATGGACATATACAGTGAAGCCTTGTGATGATATTATGGAAAAAGACAGGTAAGAATACATGCACACATACACATATGTGCACAGACATGCATGCACATGCCCACACTCTATCTCATTTAATAAAATGATCACGCTATGAAAATAATTTGTCATCACCGAATTCCCACATCCAAACCAAGAAGAAAAAAAGGGGTGGCTGTATTTGTCTGCTTGGAATGCAGCCTTTGGGAACTTAAACATCACACATTTTTCCTATTACAGATCTAGGGGTCTTCTGAACCATTATCCTGGCCCATGTGTAGTTCTTCTCTACCTTTGCTCTATGTTCAAATTACCTTTTCTTATGAAGACACCAGTCCTATTGGGAGGTGATCCACTTGAATACTGGCAACAGAATTATCCATTTTGAACCTATGATCTGAAGGCATCTCCTAAATTTCATGTGGTGGTGAAATTCCACTACCAATAAAGAGAGGGTTAAGAGATAGGGCCTTAAGGAGTTGGTTAATAGGTAGGTGGGGCCTTTATAACAGGTATACAGGGGCAGAGTTCTACCTTTTATCTCTTCTTCTCTCTTATCCTTCTGTCTTCTACAAGGTGGACACATAGTGACAGATACCATTTTGGAAGCTGGGAATGGACAGCCCCTCAGATGCCAGACCCTTTGATGCTTTGATCTTGGACCTCCCATTCTCCAGAACAATGAGAAACAGATTTAGATGATCATAAATAATCCAATTTCAGGTATTTATAATAATGCCACAAATGGAAACACCTTATCCTCCCAGCACATTCTGAGCTAGTGAATACTAGGACTTCAACATAACAATTTTTGGGAGGTTAGAAGAAATAGAATTTAGCCCAGAGCAGTGACTAATTAAATGAAAAAGCTCTTGTATTAAAAGAGGACTTGAGGGCTGGAGAGATGGCACAGAGGTCAAGACTCTGCCTCACAAGCAGAAGGTTCTGAGTTCCAATGCCAAATCCCACATAAAAACACCAAGCAGAAATGATGGTGCCTGAACTTCAGGTCTTGGTGGGTGGAGCCTGGGAAATCCCAGAGCAAAGGAAAAAGGAGATAGAAACAATGCAAGATGATTCTGGAAGTTACTTTTGGTCCTCCACAGGGACATAGAGTGTCTTCTGATACACACGCGCATGTGCACACACACACACACACACACACACACACACGCACACATACATATGCACACATGCAATTAATTAGTTAATTAATCAAAAGAAGACGAGCAGATGTGATAAGTATGTATGTGTATGCATTTTTAAATACTCCTCTAATTACTTTTTTTTGAAAAGGAAAGCATGGCTCTCACAAAAAGTACTGAATGAATATCTATAAAATTATTAATTCAAGCAGGGATTGTAGGTTAGTGGTAGAACATAAACTTCCCTTGCTCAAGGCCCTAGGTTGACTCTCCAGAAAACCCCCTCAAACAAAAAGATTAATGAATAAATTAGCAAGATAGAAAAGCTGATTCAAAGACTTCTCTGAGGAACTGGACACTCGCACATATTTTAAAGAAAGAGAAGGGGAAAGCTGGCTGTAAACCTGGCTGGTAGTTCTATAAGGCCACTGAGATGGTTGGTAACACCAGCCTATCCCATAGGAAGAGGATTCCAGACTGACCTGACTGAGGTCAGCCTCTGGGCGTGCCTGTGAAGGATCGTCTTGGTTGTATAAGTGATGTAGGAAAACCCAGGCTCATCTTGTGTGTGCGCAGGTGGTCCTAGACTGTATTTAGACCAAGTTATTTAGCTGAAGTTTTGTGTCCCCTAAATCCACATGTTGGAGCCCTAATCCCCAGCATGACCATATTTAGAGGTGGAGCCTTTAAGAGGAAACTAAATTTGGATGAGATCATAGGGTGGAACCCTTTCATAAGACACTCAAGAGAAAGGGAGACCAGAGCACCCCTCCCTCGCTTTCTCTCTCACTCTCTAGAACTGTGTGAGATAAATAGCTCTGTGTGTACATGTGTGTATGCATAGAGGGAGCGTGTGTGTGTGTGTGTGTGTGTGTGTGTGTGGTGTGTGTGTGTCTGCGCCTGCGCTCTCGAGCGCTCATTATCATTCAGGCTGGCCTGGCATCACATTACTATGCAACCCAAGCTAGATGATGCATAATCCTTCTACCTCAACTTCCTGAGTCCTGGGATTACAGACATGAGCTACCTTGCTGGCTCTAAATGTCTATTGCTCAGCGTCTCTCTTTTTGCCGCAGCCAGGGCTGAGTAAGCCATGAAAGGCCTTAAAGAGATATGCGGCAAGCATTTTCCATAGGGAAGGTCATGAGTTTTGTGTGACAAATTTCAACTCCTCAGGCACCTTTACAAAGCAGCTGTGACCTTTGACACGTGGGCATGGTGTATCAGTCTTGTCTCTGGGTGAGCACATCATTTCTCCTAACCTCCAACCTCTCTTCCCAATTCTCCCTCTCTCTACACTGAAGTTCTGTCCCTTGGGGAAAATGGGAAGTAACAAAAGTTACCTCTCTAGTTACCACACACCACACACACACACCACACAAACACACACCTACACACACACACAAACATAAACACACACACAAACACACATACATACATACATACACCACATACATTAGTCACATACACATCTACATATACTCTAACCACATCCACACATATATCCACACCTCCACTACACACATACTACTCATTTACATAGTCATGCTTCACCCCAGAGTTTTTCTTGTAACAATACTTAGTCAGTAGCTATATTAATCTTTCTCTCTCTCTTTCCTTCTCTCTCTCTTTCTCTCTCTTCTCTTTTTTTTCTTTCTCTCTTTCTCTCTCCCTCCCTTCCTCCTTTCCTCCTTCCCTTCTCTCTCTCTCTCTCTCTCTCTCTCTCTCTCTCTCTCTCTCTCTCTCTCTCTCTGGCTCAACAAGCACTTTGCCGGCTGAAGCTCCTCCTTCACTGGCCATGCATTCTTCCTGAGTCACACATCATTGTCATCTCAAAGTGGCCCTAGAAAGAGCGGGAGGACAGATCGCTGTCTCTTTCCCTTTTATCACACAGCTATTTCAAAACATTCCATCCCTGTCCTTGTCTTTCATAAGACCTGGCTCTTGCCTAATGTCTGACTTGTCCAGACACCACTGAGGGAAGATACCCATCTGAGAACCTCGAGGCCAGGAGGATTCTTTCTGCCCTCAGGATCTGCTCTCAGATGAGCACTCTCCCCCTGAAGTAGAAACCTTCGTTCCCTGGAAACACTGGGTCTGTCTTCACCCCTGGACACTGTGACCCAGGGACATCTTGGCCACTTCCTCCCGTGCTTCACACTCTTCAGCATCCCTTGTGCTCTGTCTTCTGTGGAACCCCCCACACCCCAGGCATTTCAGGGGCTCCTACATTAGCTGAGCCAGCAGCGACTCAAAGGAGAACACACAGCAGATAGGGAGATACCCTATGCACTACCCAAATCTTGGGGTTCAGAGTCTTTGCACTTCCTGTCGAAGTCTTTGCACTTCCTGTCGAAGTCCAACAGCTGTATCTTCTCTCTGACTCAGCGGATACTACTCATGGCAGCTAGAGACATAGGATCACCCAGTCCAAAAGTTGTCCTGCCGCTAAATCCCTTATCTCTAGTTTCCCACACCCATTCATCCCACCCTCGCACTTCTGATCCACTTCCTGACCTTCAAGGGCTTCTCTCTTCCGTCCCATCAAGAATCCCAATCTTTTCCACCTTTGCTTCTACATCCATTTAGACCTTGCTCCGTAGCTTACTGGGGACACTGCTGTCAGACGTCATCAACTCAAATATAGATAATGTCATTTACAGCAGCCACATGACTTAAAACAAGGTTCTCTGTTTGTCTGAGATCCAGTTTCCTCGCCTGAAGACAGAGGCAATAATAGTAACTACTTCAAAGAACTGTTGAGGATTGAATGAATGAAATAACAAAGACTGTAGCAAAAAGGCCACCAAATAGTATGAAATAAACAAGTGCTGCAACTGGGACAATCAGCAGTGAGAGTCAGTTTCTCACCAATGTCTCGGTTACACCCGCCCCTGCTATATGCACCTCATCTGGCTTCTGCAGGCTTTGCTGCCACAATCCACTCTTCTTTTATCTGTATAGATGTCCCCTGCCGCTTATGATTAAATGGCATGCTCTGATCTGACTCAAAGGATGCAAACAAAAAGCCTCCATGATTCTGTCTCCTGTATTTGAACTAGAACCCTTGAGTGATTCTGCCCATTGTATCCATGAAACCACTCTTTGTAAGTCACTGCCCCCTTCCCCAAACCTTTCATGCCCCAGGGGAAGGAGGATCTGTTCTCTTTACAGTCAGGACACGCTGGGCACTTTTCCTGGACTGAGAGGTTCTGCTAAGAAGCAATGGCTCTCTCCATGGAGAAAGTTGAGAATGACCTGCATCTTTTATACGAGAGAGATTCTCATGTCAGCGATTGTAGCTCAGTGGGAGAGCTTCCCTCACATGTGTGAGAGCCTGGGTTCAGTTCCCAGCACCATGGAAGAGACATGCATAGCGTCCTATCCCCTTCCCATATCTGTTTGCCAGGACATCCCCATATTCCGTATCTCCCTTATTCTCTCTCTCAAAAATACAGGATCTGAGTATGTATTTATCCTCCCTATTACTGAGGATGCTGATGCAAGAAGATGGGCGGTGTAGTACTTTGCCTGCATGGTTGCTGATAAATGACCGTCAAACGGCTAGAGGGAACAAGGGGTTTATTTTCTTAATGATAGTCCGGTTACAGTCTCTAGTCCAGCTTGACAGGACAGCATGCACCAACACCAGGGTCCAGGAAACTGGCCACACCATCTCTACCTAATGGCTGAGAGAGGGACGATTCTTACTTGCCAGACCAGCATGTCTGGCCAAGTGTACAGAAGGATGCAAACTTCCTCAACCATCTCTCAGGGTTCATCTGTTATTCATCTG
This sequence comes from Typhlomys cinereus, assembly GCA_023101885.1. Classification (NCBI taxonomy): domain Eukaryota; kingdom Metazoa; phylum Chordata; class Mammalia; order Rodentia; family Platacanthomyidae; genus Typhlomys; species Typhlomys cinereus. The sequence continues at coordinate 2,539,534 of JALPQD010000015.1, forward strand.
TTCAGGGTCTAGTCCCACCCATCATGGACTAGGCCTTCCCCATCAGCTAGACAATCTCCTGCAGGTTTGCTCTGGGCTTAACTCAACAACTAATTCTCTACAAATGTGCCCAGAGCTCAAACCCCCCAACCATCAAGTTAATGCCTGTGTCTAACTATGACAGGTGGAGCCTCAGAGTTTGAGACAAGCTTGGACAACACATCGAGACACTATCTCAGCAAGCCAAATGGAGAGAGAACTGGAGGAGGGCAGTCTCAGGCCCAGTTCAGGATTAAAATTCCAAAACCCCATAGACACCCATAGATTGTTAGGAAACCTGTGCACTTTCAAACCCAGGTTTCTATGTTGTGTGAGATGTGAGTTGCTAAAAGTTCATGAAAGTAGAGATGCTGTTTCACATGATTCCTATTGCAGATTTAGTACTGACTGGATAGATGCTCTATACTGGGAAACAGTTTCCTAACTCTGCCAAGTTTTGCTGTCCCTTTCTGCCTTCTAGACTGCACCTTAAAGCTGGCCTAACTAGCAGCTACTTTATCAGAGTTTTGCTCCATGCCCCTGAAGTGCACCCCAGACACCCCAGCCTGCAGTATCTTATTCTTAAATCACCCATGGGGAAAGAAAGCACCGGGTCAAAAACTGATGGCAATGTATTGCATGTACGATTTTGCGCCAGAGAGACAGTGAGCTCTTTGAGAAAATGCCCAAGCCCTCCTCAGGCCCAGTCTTCCATCTCAAGTCCCCGGAACTGAATATAGGAGGAACTTAATTAAGATTTGTCGATAGATTAATTGAGCTTGCTCCCTGGTCCTGTTTTGAAAGAATCTCGTGTCTCTGAAGGAACCCAGCTGAAGGCTGACATGGGAGGGGATGCCAAATGCAGACCCCTTTAAGCTACCACCCCTCATATACACAAAATAGTCCTGTAAGGTGCTCTGTAAGTAAAGGCTCCTGTGTGCAAACCTAGTGACCTGAGTTCAATTCCCCACATGTGTGGTATGGCATGCAGGGAGCTGAGTGCATCGGCCTCTCTCTCCCCTGCTCATCCTCATAAATAAATAAACAACTATTTTAAAAGCTTTGCCCAGTCCTCTCATTGCCTAAGGAGGTGGGCTGCCTGTTGTCCTCAGTTCTGACTCACTGGTGTGAAGGTCAGTGGACAGTCCCACTTGGCTCCCGCTTTTCTGGTTACTAAGGCTTCTGGGTTCAGTCTTCCATCGCCACAGGTGTTCACCCCTTACCTGGCACACAGGAAAAGATTGGATTGGGCCTCGGAAATCCAGGGTCAATACTCACATTTTAGAATGAACACGTCTCAGGGTCTTCTTTGAACGTGTGGGGCTGGACACGGTCTAAGCCCACAGCTTCTTCTGGTACAGCATTGGGATCTCAAGTGCCCCCGGGGAATTGGCGTCCATGGTTTAGTGAAGTATGGGTATGGCAGGGAGAGGAGGAGGCCGGGGCTGGAAGCACTGGGTCCAAGACTCGAGTCTGTTCTGGCTGTGACAGGGCCAACGAACAACTCACAACTGGGCTGGCCGGCAGCAGCCACCAAGTTCCACATTCATGGTTCTCCATTAATTCATGGGCATGATTTTTTTATTCCCTGAAATCATTGCAAATTTTGAAAATCAACTAGACTTTCAGTCTATTATTTAAAAAGAAAACACTGTTTTAAAATACAAAAGTATTTTCCACGGGATTCACTAAAATGAAAATATCACTCGAACTGAAGATGTTCATTCCTGCTTCTCACCTTGCCTCCAATTCTTTCAAATTCCATTCCACCCAGATATGGCCAGTATTCTGAGATACTGAAGAAATAATACTATGAGATTAAAGAATCCTCCTTCCCACAGGGTGGGGAAAAGGGGAAGCAAGGCAAGACAAAGTGTCTTCTGTTGGGAGGCCATGAGGTGAGATGGGGCAGGGGGGTCTCCTGGTGGGGACTGTAAGATAGGATGGGTGGGGAACCGCAGTCCAGGAGGTGACCATGTTCTCTTTCTTGGCCTTGGTGATGGCTACACAGGAGTTGCCTCAGGATTATTCTTTAACCATTGTGTTACGTCTTGCACACTTTTTTTTCTTGTAGCTTCATATGGGATATAAAATCAGTTTAAAGGGTAAAAGATGGGTTGTCTAAAAGCAGTTGTCACAAGCCTCCCCCCACCTTAGGGACACCGAAGCCTTTCTCTCCCCTGGTGAGGAGGTCATGCTGGTCTGTCATCCAAGGTGTGGATGCTGCAGTCTGGGCAGTTCCAGGCTCTGTGCTCTGAGCCTTTGACTCATATCTCCTATGCAACTGCTGAGTATGAATGAGGCTGACACAGAAAGTCCTATTTATCACTGTCCCCTGAGAGTTCTTGGCCTTACTCAACAGCTGAGAAGTTACAGACTAGTGAATGTGGTGCTGTCCTACACCTGTGTTTTTCCCTCTCCTTGTGTCCGCATATGCACCCACATTTGCACATACGAACACGCTAGCAGACACACAACAAGCACACACACACAACACATACACACACACACACACACACACACGCATACACATTGGCTTTTAGAAGGATCTCCAGCTCAAGTAAGCAGAGCCCCTTAAAAGCACCCCTTATCTGCGTTCCTCATGGGCTCCTTGAAAGCGCACACTGTCTTGCTAGTGTCAAGATCTCTTTCCTCTGAGCCAGATGCTAAACCTAACCAGTAAAGCCAATAAAGGATCTTGACAGTACCTGCTGCCTTTATTCTCTCCTCTCTCCACCCCCAGACCCAACCTAAAAGCCTTAGTCACATACCCTCTCATACTAGAAGGCAGGCAAACCGATCATGAACTGGTAAATAGTTAACTCTTCTTAGGCAGCCAGCACCAGAGCTCAGGAAGGTGGGATGAGACTGGGCACAGGTCCAAGCAACGTCTGCTTTCCATGTGATTCTTTGGCAAAGACACTCCCCACACAGGACACCTCTTTCCTGAGGACTTATGCGTCCTCCCTTGGCTTGTCACCACTCCCAGCACTCAACGATTCATTCTCCTGAAGCGTGTTCTAATATTCACTCTTCTCACCTCTCAGCGTGGTTCATGAAAGCCTGGTCCCCCCCCCCCCAGGATGAATTCACATCTCGGTGACACATCTTGCAAGGTGCAAACTCAGTACCTGGCCAGTCTCAAACACTGAGAAGGGCTGGTTGCCTGGAGGCAGGACTCAGAACCAGGAGAACAGGCAGAAACCTAAATCCACCCTAGTTGGCATCCTGGCTGACCAGAACCAGTGCTGACACCCCTGCTCTGTAGGGCTGAGAATGGCCCATGGGCTGCAAAAGGGGAGATGTTGGGGTGAGGATGGCTCAAGGGCTATAGAAAGTATGAGTTTCCTTCTGCCCAAGCCCATATTTTGTCTTAAATGTGGAGCAAATGCCAAGTCTTAGGACTGTAATCTGAAAGTTTACATCTCCCTGCACAGAATTCCTAAACTACAAAGTAGGTACTTTTCAGGTGTTATGGTATAGATATGAAATATCTCCCACAAAGGCTTGCAACGAAGACTTGGTCCTCAGCTGGTGGCACTACTGAGAGGTGTGACTGGACCATGAGGACAATTACTTCAGCAGTAGGTTTATCTGTGGAAGGCTTCATACCCTGATCAGCTGCGTGATATGAAGCCTCATGGCAGGACACTCCTGGGTGCATGCATGCTTTGAAGGCTATCTTGCCCCATGATCTTTCCTCTTGCTCTGCTTTCCCACAATGACCCAAAAGCAATGACGCCAAATGACCATGGGCTGGATCCTCTGAAACTGTGAGCTGTCTCAAATACTTCTCCCTTTGCACAATTTGTCCCAGATATTTCATTACAGCAATGAAAAGTCAATGAACACAAAAGAGTTGGGAAGATCATAAAGGTAAGGCACTCATGGATGGGATTAGTGGCTCTATGAAAGAGACCAGAAAGTACTATGTCATCTGAATGAGAAAATAGTAAAATTTCTCCAGATCCTGAATCTTCTGGTTCCTTCTACTTGGACATCCCAGACCTTGAAGTGTGAGTACTAAATTTCTCTTGCTTATTAGCCACCCAGTTAATGCCTGAGTAGTGGATGTCATTAATTAGACCATTGTTACAATTACAGGTGGACTCGTTTCTAGGATATACGACAGTATGAGGTACTATAAGGTAAGACATGTATATATTTTATTTTCTATAAATGAACTTGTAAATGATTCAGTAAATGACATCCTAGACTATTTATGTTGCTATAACAAATACCTAAGACTGGAAAGTCTATAAACAAAATGACATCATTGCTTGGTCTATGGAGGTTGGGAAGTCCAAGGTGAAGGTGTCGACAGAACTTGTGTCTGGTGAAGTCCATTCTCTGTTCCCAGGATGACACCGCAAAATGCTATACCCTTCTCCAGGGAAGGACAGAAAGGGAAAAAAGCCAAAAGCTGAGTGAGGTCTCTCTTTATATGGACACATAATGAGTCCAGAGGGCGTGGAAGCTGGCTGGGTTCACTTCGTCTGGGCCTAGACTACTGATAGACATCTTTATGGGGAAATCTGGCTGTGGCCATTATATTATTACAACCATAGAGATCCTGACTCAGTTTCCCTGAGATCCCTTAAGAACATGGGATTCCAAGTCAGTAGGTCCTTTTCCTCTTTAGACAATGTGTGCAAAGACATTCCACATGAAGCATCATCTTGGGGAGGGGGTTCCATGAATCTTGGTAGTTTCGAGAACTTCTTGAGAATTAGTTGTCTACTTTCGGAGCCTTCTTCTGGGACAGAATGTTTCAAAGTGCTATATAACCTCCTTAGGTTATTTTGGGGCTTAAGTCCAAGACAGCATCAGTGCATGTGGTAGCCCTTCTAAGTGTGACCATCAATGGAAGAGTTGGGTGTCTGGACAGATGCTAAGATTTTCTAATGATTTTGAGGATCATGAGTGTACTTCTCCAGGTTCTCCAGGTTCTCCCAAGACTCTTGTCTTGCTGTTTGATCCAAAGGGACCATGGACTGGCATGACCAACTGTAATTGCGAGTCAAAATTTCATCTGTGGTCTCAAAGTGACCCTGGACACAATGCTTGTTGTCTACCAAAACTGTGGGGAGACTCTCTGGGGAGAGTCTTCTGTGGATTGCTGTCTCCTGATGTGCTCACCTTCAACTCTACCTCAAAAAGGACCTTCTTTTATGATTTTAGGAATGTTCGGAACAATCATCTTGACTTGCATCAGTAGAGACACAGTAATAAATATATAAATATATATATATATGTATGCTATATATTTAGCATGGTATGTAAATATTTTATGGATGCTAAAGTAAGTAATGTATAGATGTGAAATGCCAGTGTAAATATTTGATAGACAGCAGGACAAATGGCAGGCATTGACTTGAGTGTCCTTGGAGCTTGGACTAGGACCAATGGCAGGCAAGGGCAAGGTCAGAAGATTTCCTTTTCGATACATCTTTTTCTGATTGGCAACTGTTCTGAGCATTCAACATTCATTCTCAAATGAATAACCAATATGAATTCAAGAAACACACATCTAATCTTCGAGGCTGACAGAGAGACATGCAGGCTCCTGAATAACTAAGTTTTTACTTACTTTGACATTAATTTGTTTATTCTTTCTTTTCATCATCATCTACAGAATGTGAGCATCAGGAAGCTCTGTCTTGCATGTTATCGTATGTCCAGTGCCTAAAAAGCCACCTGGCTGGTGTATACTAGTGAACTCCACTGGTGTCTTCCTGGCTGTGTGTGTGCAGTAAGATTTGCTGCTGAATGGAACAGTGACTCCTGTACACATGTTCACAACCTGCAGCTCCAGGTCAGACCTAGAAATGATCAAAAAGAGACAGACCTTGAGTGTTGCCTCTTAGCTGAAGGTAGCTATGTGAAGACATGCTGTTGTTTGATGGGAATGAGAAGGCATTCAGGATCATATGGCTCTTGAGTTTAGAGTCGCATCCTCTGAATCTGACTCCAAACGCCTACATTAAACTCTTCGTCCTTCACTCTAATTGGAAGTTATTTCAGAGCTACTTCCGCAACAACTTCACAGCCTCAGAGATGGGAGATGAAAAGCCTCAGCCTGCCATCTCCACCCAACATGTGTGAGGACAGCCATTCTGGGAGATCCAGAAGCAGTCCCTCCATTTGGAGTTGCACATGGAAATATGGGCGCACTGTACCCAAAGTTCCCCTAACTAGAGGTGTTCATCAGAGAGGTGTGAGGAGTGAGAGGGACAGTAGCAGCTTTTTTCAAGTTTGGTCTTTTCTGAATTTATACTCAACAACCTCTATGCCATGGCACCGCAGAGGACTGTGCTGTCTCAACATTGTGTCCAGCGCGAAGGGCAGTGTCCTTGCCTACTCTAGTAGTGGACTGAGGGGTCTGGACTGCTGTCAGAACAGACCCAGCAGCCCTCGCTCTATGCAGGACTCCATATACTGTACTTAGGACTGGTGAGCGCAGTAGGGAATGTGGCACCGCAGACAGGGTTTAATCAGTTCAAGGCCTGAGGATCCTGATGGCCTGGGTGCGCATGGAGGGCCTTTCCTGAAGGCTGTACTTATAGACCAGGACATGCTGGGCCTCCTAACCTTGTGACCAAGTCCCCGAGTCCTGCTTCAGATCACAGCACAATAGCCCCACACTTCCTCCTCCATCCATTCTCAGCCTCAACCAGCCATCAGGGTCATTTCCATGCAGATTCAAATCATCATGGATAGATTTGAACTCAGGAGACATGTGGGGCCCAGACACCTACCCTTCTTCAAGCCAAAGAAGTGACCTGAGACTCTATGGCAGGACAGAGTGGGACTCAGGAATCTAAACCAAGCAATCAAGTCTTCAAAGAAACACTGTACACTCTGCTTCACTGAGCTACACTTGCACCTCAAGCGCTTGACTGATACTTTCCACACTATGAAAATGGACTCAAAGTCTTGTTACCTTGTCTATTCTTTTCTTTTCCTTACTCTTCCTCCCTCCTTCCCTCCTTCCCTCCTTTCTTTCTCTCTTTCTCTTTCTTTTTCTCTCTCTCTCTTTCTCTCTCTTTTTTCTCTTTCTCTCTCTCTCTTTCTTTCTTTCTTTCTTTCTTTCTTTCTTTCTTTCTTTCTTTCTTTCTTTCTTTCTTTCTTGTTTTAGTTAATTTTCTACTGCTATGATGAAATTCCTGAGACAATTAGCTTATACACAGAAAAGATAGCTTCAGCTTTAGTGGCTTCAATCCAAGACTGGTAGGACTTGTTGCTTTATATCTCTGGTGTATGTGCATGGGGTGTCTGAATGGCAAGGGTATGGCATGCTTGACCAAAGCAAACAAGCTCATTTCTGGTGCCAGGGATCCCAAAGGACAAGTTACAAAGAAAGGGACCAGAGTCCTATGAAGTCCCCACAATCCTTCCCCCAGAGCATGGCCCTAGTGAGGTCAAGGTCTCCCAAAAGACTCCAACTCTTGTAGTTCCCACCGTGAGGATCAGGCCTGTGTGGGAACACTCAACCTCCCAACAAGCTGTAGAGGTTGCACCATCCTTGGGCTGTTTATGTTGTTGTTCCAGCAAAACATTCAAAGACAAACATCATTTCCCTTCATTTAGGTGAATGAGCATTAAATGATAACTGCAGTCTGCTAGATTGACGTTAATTCTGTGACCTGGGAGATGAGTACAGACATATTTACAATTTACTTGTCAGTGTAAAAGGAAACACAGGGTAGGGAGCAAGCGAGATCAACACAAGCACCCAAAAAGAGCAGGGCTGCTTTCTGGAGAAGGCGACACCCACGCACAAGGAACTGAGCTTCTGTATCTGTATTGTTAACCAGTGTGACTTCTCGTGTATAAACGTGCGTGTAAACTCATGCTTAGAATAAAAACAATGAGGTCAGGGGACAACTCTGCCATTTTATATTTGCATTGGTTAGACTAAGTTAGCCGTAGTAACAGGCATCCCTCTGTTAACACTCAGCAGCCAGCAGAGCGAATGTTTATTTCAGACTCATGGCAATTCTGGACAACGCTGTAGATTCTGCTCCACGCAGTGACTCAGGCTATGGTGTGCATCTTCCTCTTCTGGGGTCCCTACCTTTGCCATCAAGTTACCAACAGAAGAAAAACAGAGTGATGGACAGAGGGCCTCCCTGCTCTGGAGTGACCTCCGCCTGGAGGTTACCTACATCTCTGTTACTCATTCTCCATCTGTGGACAACAGGACAGATGGTCTCACCTGGTAGTTGCAAGGAGTTTAGCACTATCTGGGGGAAGTAGATGTTTTTCATCCACCTACCAATGTCAGACTCAGTCAGACCCACCACACCAACAGTGTTAGACCAGTCAGTTCAGTAGAACTCTGTGGCCATGAAATGAAGCTTCTGGTAAAGAAAGTCTTGTACCTTAGGCACCTGTCACTTCTGGGTGGCCCAGGGACATCTCGCAGGCTACCCTGGTCACAAGAAGCAGAGTGGAACGTGCTTTCTGGGAGGCACCATGCTGACCAGGAAGTCAGCTGTAGACCAGAGAGCTGCCCCTCAGGTTGAGAGACATTCTCTGTCCTCAGATGATGGTGCAGCGAGAGTAGATAGTGCTTCTCCACAGTGCTTGGGATCAGAACAATTTGGGATTCAAAATTTTTTTCTTCAGATTTGAAACATTTATGCAGGAAGTTATTTCAAAAATGGACCTATTTCTAATTATAAAATTCACTCACTTTTACATATGCTTTAAACACATAGCCTGAAGAGAATTTTATATTTTCATGATTTTGTGCATAAAGCATTTTGCTTTATAGAATTCTCTTCTTCTAGTTTTATATTTCTCAAAATGAGTCTGGATTTTCAGATTTGGCATGTTCAAACTGAGTAATATAATGCAGGATTTTTGTCTTGAATTTTAAAGTGAAAAAGTGTCCTATGGGGTGTATGTGTGTGTGTATGTGTGTGTGTGTAGTGCCCGCTATGATGTGTGTATGGCAACAGAGGACAACTCAAGAATTTGAGGTATGGATCCTCTATGTTCACCTTCTGCCTTGTTTGGGTTGTGGTCTCTGTTGTTGATGCTCTGCGGAGCAGGCCTGACTAGCTCTGTCTTCCGTCTTACCACAGGAGCACTGAGATTACAGACCTGTCCTCCCACACCAGGATTTTTTGGAAGAAGGAGAGGTTGAGGATTCAAACTCAGATCCTCATGCTTGTGTAGCAAGCACTTTACCCACTAAACCACTTCCTCACCCCTTTTCTCTTGTTGAGGTTCCACGTATGGTGGAGGTGCGGGGAGTGATCTAGGACTTTGCACAGGCCAGCTGAACATTCTCTAAACTCAGCCTCCGGCAGGATTTCCTTGGCATCTTAACTTTGAGAATTCCTATAAGTGACATGTGTGCGAGTGCTTCTTCAAACATGTCAATCTATGCTTGCCCCTAGCCTTTGTTCCTCCTGTGTTTTAGGGGACACATTTGAAATGCTACTTTTTCATATCTGGAGATTTAAAAAAAAAAAGATTAGTCCATGAGGAACAACTTTGCCCTAGTGATTTGCTTCCAGAAGGTGAGGGAGTCCCACATGAAGACACTCTTGGCACGTTCCAAGGTACAGGATGCTTTGAAAATCGCATGCCTTCAACGCTAAACATGATGGGCCACAAGAAATAAATGTGCATGCTTCTTGTCAACCTGCTGCTCACAGTCTGTGGCCTTTTGTCCCTCCTCTTCTTGTGAGTGCACTGCTTCAGAAAAGAGGTTGACCCTCGAAAGGATCTGGAAGTATCTCCCCAGTTCATGTGGACTGGCCAGGAAAACGCTGTCTCCCAAGAAGTCTGGATATTGTTATTATGCACCACATTCGTCACCAAACCTGGACTGGCAGTGTTTTTACAGATAGGATTTAAAAAAAAGAGATAAAATTTATTGATGTCCCAGCCGACAGTAATTTCTGATAATACTAATCTTCAGTGCTAAGGCTCAGAAGCACCAGCCTGCCTCTTTGGAAACCCAAAACGAGGCCATTTAAAAGAAATCAAAGGGCAGATATCAAACAAGCAGTCCCTCTTCCATCATCTGCTCTGTTGTCCGCATAATCCTTCATACTTTAGTCTGAGCGCTCACTTGAAATTCTGGGGGCTCTTAGTACATTATCCACAGCAGTCGAGGCTTTGAAGTTGGGCTGCGGGCATCTCATTACTGACAGAGATCAAAAAACAAAGCCAGTGTTCTTGCCTGGAGGGCCTCATCACACACCCAAGGCACTAAATTACCAAAGTCTGGGACAGTCTGTGTTACCTGCCCAGCTGAAGCACTGCCCTGCCCCCAGTACCTCCTACTGCCATGTGCCGCTCTGCTTTACCTTAAGTCAAAGAAATTTCACTGAAGATTTCCCTGGCTGTTCTTGCCTAAGTGAGCAATGTGTTCTTAAGAGAAAATTATTAAACCCTTAGGAAGTTGAAGGTATGCATTCATAGAAAAAATGTTTTACATACAGGAAGCAACTCTGCGGCTCCGTGGCCAGGTGAATCATAGAGGGCAACTGGCTATTTAGGTCTGAGCTTGCCATTGAATGGGCCCAAGGTATACCTGGGGTGTATGTAGCTCACAACATCTGTCAATCTGCACTTTAATTAGTATAGGGCTTCCTGCACTGAAGTCCCATGCAGCTGGCACTCCGCAAAGGCAGGAAAAGATAGAAAATGTAGTGTGTGTTCTGATTACAACTGGGGCTTTCCTAGAAAACCTCTTGCTCTGAAAGGGGTGACATGAGGTTATTATTCAATCAGATAGAAGTTCTCTATCTCTCTCTCTCTTTCTCTCTCTTGGAAATGTCACATTGACCTTACTTAAGTCAGGTTCACGCAGTGAAATGCCAGCCTAGAGTGATTCTATCTACTTTCTCAAAGCCCATTTCTCCATTGTGGGGTGCATCTGCCTCTCCCGTCAAGGATGCTGCTGGAGATGGTTGCATGAAATGTTTTCCTGGTCTCCAATAGCAACTCAGTCTTGCAATTCTCCAGTTGCTTCCTGCCAGTCATCATTTTCTCTCTTCTTGCTTTATTTACATCCTTCCACTCTGGCTGGTGAATTTGGTTCCTTTTCATGGTGAACACAAAAGCTAATCAGGGAAGGGTCTTCCCCAAATGTAGTGTGTGTGTGTGTGTGTGTGTGTGTGTGTGTGTGTGTGCACGCGTGGTTTATGCAGGAGCACATGTGTGTTGACATCTGTGTGTAGGCTTATGTGTGGAGGACCTTGTACACTTGTGTATATATGCCAAGGTCAGAAGCTGATGTCCAGTGTCTTCTTTGATCACTTGACTTTACATATTGTGGTGGAATCTCTTGGAACTCATAAATTCAGCTGGTCTACCTAGCTACTTTGCCCTGGGAAGCCCATGTCGAGTGCTGGGGATCCCAGCTCTAGTTCCATGCTTACATGGTGAATACTTTATCCTCTGAGTCACCTCCCCTCATTATGGTCTTTTCTTCCTGGAAGATTTTCTTCTCTTGGCTTTGGAAGGATTTCAGTGTACAACGGTGAGAAGGCCTGGCAGAGTTTGTGGCAGGTGGAGCGTGTGGGGGGCTCCTCACATCACTACAGACCAAGAAGGAGAGAAAGTACCAGAACAGGGTCTGGGCTATACTTTCAGGCCTGCTCTCAAGGCCTACCCTTAGGGACCTACTTTTCAAAAGGTTCCATAGCCTCCCCAAATAGCCACAAGATTAGGGATAAGCAGTCAAGGTGAAAGTCTTTGGGGACATTTCAAATTGAAACCATAACAGTTACAGGGTGGGAGGGGGATGTTGAAGGATATGTATAGCTTGGGCCCCTGGCTCTGTCCCGTCTCTCTAATTCCTGACCATGAAGAAGTAAGCAGCTGCTCTTCACCGTATCCTTCTGCCATGATGTTCTGCCTTAGCACAGGCCCAGAAACAATGAAGTCAGATGGACTAAAAGCTCTGAAACCATAAGTCGAAATTAATCTTTCCTCCTCTTGAAGTGCTCCTCTTGGTTATCCGCCACAGGGATGAATATCTAACACAGCGCTCAATGAAGAAAGAAGAGGAAGTGCCTGAGAAATGAGTGTTGTGGGGGGCTAGAGATGACTCACTTGGTAAAGTGCTTTGTGTGCAAGCTTGAGGTCTGGAGTTCAGATCCACAGAACCCACATGTGGCAGTCCCCCTGCATAGTTGCTGAAAAATGACCATCAAACAGCTTAAGGGAACAAGGGGTTTATTCTCTTACAGTAGTCTGGTTACAGTTCATAGTCCAGCCTGACGGGAGAGCATGCACCAACACCAGGGCCCAGGGAACTGGCCACACCATCACCACATAATGGCTGAGAGACGGACAATCCTTACTTGCCAGACTAACATGTCTGGCCAAGTGTACAAAGGATGCCAACTCTCTCAACCAGCTCTCCGTGATTTATTCCAGGGCCTACCTACTTCCACCCACCATGGGCTGGGCTTTCCCTATCAGCTAGACAATTTCCTTCTGGTTCACTCTGGGCTTAATTTAACTACTAATTTTCCACAAATGTGCCCAGAGCTCAAACCCTCAGCAGTCAAGTTGACACCTGTGCCTAACTATGGTACTTACCCAACCACATAGGTAACAAATTAGAAAGGCAGGATCCCAACAGTCCCTGTGGCCTGATAAGGTCTGCATATGTTACTGGCTACCACATTAATGAAGCCAGCAAGAATGATTATAGACACAGTAATCTTTAGCAGAGATACTGGCATCATCATGCAAATGGAGCATGAATCTTACCCTCCACACTTTGCTCTGTAAGGTTCAGAGGGGGGCCTGACAGAGCCGAATGAAGGAAGGGAGCATATCTTCTCTTTGAGGATGTTCACGCAGCCCTTCGGCAGACTCAGTTATGGAATAAGGTGTTTGGGCAGGAACTTGGGAAGCACCCTGTGAATCTTTCCCTGCAGGAACTTGCAGTGTGACAGGAAAGTCAGGCCAATGTCTCAAATCACAGAACAACAGGGAAGAAGGAGACATTACAACAGACCATGTCCAAGGGCTCTGCAGAAGAGGTCAAGAAGCCCGGGGATCTGACTCAGAGTGCGCATGGGCGGAACAGACTCGTGCAGGAAAAGAGGCCGGGTCTAGTGCAAGACATCTGGGGCCGGAGACAAGGCAAATGCATTCAGTATTTCTTAAGTATTTTTTTTCCTTTTCCTTCTCTCTCCATTTTCTCTCTCTTCCCTCTGTTCTTTCCCTCTCCCTTTCTCCTCCACTCACTCCCTTTTCCAGCCCCTTCCTTTGTGTCTCCTTCCTCTTTCTCTTCCTCTCCCCCACCTCTCTCTTCCTGTTCCCACTCCTGGATTAGGGATAACATAGCAGAGGGACCACAGATTTGACTCATCTGCCCAGATGGAGGAAATTACATACAGCCCCTCCAGTCTTGACCCCACTGGGCAGGGCTATCAGGAATGTTGTCACCAGAAGGAAAGAGCCTGGGTTGACTAGTTCTGAAGCCACATTTCAACTGAGATGGCTCCACGGAGCCTGGAGAAGCAGGAACAAAAGGAGGTAACAAGCAAGATGGCCGAGTCTTTCCCGTTGTCTTCTGCGGTGGGCTCCACAGACTGATCTCTCTCTCCCACCATGTACCCTTTCCCAAGGCCAGCAGGGGAGGGGGACTTTTTGCATCCTAAGTGTATGCAGTGCCTTTTGAGGGGCTACATCTGAAGTGTGTGCAGTTTCTGATGTTGTGGAGAGAGTAAAGGAGACATCAGGGTCTTCACTGAACATGAAGGAAGCCAAACAGGTCCACAATGATCTTCTCTGTCGGACTGGTGCCTCTTCTTGTGCCAGTGGTCACTCTACTTACTGAACAATGAAATGGTGAACCCCAAAGCACGAACCTCTCACATGCTCAAACAGCCCTATTTCAGGCCCCCAGAAGAATATTTTAGGCATGGGGTGTCTGACGCTCTGGACTTCAGGAGCAGAAGGAGAGAGCACATGGATCTCAGTATGGAGAGCATATGTGTAAGTTGAATGGGTGCATATGTATAGTCGAGGATGAGTGCCAAGGCAGGTCCTCCGAGCCTTTGAGGTGAGGAGAGACCGATGCAGAGGGATGGTGCTTGGACCTAACTCCAGGTGCCTGCAGGGCTCTGGCAGAATCGCAGCCCTTTATACATCCCTTAGCACCTTCAGACTCAATCCCTATCTGAGGTCCATCTAGCTCCCTACTCTTCTGGAACTCCTTCAAGTCTGACCTATGTCTCAGTCAGCACATCAAGGACTTTGTGGCCAAGGACGACACAAACAGGAGCATGGATGAATACACAAGAGAGATGCAATGTGCTTCAGCCCTAGGCACTGAGGCCATGCGAGGGGAATCAACTTGCTCCAGTTAGATGAGATGAGCCTGGGTGAGTCCCATGTTGGCAAGTGTGACCCCGAGTGTTTCAGGGTTCTTCAGAACTGAAAAGTAGATGTGGGCTTCAACTTTCAATGGAGTGAGGAGTCCATTTTAAGTTAAAAATATCCTAAGTACAAAATGCATTTATTGTACCTAAATGTGGGCCATTGTAGCTTAGCGGCCCAGCACACTATCACAGCAGTTCACTCCGTTGCTGCATTGCTGATGTAGTGCCCAGGATCGCTGCCACTGCCACTGCAGTTGCCACGGCTACCGCCCAGCACATAGAACATCCAAGTGTCCTTATGCCCACAGTCCAAGTGTAAGGTGTGAAAAATGTTTTCTACTGGGTGCTCATGACTTTGCATCACTGAAAAATAAGTCAGACCACTTAAAGAATGGACGCTGTCGGTATCTGAGTACAGAAATTAGATATGTGCCAGGATGGAAATGTCTTCGCACTTGGACATGCAGTTATGTGCATCACAATGATAGTGATACTGGGGTAATCTCTGAGAAGTTGTGTTATTCAGTATACAGTTACTAGGACTATCCACGAGATTTCAACACTATGTTGTGCAATGAGTATGTAAATGAGCCCACCCGGAAGTCCTCCCCTCACAGGAGCATATGGAGCAAAAAGTCATCAAGTGTGACTTTCCATGTGTCATCCAGCGGTTGAGGACTAGAGAGTACCAGGGGTAGGAGTGCCTATGATTTTAGACAGGTTAAGGCACGCAACCCCTGCAATGGATGGCCTCAGCCACCACCTGTCTGGGAAAAGAAATTCATACACATTTATTCCTAAAACAATACCTCCCTCTCATTGCCATGCATATGTGTTTGTGGAATGTATGAAAAGTCATGTGTGTATGGAGACACATATGTGTACATGCATGTGGAAACCTAAAGTTGACATCATGTGTCTGTTTTTTTAATTGCTTTCTGTTTTTAATCTAATGGGAGGTCTTTCAGTTGAACCCAGAACTCATCAATTGACTAGATCAGCTAGCTAACTGACCTGGGGAAATCCATGTCTTTGGGATCATGGGTGGCTGTCACAGGTTCTGGGGGAGGGGGGTCTGAACTCCTGTCTGCACATTTGCCGTGCAAGTTCCTTGTCCACTGAACCATGCCTCACGCCCTAAAACAGCACACTTTAAAGCATCTGATGCATTTATAAATTCTCATCATTGTCCTTCAGGCAAAGTCATACCTTTACCTCCTCAAAGTCACATACTTTGTGGGGATCCTGAAGAGGAAGGACCAGGTTCTCTTGGGCAGAGTGGATATCCTCTGAGCGACCGGTTGGGAGGCTTGGGTGGCAAATGTATTGAGGTGATTGCTTATTCTCAAGCAGAAACACAAACACCAGGGAGCCAGATACAAAGGCAAGCAGGGAGGAAGGGAGGAAGAAAGGGAGGGAGGGAGAGAAGCGGCAGCCACCAGGACAATGCTTAGAATGATAGAGCTCACTGCAGTTCTAACTAAGGCACTTGAGTATAACGTGTGTACAAATCACTCCTGGAGTGGCTCGCTGTTCTCCAAGACAAGTGGATGAGGAACAGCCTTGAAGACTGGGCTGCAGCAAGTATCCCAGGTTTGGTCTCTGAGGACCAAAGGTCTCTGAGAACCAAGACGTCTCTGAGGTTGATGGAGTCACTTGCAGGAAGGGAGGGTGGAGTGAATCAATAATGCTAATTGTTCTCATCTTCTGCTATGAAAACATACACATCTCTCTTCCCTCTCTGTTCCCTTCCCTCTCCTACCACCTCTCTCCCTCCCACATGAACCAAGGGCACAGGACTTTTGCAATACAGTATACAGCATGAGAGGAACACTACAGGCCCCATGAATGTCCTCAGATTCCTTTAGGACTTATGTCTCTGCTCTCACCCTGATGCCACAAATGAGACAGGAGCTGGCACACACTCCAGAGCATTAATCAGCCTTCCATTGCTGTGAAAAAATAATGAACAAAAGTCATATTTAAAGAGAGGAGTTGTTTCTTGGTTTATTTTGGCTCATGGTTTCAGGAGTTTTAGTCCATGGTCTCCTGGGGCTGTTGCTTCGGGCCTGTGACACCACTGTCCACCATTGGTGGGTGCTGTGGGAGGAGGAGCTCTGTTACCTTCCTGCTCAGGAAGTCAAGAGGGGAACAGAAAGGGGCTGGGTCCTGACATTTCCTTCAAGGACACAGAGCCCTGTGACTCGACTTCTGAGCTACATAACAGATGTCAACCTGAAAATTGGACATAGTTGTGAAGAATCAGTACTTAAGGCAAACTGCAGGAGTATATATATTTGATGCGAGAAGACCCAGCCCTTGGTGGATGGGACCATTCCATAGGCAGATAGATAAGATGGAGAGAACTGGCGCAATAGGTTGGCATTCTTCAGCATTTGGCACACTCTTGCTGTCTGGCAAATGAGGTTTGCTCCTCTCTCAGCAGCCCCCGTGGATACGATGTGCCCACAGTTCCTGGTGTTGGTATGAACCGTCCCATCAAGCTGGACTATGAACTGTAACGGAGAACTGTAAGTCAGAATAAAACCCTTTTGTTTCCCTAACAATATTTGATTGTGAGTTTATCAGTAACATGTGGTGAAGCAGCAGTAACTTCCCTAAGATCTCACCTCCTAAAGGGCCCAATACCTTGCAGCAGCCCCATTAGCTGCTAGCTAATTCATCAACAGAGCTTTGGGTAGAACTTTCTAGATCCACACTACTGTACCCAGCAACCCAACTGTTGTGGTTTAGATGTGAAATGTTCCCCATACAATCATTTATTTGAACACTTATTCTCCAATCGGTGGCCATGTTTGGAGAGGTTATAGAATCATCACGAAGTGGAGATTTGCTGGACATTTCAGGAGCATAGAGGCTTTCTAGCAGATCCCACTTCCTGCTCTCTTTCTCTCTCTCTCTCTGCTTCCTGGGTGTGGATACAGTATGATCCACAGGCTTCATGTCACTGCCAAGCCTTCCCTGCTATGACAGCTTCTATCCATCCCTCTGGAACTGTAAGCTGAAGTAAACCTTCTTCTTTAGCTGGAGTGTCTTATCTCAACAGTAGAATGAAAACTAAGACATCAGTGTTGTGTTCCCTTGTTGCCTGACAGGAGAACTGATGGGAGTCAGAATCCACACAAAGGGCAACACCGACAGCAGCCCTGGTAGTGGAGATTGTTAGGGACATCTTAGTGAGCACTCGAGAGGTGGGTGTGAAGCTGGAGGAAGATCTGAGAAGCACCTTGTCCTGACACGGGCGTGTCAAGCACCGGCTCTCCCTCCTGTTCTGGCTGAGTCACAGGTAATTTAATAGCCCTTTATTTCCCACCATTAAACACATAGTTTTGGTGTTAAGTCTTTCGCTTCTAGACCCTTCATTTGGTTCATTTTCAAGGCTTCAGTATTATTCTCATCTTTCTGGGCCTCACTCAAAAGTGGAAGGATTTGTCAGAGCCTCTCTACCTGTTAAGAGGGCACTCTGAGTGTATGCATGCCTGTGCAGATGTAAGGGCAACCTTGGGAATCATCCTGGATTGCTCTACCTCCATGGCTTTGCTGCGGGGTTTCCCAGGCTCACCTTTCCAAGGCGGGAATTACAGGCTGCTGTTATTTCTTCCCAGCATTTTTACATGAGATTTGGGGATCTAAACTCAGATGGAAATTTAAATGAGCCAAATTTGTCAAACGTTTTACATTTAGCTTTCCTTTAATCCCAGTATGCTTTATTTGTTTGTTTGGGGGTGGGGGAACACATGCCACAGTGCACTTTGAGGGTCAGAGGACAACTCTTGGACATCAGTTCTCTCTGCTACCACGTAGGCTCGGGGATCAAATTCAGAGTACCAGATTTGTGAACAGGTGCCTTTTATCCTCTGAGTTGTCTTGCCAGTCCCTGAGCCCAGTGTATTTGTTAGGAAAATGCTTCCTGATATTCTAGCAAGCAGCAGATCTCCATGGTCATATATGTTGGGGGGGGGGGGAGGGTGGGCCCAAAGCCCATTCCTGTCATCAAGCTATACTCAGGAGGGGGAACCCTTCTAGCTTTTCCAGATTTAACATAAGGAATTATACTAGAGAGTTTTAAAGGTGAAAAGGATACTAAGGGGCCAACTGCTTGCAGCAGCCCCCCAGCATTAGAGATGGATGATGGAAGGAAGGATGAAACTGTCAAAACCTAGAAGCTTAGAGACAGCCGTCTGGAGCCGAAGCTGAGACCTCTGGGGATGAGGTCTTATGCGTGTAGTGCTGCAGTTTGTCTCAATGTTACTGATAAGCTCACAGCAAACAGTTTAGGGGAATGAGGCAGGGCTATTCCTGCTTATGGTTGATTCTCTGTTACAGTTCACGGGCCAACTTTACAGGAGCATCTACCTGCCCAGGGAATGGTCCTACCTACCATGGTCTGGGTCATTCCACATCAATGAGATGCTTTCCTGTAGCTTGTCTTAATACTGATTCTTCATAGCCTGCAGCTGTGAAGCTGTTACGTATGTATCTAACCGGCACATACAGATATCACAGGAGCTTTGCAAAGTCCGTGCTAGGCACTAACCTTCCGCCTCTGAGCAGTCAATAGTGTGGCCCATGGGCACAGTGAAACTAGTTCTGTGAGTTCTGGAAAAGCTGCCCTGGAAACAAGGCTGCTGCTGGAACACACTCCTGCTACCCAGGGAAAGGTGGATGGCCATGGACAGCTAGCCAAAGAGATGTGCTCTAGCCACGCAAGACCATTCCTAAATGATGAACTTATGCTAGACAGACTGTAGCTTAAAAACCAGCGTGCCACGTTCACATTTTGCACTGTGTCTAGCTTGTTTTATGAAGCAGTCACTGTGGCACTTTAGGATACAGACTCATTTATACTTACACTGTAAGCATTTGCATCGTTTTGCCTGGGTAGACGATACTTCTAAAAAGTGCAGGTACATCGATACACAGAAGAAAGTGAATCTTCTGAGTGAAAATCGAAGAAGACAGCAACTTTATAAAGCCAAATCTGTCTTCTGTTCTCAATTTCAAACTGCACGTGTTTCATTCTTGGATGAACTAGCCGTAACATAGCTTGTCAGTAACACTCATTCCATTATTCTGTAGTAAAACCACTGGACGGCACCAGCAACACTTGAATCATCAGTTCATTGTACCGAGGCTCTGAGGCCTGATTCACACAGTCTAAGCAAGTCTCTGTCTCAACACACACAGCTTGCAAGCCCAGGACTAAGGCATCACATGCTATTAACCTGGACACTTGTGCCCAAAGCGCCTGTAACTTTCCTTCGTAGCAGTTCTCTCTTCCTTTCTTTCCTTTTCATTATGTAAAAATCAAATTTCATTACTGTAAGTGATACAGTGGCGCAAAACAGCTCTTATTGTTGTGGAGTCTCCTGTGCCAAGTAATGTTTTAATGTTTGTGTTTGGAACTCTTTATGTCATGTGGAGACACACTTGTGACAGCAGTGTTTATTTCATAACAAATGAGACATTCGTGTATGGGAGAGGGATCATGACTGTCAAAACCAGACGAAGAGACAAGAGCAGGCTCTGACCTCCATGCAGCTAAACCCACTTCAGACTGACCAACAAAGCAAGCAGGAGACAGAGAGAGAGAGAGAGAGAGAGAGAGAGAGAGAGCCTGATGAGGGAGAGTACTTTAAAAAGAAACTGACCTAACTGAGTTGGTAGTGTCCCATTTATCTCGTTCTAATGCCCTGGAGCCCTATGGGGGGACCATTTTTCGGATCACTTGTCTTCTCTATCTTTGTGTGCAAAGTCCTTTCCTCAATATTCTCTTTAAGTCTTTCATTGCAATCTTTCCATCTGTAAGTATTAGAGGTGAGTCAGTGCTGGAAGCTCCAAGGATCTCTCTGCAGCCCAACTCACAGCAGCAATGTCTACACAGAGGTCATCATAAAGATGACCCTGTGCCAGAAACCATTGTGTTCTAGAATGATCCCTGGAAACTGCAATATCAGTGCCTCTTGGAATGAAGAGCTTTAAGTCCTCACAATCCCCAGGCTCATTGAATTGTAATCTAATTTTGGCCCTATTTCCAAACAGTTTCTGTCAACCTTCAGGTTGATAATCTGTGCTCTAGAACTGGCATTGAGAGCTATGTAGTACATTTCTGTGCAGCTTGTATATGTACCCAGAAATCTCTCTGCTTCTCACACATGCACACACACATACCTCACTGTGGGGGGCACCAGGGCCTAAGCCTGCTCCCTTGAGTCAGGTGCATTGGCACATGCCTGAGACAGACGGTTGCAGGCAGGGACCTCTCCCATTAGGAGAGCGAGAGACACCTCCTCTTTTGTTTTCTACCAGATTTGTCTTTGTTCTGCTCAAGACCAGTTTGTGGGGCCAAGGTGCTTTTTTTGCAGTTCCTTCCTGTGCATCTTGAGACCACTGAAGTATCTAAGGATCCCAAGATTATGTACATAAGAGACACTGTGTCTGTCCCCATATAGCAACTAGGTGTGACATCTGCTTTTTCTTGCTAGCCTTAGAAAAGTTTTACAATGTGTATATCTAACGTATTACTGTAAAGAGTTTAGCTGTGCTCGGTCCCGGTTTTCCCCTGGTATAAATACTTGTGCTTGTTACAAATAAAGCTAGCCGGGGAGATTTGGATCAAAGACATCCTTGCTCCTTCTGACCCAGCCTGATCTTCATTCCTACTGCTCGCACTCCTGCTTCCTGCATATTGTACAGATTGGCACTGGTTTGTGGGCCTGGACACATCACACACTACACATGTTGCACACCACACACTTTCACACACACCATCACATGCCATACACACACTACATCACATACATACACCATGCACACACCACAACTATGCATATTACACACACCAACACACATCACACTACACTGCATATACTACACATACTATAAACATAACACACACACTACATCCCCACACCAGCAAACTCCACACACTGCACTTACCAAATACCACACCCACACCACACATACCACTTACACTCACACCACATCCCTCTACACACACCACATCTCCCTACACACCCCACTCCACACTCCACACACACGCACATATCACATCCCCCTATATGCACCAGCACATACTATACCACACCATACTGCACATAACACACACACACAACTTCTGTCTCCCTCCACCTCTCTCTCTCTCTCTCACCTGCATTGATTTTACCTTCTTGACTCTTCTTTGGATATACTGAAACCCTTATGATTTCACTTGGAGCTGAGCCCTTTGTCTTTGATTTAGCCAATTTCCATCAAAACTAAATATTAAACAGATCTGTTTTCTGACAGCTGACCCCAAATAGGGACAGGCAGTGGTCCTCACCCTAGGGGTGGAGAACAAGCCGACAAAGGTAGAGGAGAGACAGTATGGAGCCAGTTCCTGTCCCCTGGGGAAGCCAGAAGTTGTGGCTAAGCCTTTGCACGGCCCAACAGCCAAAAGCCAAACAGCCCTCCCTTCTGGAAGGCATTCTCACCGAAATTCCTTTTTTGCCAGAGGGTGAAAGGCTTGCTAATTGATTTTGTCTGCCTTTCAGATGGACTTACAAACACGCAGAGCTTGAATTCTACTGGAGAGGTAACAGTTTTGGGTATGTGAGCAAACTTCCCTGTGCGCCACACGACCTGACTTTACATCTTAATATTTCCTTATCTAACCAACTTGTCATCCTGCTAAGTGAATAGGGTCACTAACTTCAACCAAGTTGAACACCTTTCTTCTTTTATTTTTGCATTGTATGTGATATATGTATTCTGTCACATGTGGACATGTACGTATGCAGGTACATGTGTATGTGCCTGTGTAGATGCCCAAAGTTGACATCAGATGTCTTCTTCGACCATTCTCCACTTTTATCCCAGTCAGAGTCTCAATTCACCCCAGAACATGATAAGCAGCCAGCTTGCCCTGGGGATTACTGTTTTTGTTTCCCAAGTGCTGGGATTACAAGCAAGTGCCACAGGTGCCCAGCTTCTGCCTGTGTTCTACGGATCTGAACTGTGGCCTCATGCGTGGGACAAGCACCTTACCCCTAAGTCATCTTCACAGTCCTAGATTGGCCATTGTTAAAATACACACACATACATGCGCATGCCCACACACATATATATCTGTATTAAACACTGTCACATGCTCTGGGGCTTTGATGACCTCATGTGGCACTGAAGAAATAGATAACTGTCACACTGCAAAGTCTAGCAGACAAGAAGATGTCTTGATTCCTCTGCCTCATGTGCTATTGTTTTCAAATCCAGGTGTTGCTAACATATGACAATACAGAAATCAGGAGAACACACACACGCACACAAAGATACTTGCAGCTTCACAACCTTAACTCTACCACTGGACACCAATAGGGGCCTGCAAGTAACATACGAGAGTATACTTATACCCGTTTCTGAAAAAAGATACAGATTGCTTTAGAAAGCGCAGGAAAGTCAGACAACCTTGCAGTCATTGCGAATGTTCAAAGTTTTTAAGGGGGAAAAGTACTGAGAACCAGAGCTTGCCCACAACTGGGGGAAGAGCAGGAGGTGTGGGAACCAACCCTGAAGTCGTCATACACAACCAGGAGGGTGTGTCTGCTTTACTAAGGGGAAATTGTGGACAGTCCAGGACTTACCTATACAGGATCTTCATGAGCATGTGATCTGCCTTTCATTCTTTATTTCTTGCTGTTCTAGGTTCCAATGTTGTTTTGTGGGTCTTTAATTTTTTTATATATGAAAGAGAGAGAATGAATCATAATACACATAAGGTCAAAGGATAACTTTTGGGAAGTCACTTCTCTTCATCTACCACCCTGTGGACTGTGAGAATTGAGCTCTCATTGCTAGCGTTGTATACAGATGCCTTTACTTGATGACCCTCTTCCAGGCCTCTGAATTTTTGGAAAATAAAAAACATGAGTTTTATCCATGACTCTCTGGAAATAATAGGTGAAAAGTGAGCTCATTTCCTTTCTAACTTAACTTCAGCTGAATATGAGCTTTGGATTGCTTACAGAATGAGAACCAGGCAAGAGAAGAAAAGTACACACAGGAATTGGGGAGGGGACACAATGGGAGCATTGGATGACTTCAGGCTACTGTTTGTGAACAGAGGTGACTTCCTAATTAGTCAGGTAGATTAGAGCCTACAAATTGGAATCTACTCAGGCAAATTGGGGTCCTGAAGAAAACTTGGTCTGTTTGAGGGTCTATTTGCATTCTCAAACAGATGAGAGGATATGATATCTGACAATGTGGAATCCAGTAAGAACGCATCTATCTTGGACTGACTGGACCCACTGGTGCATTGGACGGAAATCCAGTACAAGACAAGGTCTTACCACTGTTTTGAAGAAGACATGAAGCTATGTTGGATATTGTCGATGTACATGCATATTTGCTATTTCAGTTTTACTATAAAGTCTTACGGAAACTAGGGAGCCTAGGATCGTTACTATATAGCTAATAAGATAAGCATTCTCCATGGCCAGTGGCTGATAATGTATTTTGCATATGTGTGTATGTGTGTGATTGTACAACATTTGAGGAAAATCTACTGACCCTCAATCAATTCATTAAATCAGTAATAAAATAACATGTTATGGAAATGCCATGCCTTTGAAAGGAGAAAGGCAGAAAGGGAGGCAGTCCATGTGTGTGTGTATGTGCATGTGTGAGTATGCATGTGTGTGTGCATGTGCGTATATGTGTGTGCGTGTGCGTGTGTGTGTGTGTGTCAGAGGAAAGGAGAAAGTGAAGGGAGAGAGAGAAAGAAGAAATCTCATTCACAGCTCTAATTTTATCCTATTTTTTTTCTACAAGACCTACACATGAGCTGGGGAGATGACACAACAAGTTCAAGCACTTGCCATTCTAGTATAAGGACCATTTTCAAAGCCCCAGATCCCATGTAAAATTCCAGAGGCCAGCCTGTAATTCCAACCTCTGAATATGGAACCTGAGAACTGCAGAGCAAGCCGGCTGGCCAGGCTAGTTCTAATGGCATGCCTTGGGTTTAGAGACCCAGATTCAAAACAATAAAGTGGAAGAGGGATAGAGGATAATTCCTGATATCATCCTCAGCCTACACACACACACACACACACACACACACACACACACATGCACTCTATATGCACATGAAAGCAAAAAGTACCTACATCCTACATGCACTACCTTTCAAATAATGCTATAAAATCATTCTAGAACAGGCAGATTTATAAATTTATTATTTTGATGACTCTATTCAAAATCAATTCTTGCATTTCATGTATGTTTCCGCCCAGTTTTTCTTGAGCTCAGTAACCATTGGTTTTCCATCCGCTAATGAAAAGCAAGGGCTCCTCCTAGTGATGCTGTGAAACCAGTGCAGAGTGCTAATTTCAGGTGTGTTTGCTTTCTTGGTTGGGCAACAAGTTCCTTATCCTTAATACACACATAGAGAGAGACCTGTTGAGTCAGAGACCGAGAATGAGTATGTTAGGGAAACTGCAGTAACTCCTTCTGGATCCTAGGGGGCACTTGACTAAATCTCTCCCAGTCAAGGGGAGGTTCCCCAGGGCGCATCTTTAGGGAGCAAAAAAATGTTCCTAGCCCCAACTAAATGTGACAGTATTAGGTTAGAATCAAGTTCATTATATTTAATAAATCGTCATTTCTCTAACTTTGCGATTGTTCAAAGCTTCTTTATGTTGCCTACTTTCTACCATATAAAAGGAATATAGCTAAGTTCAGTCTACCCACCCCCATGGAACCCTCCACGCAGTGTTCGGTTTCTCATCTCCGACTGAGCAGAGCTGGGACTCAGCTGACCACAAACAGGCTTCTTTCTTTTTGCTGCTTTCGGGAGATGGCTCACTGCTACCTTGTGGCCACAGTTCTGAAAGACAGCGCTGTTTGCCCAGGGTTGATGGCAGCGGGGTGAAGTTACATTGGCTCTCCTGCAAAAGTGACACGTCTTCCCAGTGACCGAAGTTGTCATCCCCTAGTTTTATTCAACATCATGATCCTGCTTCAACTCCTAGCATTGGCGCTTCCCCTGGAATCGGAGTGGCTGCGAGCACAGCAAGGGCAGTCAGGAGCAGGCTGGGGTGAATCCTCTCCATAAAGAGGCGTGTTCTTGGAATGCAGTCCTGCTCCACCGGACAGCCTGATCTGTCATCCGGGGTGATTGCTAGGGAAAGGACTTTGGGTTGAGGCCTGAATTTTCCAGGTTGGAATCTTTCCAAGATCAACTCGCTTATCTTTCCAACAAGTCTTTCTGAGATAAGCCTGCTGATCCTGGTATGTGGAGCCAGCTTTGGCATGTGGGCAGAAGGCGGGAGTTTTGCCTATCAATCACAGTCCAAGCTCTCAGTCCTGCCAAGAAGACAAAGTGGTCACCATAATCTGGGGCTCCAGGCTAGCTCTCTGCCGGAGCAGAAGCCAAGCCGGAGTTTCCTCCCTTACACACCAACACAGTGACCTGGAGGTGGTTAGTGTCTTAGTTTCTCTTCGATTGCTGTCATAAAATACCCCACAAAAACAGTTTACAGAAGAAAGGGTTTATTCTGGCTTAAAACTGGAGGCTTTATTTCTCTATTACATAAGACAGTCATATCGACAGGAGCCTGAGGCAGCTTATCACACTATATCCCTCAGTATGGCTGCAGAGAGTAAAATGGTGAATGTGTATGTGCTAGATCCATCTACAGTCTGACCATGAAGGCTAAGTGCTGGGCACGTCTATGAAAAATTAATAATTAAAGCAAGGCTGCTGGAGATTTTCTGACTGATGTGAGAAGACCCAGCCCACAGTGGGTGGGGCCATTTCCTGAGCAGATAGATAAGATGAGGGAAGATGGTTCAGTGAGTGGGCGTTCTTCAGCATACTAGGGCAGTGTTGTCGCCTGTCAAGTAAGAATCGCCTCACTTTCAACAATTCTGTGAATATGGTATGGCCAGTTCCCTCTGCTCCTACTCTTGGTTTAAGCTCTCCTGCCAAACTGGACTAAGAACTGTAATTGATAGTCATTGTAAGGAAGAATAAAACTCCCTTGTTCTCTAGGCATTTTGGTCATGAACTAATTGGCAATGTGCAGACACACTGAAACAGCCTCCTTGCTGCTGTTCAGCCCCATCTTATATCTCCTGCCCAGGGAATGGTCCATCCCCAGTTAAGGCGAGTCCTGCTATATTAACTAATTTAAGCAAGATAATTTCCCACAGACATGCTCAGAGGCTCCTCTCATCAAGTTGTAGGTTTCATCAAGTTGACCACTGATAGTCACCTTCGCAGATGGCCAGACAAGCTCCATGGAGCCATTAGTTTAGCTCAGTGTTGCAGGGACTTTTGTGAGCAACAAGAATGCAGGTCAGGGTGCAGAGCGGCCCAGTTTTGTCTTCCAATTTCGTCTTGCCCATTTGTCTGCCTTCTCCTTCCGGCATCCAACTCAGGGTGTGAGACCTCGCAGAAGCCTCTGCAGGCTGTAGAAGTGGGCTGAGGACCTGGGACCAGAGGACACAAGCTAGACTTTGCACCTTCATCACCAAGGTCCACCACAGAGGACCTGGAATCTAGGCGCAGGAAGGCCATGGCTTCAGAGCCTGGCCAGAGGATTGTTCATGTGTTTTGCATTGCATGATGCCTATGAGTTTCCTGGAATACCAAGAGGAAACAAAACAATCCTCAGGTGCCCATGTTCATTCTCCCCCCCCGCCACCCCCCCACACACCATGGTCCACCCCTTTCCTTTCTGACTCCTGCACCCCTAGAAGTCAGATTCTTTAAGCTCCCTTTGAATGCACCATAAACCGCCTTGGGCATCAGCCCGTCTGTCTCCTGTGACTGTCTGTGGGATGTTTATGAAATGAGCACTGAAGAACTCTAGTTTCACAATCCACAATGGACTTAAAAATAGACAGAAATTTGTTCCAAGATAATTTAGTCTTCAAATAGCAAGATCAACAAAAGATACCTCCAGGCAACTGGTGGTCCTGCACTGGAAGCTAATGAGATGAACTGCTTCTCAGAGCAGCTAGAGGCAGCCGCTCCCACCCGACACTCTTCCCATGAATTCATGCTAACCTATGAGGATGAATTGTGACCTTTAGATCATAATGGCCCAGTCACTGGGTTCTAGAGGTGCTATTTCATGAACTTCTGCACATGACAAGAACCGTGATGTAACTGGTTGGAAAATTTTGTGTCTAACCCACCATGCTTACTTCTTCTAAATTCCTGTTAAATCCCCAGAAGATTCCCTGGAAATGCAATCTAGATATTTCTGATTAATGTATATTTCACACTATTGTGATTTCAAATGCTGGATATTCAGGGTAGCTTTTTATCCTTATCCGATCGGGAACTGCCATAAATTAGATCGATGTGAAGTCCATGTAGCTGTTGTCTTGTGTGTATGCCAATTCGTCTTACTATCCTATACTATACAGGCAAAATGTCATTCCTCTGAATTATCAAATTAGGGTCTCATCAAGAACTGGGGAAAGCCAGCTGAGGAAAGGAGGAGGAGAATAAAAATTATTTATTCAATTGTGCGTGTATCCATATGTGTGTGTGTGTGTGTGTGTGTGTGTGTGTGTGTGCATAGAACCACGGACGAATTCGGGAACCACCATGGACCACCTCCAACCTCCTCCTTGTTTACTCTGCCCCGGGATTCACAGGCTCCGCCCTACCAGGACCAGAAACACAGGCCGCCCCGCTTCCACTTGGCATCTATACTTGGGGTCTAGAATCCGAACTCAGGACCTTCCACCTGCAAAGGAGAGGCTTAACCCCTGAGCCACCTCTCCAGCCCCAATTGCCAGGTTCTTGAAGGAAGCCCTATCTATTCTGGCTGGTCTGTGCAGAATGGCAAGTTAGGAAGCAGGTCATGTCTCAATCAATCAGACATTTTCCAAATCAAACCTTGAAACAAATGAAACAAAGCGGGTCTCATTCTCCCCTTCCTCCAACTCCTCCTAAAAGGACCCAAGGACCTATCATCAACCTGGAAAATGAAGGAGGAAGCTTTTATTCATGGCAATGACAAGATTTCTAAAGCTTCTAGGAAACAGCAATTGGCTGTATTGGAAAGGGCTCAGAGCAAGAAATCACCGTCCTAAAGATTTCACAGGCAAGTCCACATGGTCAGCATTTGGCATTCCTCAGATAGTTTCCATTTTTATGATGCAAAGGAAGCGTCTCACTATCTTGGAGAGACTGCATCTTCAAAATTGCTAGAGTACCACAGTTCAAGAAAGGGACATGCTCCTAGGACAGAGCTAAGATGCTGAGGTAATGATGGGCACTGTGGTCGGGGGAAGAGGAAGAGATGGTACAAGTGAGAATGGTCTGGCCTCCTCTTTGTAGGGGACACACAGACACCTGCAGCTACGTGGACCTTCCAAAGAGATGGCATCCCAAGATACTTACCTGCTAAACCATAGTGTAGTCTCTACTTATTTCAGGATGAAAAAACCCATCAGAGAAGAGAAGACAAATGATGTACATGCTTTTTTCTACCCCCCACCGAAGTCGGCACACATTAAACATGAGATTAAATGTAGATCTAACTTCATAATAATATTTATAAGAATATTTTATAGATAGTTGGACATGGTATGAATCACAGTAATGATGGCAGAAGGAACTTCCAAGAAACACTTGCCTTTGGCAGGAGCTGAATTCATCCCTGGATGTAAATTATTTTATTTCATTGTGGCAGTTTTGTTAAGAAATTTGAAACGTATTTTAAGGATTCTTCCTATTTCATTTTTCTTTCTTTCTTATTTTCTTTCTTATCGTCTTTCTTTCTTATCGTTTTTCTTTCTTCTTTCTTTCTTTCTTCCTTTCTTTCTTCTTTTTTTCTTCTTCCTTTCTGTACAAGGTCTCGTAACTCTGGACGGCCTCAAACTCATGGTGTAGCTGAGGTTGACCATGAACTTCTGATCCGCCTGCCTTCAATTCTAAGTAGGTCTTAGGTAGTGCTGGGGAACAAACCCAGGTTTCATGCCCACTCCAGTCTACCAATTGAGCCACGTTGTAGCCCCTTTTAAGATCATTCATACAATGCATAGATTTGAACTGCATTCTTTTAGTGCTGGGATTGAACTTAGGGCCCTATACATGCTAAGCATGCTCTCTACCCCTGAGCCACATCCCCATGTCTCTTCAACTGTAAAATCCATGCCAGCCTACACTGTTGCCTCTGCTAAGGCAATATCAAATGAAGCCAAAGGAGGCAAGGGATGAAAGTGTGTGGAAACTGTCTAGTCCTAACACCTAGTCCACATAAGGCTCCTTACATACACTTTTATTCATGATCATTGTGAATCACATGATTCATTGTGAATAAATATGTGACAATTGCTACCAAATGTACATGCTTCTGTAGTTCTCCTATAAATGGACTCTTGTCTGATTATGTGAATCAAAGAATGAAAAATATATTGAGCTATATTTAGGAACCACTCAATCCTTTAGCTAAAAACAGTATTGGAAGCTTTAAACTTTAGCATCAATACTCTGGATACAGTGTTACATAGAAAATGATCCTAAAGTACAGTGACTTAAAGGTAAGAAAAAATACATAATCATGGCCATATGGTTCTAAATTCGAGGAGAATTTCCTCACTCTCCAAATGGTCAAGGCCAACTTGAGCTTCCCAGCCTAGCTGAATTGTTTAAAAATGGCAGCTCAGAGTTTTAGGGATGAGAGTTCAGGAGACAGGAAATGAAAGCTTCTAGTTCTTGAGATGTAGACCCAGAAACAAATACAGAATCACATATTGAAGCAGCTAAGAACCTATCCTGATTCAAGGAGAGAGGAGAGACCTGCCTCCCAATGAGAGAAATGTTAAAGAATTTGGAACTATCTTCAATTTGCCACCTATTAAATTTAAAAATTACCTAAACGTGTTCATGCTCGCTGAATCACTGTGTCAGTAAGGGGCTGCATAATGGACTGGTTTTTTCCCTCAGACATCCAAAATTGTTGATAGATATTCATACTAGTGATATTGTAGATATATCTATGTAGAATATCTATACAGTATATCTATACAGTATATCTATACAGAATATCTATACAGTATAGATATCATCATTTGGGTGTCCTTTGCTTCTACCAGAAGTTATTATAATGTATCTTAAGGAAAGAGTAAGCTGTGTTTATTGATAGCCTGCCACAGACAGTGCACTTACAATGTCTTATGTAACCTTATAATCACCTTTCAGTATCCTGCCCATTTATAGATGAAGCAGATAAGGCTGAAAGAGTCCCAAAGTGGTTTCTAAACAGCAGCATCCTTCCTGCCTCTAGATCCTTTCACATTCAGAGTTGGTCTTTCTTTAAAAAAAAAAAATTAAGTACAAATAGCATCTAGTATGGCTGTGGAAGAGAACTTTTCCTACAATGATGGTTCAGTTATTTGGAGGATCCCGTCATTTTTTTCCCTACGGTTCAGCTTGAGACCACTATGAACAATCCAAATGCTCAGATATTCCAGATTCCTGCTAAATTCAAGTCCAAATTGGCTTTCTTGCAACATGGAATACTCCTAGACCACTTATAAATTTAGCAAACCCTTAGACAATGATTTTTGCTTTAGCACTCCATTCTCAGAAGCAAAGGAGAAAAATCAAATAATTAATACGAGAGAGCTCATTTCCATATATTGGGGGGCCCATGTTTACCATATGTAATGTACATTTTATTTGTGTATCTTTTGCACGTACATGTGTATGTGTGTATAT
Source organism: Typhlomys cinereus (assembly GCA_023101885.1). NCBI lineage: Eukaryota > Metazoa > Chordata > Mammalia > Rodentia > Platacanthomyidae > Typhlomys > Typhlomys cinereus. The sequence continues at coordinate 2,570,665 of JALPQD010000015.1, forward strand.
GTCTTTACACTTGTGCAGCAAGTGCTTTTAACTGTGAAGCTTGTCTCCGGCCCTGCAGAGCTCATTTTAGAATTCTTAGCTGTCCCAGAATGTCTAAAACACACCATTCATAAAGTAAATGCCATTTCTTGTTATTTTTTATTCAAAGCAAGTGAAAGCATACATTTGGATAAATGTAAAAGGTGACATTACAGCCACCTTATCTTGTAGGATTTCTAGACTTGTGAGCTAATTTTTTAAGAATAAACCCAACTCAGTGTATTTTTGTTTTTTTGGTTTTTTTGACCCTTAAGGTTTTTCTTGCTCCAACGGCTGGGTGGCAGGGTTTTCTTTGTTGGGTTTGGGGTTTTTCTGGTTTTCTTTTCATTTTCCCTGGGTATTTTTAGGATTGTGTCCCCAAGTTTTGTGTCCAGATGAAACAAGCCTTATGAAGCCCCTTCTCCAAAGCCCTCTTTCTGCCTCTTTGAGGAACATGTGGTGACTCACTGCATATAACTCGCTTAAATACTAGAAGCAGGAAAAAAATCAGGCTTCTTCCATGGCAGTGAAATGCTTTCTCATGTCGCAGAGAAAACAATGTGAGCGTTGTTCTCCTCCTGCCCTAAATGGCCAGGAAGCTCGGAATTGCATTTAATGCTCAGTTACGGTAACTATTTCAGAACTCTCTTTTTATATGCCTTTTGATTTTCTATTTTAACGGCCTTATTGTGTGCATACATTTTATGGAAACCTACCTAAAATATTTTCTGAAAGAAACAACAGTCTAAGTTGTTCTGTATGAAGGGGGAAAATAAGCCCTCCAATTAGATAGGAATACATAGGTTACAGTAAATGAAAATCTGCAAGTTCTTTAGAGGCTTGGAAGAATTGTCTCCACACACTTGCTGTGTCCTGGGCATAACAATATTGAATTCACCAAAGGGGGAAATCTTTTGGAATTTGACTCGAGATTAAAAACTCACATTTGTATCTGATTCTTCACTGGACTCGCACCCAACAGGGAAAGCCATACAGAACAACTCCATCTCCTTTCTACTTCTTTTCAATTCCTGAGAGATTCTCCAAGGACCAGTTAAGGGCTGAGGAAATGACTCAGTGGATAAAAGTGTAAGTGTAAAGACCTGAGTTCAAGTCTTGAGAACACATGTTAAGCTAAGTATGATAGTTTTCATAGGCATTTCCAGCATTCCTAATGGGAGACAGGAGGCAGCAAGAACCTTGGAGGTCCCAATGCAACTATCACATCACAGTGATAAACAGAGTGAAAGGATACTACCACTTTCCAAAGTTGTCCTCTGACCCCCACATGTGGCACACGCGCACATAAACACACACACATACACACACACACACACACACACACACACACACACACACAAAATGAGTGATGAAATAAAGTCCAAAGTGTTCCTGGGCCCTAAGCAACAGCCGTGCAGATCTTTGCCTTGACACATGTGCTTCTAGTACTGTGGAACTGAGCAAAGCGACTATTTAAATAATTCTGCTGTGTCTAAGGCAAAATGGAATACACTAAGTTAGACTTTCTAATGCTTCTATTCATACTCCACTGATATTGCAAATTCCAAAGGGTTAAAAAAAATACTTAAAGAAGGCCATCCAAACTGCTTAAAACTTTAAAAACAAATGTGTTTTCACCAAGGTCAGAAGTCTAAGAACCAGAAGAACTGAAGAAATATTTAAATTAACCCATTTCACTCACCTTGATTGTGTGCTTAGACCAGTGGCATGAATCAATGAGGTTCTTTTTTTCAAAATTAATTAGTTTATTTAGTGTGTGTGTGTGTGTGTGTGTGTGTGTGTGTGTGTGTGTGTCAAAGGGCATTTTATGTCCCTGTGGAGGGCTAAAGGTGACTTCAGGAATCACTCTGGATTGTTTCTACCTCCTTTTTGCTTCCCTCTGGGATTTCCCTGTAAGTGTAGGCCACTGCCAATGTCTGTGTTTGTACATGGGAGCTGGTATCTCAACTCAGGGCCTTTTGCTTGTGAGGCAGTCTTAACCCATTAGTGGGGGTTCTTAAACCCCTTGGAGTTGTGTGAGAAAAAACAGCTCTACAAAGGCTTTTCAGAATTATGACTAGGATCTAACACTGAACCCCGACACTTCCTTTAAAAATATATATAGTCAGTGAGTCATTCTTTATAACCAAGATCCTGGGAAACAAGAAAGGTCACGCCAGAATTTGTGGAATTGGGAACCAATCAGAAAGCTTCACGGGAAAAAGACAAGTTCACATTTAATAGGGCTTAGAGAACATTCTGGAAATTTAATAAACCAAGGGTGAAGTCATTTGAAACTACAGCAATAAATAAAATGGTTGCATTCCACACATTCCTTCTCCCTGGCAGAATAGTCCTTATCTCTGAGCAACACCAAAACAGATACCTATCTACCAGCACTTCCCCCACCCCAGGGGGAAAATAGGGCTGGGGGCACAAGCAAAGGGAAGGAAGAAGTATCTTAACCTCTTGTCTATCTTGCTATGGGCGTTTTCTACCAAATCTGACAGCTACTTGATGCAGAGTTGACGGTAAGGAGGAAGGTTTCCCAGAAGGCAGAAGCTGCCCAGGTTGGCTATAAACATGTAAGCGAATAGAAATGGAAGCAAACAAATTGAAAGCAACTCCCAAAATGCTCTGCTCTGGTCTCTAAAGTAACAGAGGCCATAATTCACAGGTAACTTGCCAAAGGTTTGAGGGTTTTTCTTGAGAAGTCTAATTATATACTGTTATTTTTAAAAAGTTAGAGCATTCAGTCTACAGTGAGAGATATTTAAAGGTACACTCAAAGGCACTTTTAAACACCACTGTCTATTCTTAGTACTAAATTAATGGCAAGGCCAATGAGCTTGCCCACTTGAAAGCTGGCATAGAGTGGCACATACCTGTGAATTCCACCCCTTGGTAGACTTAAAGAAGAGAATGGGAGTTCAGGATCATTCTTGGCTACAGAGTGAGTTTAAGGGCAGGCTGAGCTCTCTGAGACCCTGCCCTGCCTCAGAACAACACTACCCCCCCCCCCAACAAAGAGAAAAACAACCACAAAAAAAAAGATCTAGCATCTAACTGTGATCTCACTCTGGAAGCCTGACCATCTGGCTTGGGGGAATGTTCTCAGGCTCCAGTAAAAAAGTCACATGACTGCCTGTCCCTTGGCCTGTTCCCTCCAGGCAAAACCTGTGTCCATATCTTTTTCAGTAGATCCACTAGCACTTTCTCAAAAAGAGTCTTTGGGAAGAACCAAAATGGCTCTGTCTGCCATTCCTGTCTTTCTGGGTCTCTTTTGGTATATTCCCAGGAGTGTTAGTTTTGAAATAACGTCCTTCTCATTGTAGACCCAAGAGAAGTGACTAATAAATATAATTGTTCGTTTCTTTTTAATATGTTATTTGTGTGGGGGGGTGGGGGGGAGAGAGAGAGAGAGAAGAGAGAGAGAGAGAGAGAGCAAGCATACTGTAACAGGAAGCATAATGGTTACTATTTTCCATTGCTGTGAGAGAACACCCAAAGTCAAGCTCTCATTAGATTCTAGAACCACCTTGCTTCTGAGGCTTAGAAGAAACTCATCAGTTCCTTCCCTCTTCCTTCTCTATGATTCAGCATTATCATATCATACTGAAATCCAAGGGGAATGAGTAAGGGCTAATAAGATTGTGGTCAAGTACTCAGGTGTGGACTGTTTTGCACATACCATCTCCTTTAACATTGACACTATCCCTATTTTTCACTAATGTCAACTGAAGCACAGATGTGCTAAGTAACTAGACCAAGAGCAAGTGTCGGCCCACAGCCAAGAGCTTACCTGTGTTCTTTACTCTGCACAAAGCCCTGGCCTCAGAGCAGTTGTTCCTAAACACTTTTTGTGGTCTGATGCTTGGGGAACAGAGCTCACAGCTCTCAGTGTCATCCAATCTCAAAACCTCAAGAATATGAAAAAGAGACTATGTCCATGGAGTTCAGAAGTTGTGTTTAGACCTCCTATGTCTACCTCTTACTCCCCAGCACTGGGCTGTAGCTGTGTACCACCGTGCCCAGTTTTCCCTTGGGTACTGGGGATCAGACTCAGGTCACATGCTTGTGCAGCAGTTGCTTTACCCACTAAGCCATCTTCAAGCCCCCATGAGTAATCTTTTAAAACAGTCAGATCAGACTGGGGAGATGGCTCACTGGGTAAAAGCGATTGCTGTGCAAGTATGAGGGCCTGAGTTCTAATCTCTAGCACTTAAGTAAAAGCCAGGCACTGTTGTGTAAGAATCCTCAGTCCCCCTTGTACCTGGCAGCCATGGGGTGAGAGCGGGGTTAGGAATAGGAGATGGAGACAGGAAAATAAGGCAGCTCTGAGGCCAGCTAGCTTGGCTCACACAGAGATGAAGAGACCCTGTTTCAAACAGGAGAAGCGGTCAGGACCAACAACTGAAGCTTTTCTCTGCCTCCATATGTGCTCTGAGGCATGCATGCACCCACACTTATGCACATGGACACACACACACACACACACACACACACACACGCACTATTCATGCTTCTGCAGTTTATTTTTTATTGTGGCATAATAACATGTCATTGTGAACATATGCAACGCTTCCTTATTCACTTCTCTAGTGATGACACGGAAAGACATATACTGCTTTTCTCTCTTAGTTTTGATAACTATAAAGCTGGCCTCACAGAAAAGAGGAATGTCATCATGGTCTCTAGGCACTTAGAAGGATAGAGGCTAGGGAAATGGAAAGACTTTAGATAAGGGGCACTAAAACACACATAAAAATCACTCCTCCTTATTAATTATAGTAGTCTAGTAATCTATTTGTAAATAAATGGAAGGGTATGGATGTTCTTACTACTTAGAAACAACCAGCTTGAAAAGATGAGGCTCCTTCCCACCCTCATTTGATCGTGACACATTGCATAAATGCATTGGATTATCACACCATACCTCATTCAGATGCACAATCTTGCAACAATAAAAGAATGGGGTTAGGAAGATGATCCAATGCTTAAAGTGCTGGCCACATGGGCAAGAGGACCAAAGCCCTGCCTCCCCTGGGTAACTCGGACATGCTCCCCTTTCATCCCTTGATCTTGTTGGTCTCTAGAAACACCAACCTTGAGCACATTATGTTGGCCAGAATGTTCTGTCCGGAATGTTCCTTCCCAGGATTCGCATGTGGCTCTCTCTCTCTCTCTTTTTTCCTTCCTACTCTGCTTTCATGATACCTGTCACATCAGACATAGATGTCAACTTGATGGTTGAGGACTCAGTGTTCTGGGAACGTTTGTGAAGAATCAATGGTTGAGTGAAGCCGTGAGTAAGCCTGCATGGGATTGTCTGACGGGTGGGGAGGCCCAGCCGATGATGGTTTTGGCTTGTCCCTGGATAGGTGAATAAGATGGAGGGCACAGGTTAAGGAATTTGGCATCCTTTGGTATACCTGACCAGACTTGCTGGTCTGGCAAGTAGAGATTGTTTCTCTCTCAATACTCCTTTGGATGTATAGTTATGGTATGTCCGGTTGTCTCGGTCCCTGATATTGCTATAGACTCTCCTATCAAACTAAACAAGGAAATATAGCCAGACTAAAACCCTCATTCCCTTAAACCATTGGCCATAGACTTATTGGCAACAATGCAGAGTAATTGCATTTCACCTCTCTAGTCCTAACTTCCTGGACCAACTCTCAGAAATGGCTCCCCACTTCTTGCCAGCTCTTCTTAATCACTCTCACTAATTGTTTCTGAATTGTAAAGAGTGTAGGCTGACACACAATGTGTTCACTATTGGTGTATTGGCTGCCTCCCCATCCCTCCTGCTTGTACCCTTGAACGTGAAGGGGGGCTCCCTGATTTGTCTGTGCTCTACCTCTAACTCTAGGCAGCACCTAATATGCTGTCCAGTCAAAGGCTGCTGCCAGCTTGAAGTCTAAGCAACTGTCGAGTTGGGGCTGGCTCCACTCACAATTCCAAAACCCACAAGTTCCTGCTTTTGTTTTGTGTTGTCTTGAGACCTCAATCTGGCCTCCAATTCCTGATCTGCCTGTCTCTTCCTCCACAACACTGTATGCTCTCGCTACACCTGGATATGGAAGTTCTTTTTCTTTTTTATTAAGTTCATGACTTGGGTCTGTTTTCTTATCTTTTGATTGATTCATTCATTTCTAAGTGTAATCTTCTCCCCCAGCAGCCCGCTTGGCCAACTTCTGACACTCTGACGGTTAGCCAGCGGGAGAAAGCAAACCTTCAGCTCCATTCCAGAATGGTTCTCTGCCTTCTGCAACCCAGGCACGTGGTTTCTTCAGCAACAGGGTCTTGCCATCCAGTTCAAAAGGGCAGCCAAGGGCAATGGCCAGAGCCTGAAGAATTCTAGGGTCCTCTCAGGCCTTCCTGGCTAACAGCATCAAGGAAGTGTCAGATCTGGCACTGTGATTTGGGTTTAATAACTCATGGATTCTGGGATTGGCATTATCCCTCATGCACAGCACCTCTGTTCAAAGTCTTTTTTGATCACTTTTTAAAATTAGCTTATAAAGTAGGGTCCATGTGATTTATTCATACAAAGTTACTTTGCTTAACCCTCCCTTATATTCCATCTCCATCTTCTCCCCCAACTCCCAACACATTCCTGTTTGAACCCTAACACCCCAGGTAGTCTCTCCCTCTAGTCCCAGAGAACGTGCTCTACTTTCCCATCTCCTTTAAAGGCTTCTTTCCCCCACATCACCATGACCCCTTTGTCTCTGCCAGGCCTCTACAGACATTCCAAATCAACAAACCAACAAATCCAAAGCCATGCCCCACACATGAGAGCGAACACAAGGTGTTTGACTTTCTAGGCCTAAGTGACCTCACTCAGTATAATATTTTCCATTTCCATCATCTACTTGCAAATGTAACAATTTCAATCTTCTTTATTGCTGACTAAAATTCCACTGTATATGTGCATTGTCCCTTCATCAGCTGATGGACATGTAGAAAATTCTATTTCCTAGGCATAGTAAAGAGAGCCACGGTGAGCCTGGATGTGTCAGTATCTTTGCAGTAAGATGTAGAGCTGTTTGGATATAGGTCCATGGGTAGAATAGCTGGATCATATGACAGTTCTATTTCTAGTTCTTCAAGACACCTCCAGACTGGTTTACACAGCGGCTGTACCAGCTAACACTGGGATCTTCGCGTGTATGCAAGTCTTCGTTGTTGTCATTTTTTTTTTTTTGTGAGAACTCTCTGATCAGTGTTCCTGCCTGTTTTTTTTAAAGTTAGATAGTTTGTTTGCTTGATGTTTATTGTTTTTGCATTCTTTGCATATTCCAGATACTAATCCTCTGTGAAATGTCCAGCTTGAAAGGATTTTTCCATTCTGTGAGCTGCCTCTTCACTTAATGGAAAATTGCTTTTGATTAACAGAAATAATTTAGTTTCATGAGATTCCGTTTGTCAATGGATGGTCTTATTTCCTCCCCATCCTACTCAGAAGATCCTTACTTGTGCTTAACAGTTTCAAATCTCATGTTGAGGTCCCTGGCCCATTTAGAGCCAAGTTTTCTGTAGTGAGAGGAAAGGATCATGTTTTGTTCTTCTGCATGTGAGATTCAGTTTTCCTAGCACAGTTTGCTAAGGATTCTGTCTTTTCTCCAATGCATATTGCTGGCCTCTTTGTTAAGTTGGACGGCTGGAGTTGCGTGGACTTGGTTCTGGGACCTCAGTTCTGACCTACATATGCGTTTTTGTGCTGGTAGCATGCTGTTTTCATGGCAATGGCTCTGTAATACAACTTGAAATCGATGATGCTACCTCCTGCAACACTTTTTCTATTCAGGATTACTTTGGTCATCCTCAGCCTTTAGGGACTCCATATAAATTTTACAATTGATTTCTTTTCTGCCTTTAGTGATTTACAACTTGCGAGTTACCTGTGCTCCAGTGAACAGCTTCACCCTTGGTTATAAAGCAAAAACAAAAACAAAAGCTATGAGAGTGGGAAGGAGGTAGGTGAGAGGACAAGAGAGAGTAGTTAGAAGTGTGAGCAGAAGGCATTTGTATATCTATGAAACTGTCAAAGAGAATAACTAAAGATAATTAGAATAAAGACTGCATAAATAAATAAAGTTGGGTTTTGGTAACTTGAGGAAGTAATTTCTAAGATTTTATTTTGATAATTAAAATGATGAAATAGGGCTGGGGAGATGGTTCAGTCATTAAAGCACTTGCCACACAAGCAGAAAGACCAGAGTTTGAAAAATGCCAGGTGGGTATAGTGATTTGCCTGTCATTCTAGCCACAGAAGGCAGAAACTGAGAGTCTCTAGAGCAAGGTGGCTAGCCAGACTAACCTTATCCATGAGCTCTGGGTTGGATTACAGACCCTGCTTCTAAGGAATCATGGAGGAACATACAGAATGATTCCTGATATCAACCTCAGATTTCCATATGCATGTATACAAATGCACTCACACGTATACAAACATGCATGTATACGTGTACACCCTTCCCCTCCTCCATATATGGACGAAAATGGAAAAGGAAAGAAAAAAATGATAGACTCTCTTTAATTATACTTGGTGCCTTCATTTTCTAAATGTGTGGCTTAAACTTAATTTATCTCAAGACATACAGGCAATGCAAATGCAACACAGCAAACTAGATCATAGAGACCCACAGTTAAATTTTATTAAAGTTAATCTTCCCTCACGTCCACAGTCGCAGAGAACAGCAGCTCTGAGGTCAGGTTGGTGCTGGTTTGAAATACACTCAAATCCTCATGCCACACATACAGTTCCATGACCAGGCACTTCGGCTTCCCTAGCTTTCCTCTGGGTGTAGTAAGGATGTGATTTAGAAGATGACAAAAACTTGCAGATGCTAAATTTTAAGAAGAGATTTTATATTAGATTTTTCTTTATGGAAGTGTGTGTGTGTGTGTGTGTGTGTGTGTGTGTGTGTGTGTGTATGATGAGCGTATTTAGAGTCAAACCTATTTTATAATAAGTATAGAAAAGGATTTTCAATAATTTTAATAATATTTATTATTGTTGTTGCTATTATAATTCTCTCTTTCTCTCTCTCTCTCTTTGTCTCTCCCTCTTTACCACAGTGCTCATGTGACAGCCAAAGGAATTGGTTCTACCCTTCCACCTTATTCTATGGCAGGGTTTCTCTTGTTATTTCTGATACCCTGCACATTTCAGGCTAATGGCCTGTGAGAGTCCAGACAATTCTACCTCTCATTATGTCATGGGTGTAATGCAATTACAGATCCAGCTTTTTGTGGGTTCCAAGGAATAAATGTAGGTCGCTAGGCTAGCATGCCAAGCCCTCTGACCTGTTAGCCCATCTTTGACCCTAGGAAGAGGATTTCTTAAAGCTGTTTCGAATGGGGTTACTGTGGCCTGACAACTGAATTTTAGCATAAAACAGAAGAGAGATCACTATTAATCATATTATCAAATGATACAATATTACAGAACGAGGCTTTTATGTGCATGCTGATTGGATTCCAAACACCAAATCCAGTGCTTGAAAACTTCTGTACCTGGTCACAGGCAATGCTGGTCACTACAGACTTCCACATGTGGCGCGTCGCTATGAGGCACCCACAAGGACAGTGCACATTTCCAGCCTTCTTCAGATAGGATCACTTTCAAAGGAATTAGCTAAGTTACACATAACTTCTTCATTGTCTTTGATTCAGCAATGGAGCCAGTCACATAACAAAATGGGAGTGTCAAACTGGTGAGGCAAAGCCTGTTCCCCAAAGTTTCTTCTAATGATCCCCCAGGAATGTACTGTATCTGACTTGATTCAGAGAGAGAAGTTATAAGTCCACACAAGCATGGTAATCAATCAAACAGTCTTCCTTCTCCATTCTCTCATAGGGGGCCAGGCATACACATGCTGGCTACCTCACAATGAACAAAGGAATCTGTCCCGTGGACCCGAGTATATAATCACAAACAGCAGTAAACAGTGAACACACAGCCCATGGAAAGACACAAGAGACAGAAACTCAATGGGAAACCGGCCCCAGGGCAAAATTCTAAGAATTCTTTTTTGAGAAACTTCTCCATGAGCTCAGCGTTAAAAGAGGCTTAGAAGACAGGGAAGAGCATCAAAGCACAAGCAATGACATGTGAAAAGGCCAAGAGAAGAAGAGCAGGAAGAGTTACAGAGCTGCAAAAGGCGAAAGGCAGGGGAACGAGGGGAAAGAGAGGAGGTGGGAGACTTTCTACACAAAGCTAGGCCAGAGAAGAAGTAGGAAGTCAACCATACAGAGTTAGACTGGACAGAAGGGGGGGGGGATCCACTCAAAACTCTTCAGGCCTTTTTGAGAGTTTTTGCCTTCATTCTGAAAGCAACAGGAAGTCAAGATTTTATGCAGAGAGGGAGTTTCACTCACAGTACACCTTGTTGAGTATGATGATTAGTGTTGTTTGTTAACCCGATATAAGGCAGGACTCCAGACACACTCTGTATAGTGCATCCTTAGGCAGAGAATCCCTAGCCATGCAAAAACAAGGACTGGCCAAGCAAGTATTATGAGTACATTGATTTATCTGTTGCATTCTGTAACAGACATAACCAATTCCTAAGGATTCTGCTGCTGTGTTCACCTGTCACAATGGACTGAAACCACAATGATAAACCCATTCTTCCCTAGCAGCTTGAGTCAGACATTTTGTTGCAACCACGCACTTGTAATGAAGCTAAAGCACAGAGTGTCCAAGATGCACTTTCAAGGTGTACATTAGCTCAAGGTCATGGCTCAAGAAGGAAGCATGACAGACGGATACCTTTTTGGACATATTTGTTTTGCATATAGTTATTTATAGTGACAAAAATTCTATATTGGGGTTTGATGATTGAAAAACCTCTGCTTTGAATGCCGGATTCCTCTTGGTGAGCTGAGGCCCAGCTCATGTCTTCCCTTGCTGATGCACTTCCTCCCATGCTACTATCTCGGCAATATTCCACAGGAAGCAAGTTCGTATCATTTCCAGAATTTTTACAATGTTCATTTGGCTGCCCATGCACATTTCAGATTGTGACAAAGAAAGTTTAGATGTGGTCCTTTTCAGAAGATATTATCTTCCAAAAATATTGCTTATAAAAATTATAGACCCGATGCATCAAGTATAAGCAAGTGGCAAGAGAATCCACAGAGCAAATCGATTCCTTTTCAGGTGTGCAAGACTCTGCTACAGTTAGTCCCAGCCCTGGTGATGCAAGATGGGGGCTCAGCTTACTCTTTGCCAGGATCTATTTTCACTCATGACCTGCTGGGATGTTTGGGGCTTTGACTACATAATGGAGAGTGCTAAGGTGATGGCATTTGGAGAATGCATGGAAAGCACACTGATGTCAACTGTGTCACACTTAACACCAAGCCATATTTCAGGCAATCATGCAGTCACTTTAAAGACCACTCCAGGCTCATTGCCATACATTTATCCTTAGCACGGAGAGAGACACTTGCCTTTTTTTCTACTAGGTGCTCACTCAGGCAATTACCTAAACATCTCAAATCATTAAGGTAAAGATAATAAGGGATTGGAGTGTAAATGCTTTACACTAATTGGAAATGTCTTTTCTGTCTATAGTCTTGGAACTGAATGCAATTATTTTACATCTTGGTGAGTACAATGCTCAAACAGGCCCAGTCAAGAGATAAAGGAGTGGAGACAGATTTATGATCTGTACTAGGAAAGGAAGGCATGGGAGTTACTTAAGAGCAACACTCTTCTGAGACAAAGAAAGGCCTGGGATTTTATTTAAGAAAACTGGACCTGTTTACACAGGGAAGCATTTTGGCTCAGGTGAACTCTAAATGCACTCCATTAAAGATGTATGTTAGCAAGTATTCTCAGTTTAACATGATAGGTCAAGAAAGAATGACAGGCAGATACACTTGGAAATGCAGTTAGCTCTCATGATGGCCGGCAGGAGCCACAATGGTTGAATGTCCCTGTAACCCCAGTTCTTGGGAGGCTAAAGGAGAAAGGCAGCAAATTTGAGGCCTGAGCCACACAGCAAGTTTCTATCTGAAAAAAACTATGATTGAGGGATATATCCGTAGCCTCAGAATGCACGAAGCCCAAGGTTGGAGCACCCAAAAAAGGGTCTAGGCATAGTCAGAGGGAAAGTGAGGTGGAGGGTGGGTTAATGTGAGTTTGTCACCTAGGGCACATTGCTTCACTTCACTGCTTAATCCAGTTGACTTGATTCTTGGGTCAGAACTAAAATCTAGGTCTAGCAAGAGCTCATATTACACTCATCCCCTGGATGATGTAGGCTAGCTAAAGGGGAATGAGAGGCACGAATGATCTCAGTTTGTTGTGATGAATCTCTCATGTTCTTTGGTAAGGACTTCCCAAAAGATTTTGGAGAGATAGCAAAAATAATTGATTGTAAAAACGGACAACTGACTAATATGTTTACTCCATATGAGTCGTTCAACAAACTTCTCATTCTTTCAAGTATCATGTTATCTTGATTATCAGGAGAATGCCTTCTCCATAGTGTCTTAAATCACAGATTACATGGATAAGTAGGATGACAGCTAAATGACACCTAGAACTAAGAACTCACCTCCAAAGGCAGCATCCTTGTATCCCTTGTTCTCCCCATCTCCTAGCACACCTCATCATCTTTGCTTTAGCATCACTCTATAGCGTATCTTCAGAACAAAAAATAATCCGTTTTCATATGCCTTTGGGGAAGGTCAACCTCGCTGTCCTGTCTTATGCCCGTTCCTTGGCTGCCTGGTTGCTTGTCTGGCAGCTCTTCCAAAATGGGAATGGTAGGACTTATTTTGATCGTCAATGTCACCTTCTCCTTTATTATTATTCTTAAAGCCTGCCTGTACTTTGTTAAATACATATGCAATATAAGCTGTACTTACACTAGTGTGGAGTTAGAAAGCTCAGTCTGTTAATGTCTTATTTACAAGGGGAAAGAGAGAGAAAGAGAGAGAGAGAATACATGTGTGCCATGGTGTACAAAGGAATTTAGAGGAAAACTTTCCTTCAACCACTATGTGGGCTTCAAGGGATTTAATTCAGGTCCTCAGGTTTGCAAGCATGTGCCTTATCCACTGAGCTATCTCACCAGCCCTTCATTGAAATTTTGGCAGAATTAACAAAATTTTAAACTCTCTGTGAATTGACATAAAGAAATATCATGATAGCAAATGTTTGTCTATCTGATACAAGGTTAATCACAACTCATTCTTAGGAGTTCATGGTATTCTTCACTTTGTTATGACAAAAACATGAACACACACACAGGGGAATATAGTAGACTTAACCCTGTATTTGCAGAATATTTCTCTCACTCTCTAGGAGCTCTGGACACAATCATTTCAAGCATCAGTGACAGCATCTTATTCTTCCCAGTGAGGGGTTTTTCCTATTTATACATCATTGTTCAGCATAGGGGCCTCAATAAAGACTTCTTATCTGCTTTTTTTTTTTTTTAGACATCAGTGTAAACTAGCTCTTTCTTAATTTTTTCCCAAGAATCAAAAGGTAGCATGGCTGGAAAAAACAATACCTGACCCAGGCAACTTTAAGTACAAAAGGTTTAATTGACTCACAAGTCCAGGTAACAGCTCGTGACAACACAGAAGTTACACTGGCAGGAGCTTGAAGCATCTGGTCCCATCCCTTTTGGGTCGGGTCTTCTCACATCAGTTAATGCAGTCAAGACAATCCCTCATAAGGCCTACGGTCAGCCTTCGTCTGGAGAACGCCTCTCAGGGGGTCTGGAGGCCTGTCTTGCCTAAGGAGCCAATTTAAAAAATGAACAGGGACCATTACCACTAGACGCTACCAATTCTTTCATTGTTCTTGCTATTGGTCTTGTAAAAATCTTTAGTATTGTTTTTTCACAGTGCTTTCAGAAAACGAATGTGGGATTTCAGTGAACTTAAGTTCTTGAGGTTTTTATTTTCAGATTTTTTTCCTAACATTATCTATGATTATGTGAAGTTCCATGGGCTAAGTTGGTCAGTTGTAGGTTTCTGTGTTTTTCTGGTCAACGGTATTAATCTCTAAAACAATCAATCCCAAAGGAAAAAAGTCAACCCATCAAGGGTGAATGTACGTCTGGTCCTGATGGTGCTAGAGAAGCAGAATTTAACAAGATACCTACATTTCCTTCGTGTGTGAACCACGTGAGAGAGTGTGTGTCTGGCAGCCTGTTGTGGAGCCAGCTGATCTTGCAGTGAAAGCAACTCTTGCCTCATGACACACTCCTTGTTTTATTTTGTGACACTGATGTTGGACAAACTTTTGGGGCTGCAATGCCAGCCTGGAAAGCAGGACAGTGGTGAATTCCAAGGGACGCTCCAGGGTTATCATAAGACCTGCCAGCCAAAGTTACATTGCCAACTGCAATAGAATGTGACCTCCGTCTGAACTTGGCATAACCAGGCTGCCAAGAACTGATCCAGCAACACAAGCTTTCACAGCCAAGCGAGAGCCCTAAAACAAAAAAGACAACATAAAACCTTCTTAGCCTCTTTCCAAAACAACTTCTTATTTGCGGATAAACAGAGTAATAACCCAGTCTTCTGATTTCAGTCAGTGGAGTTAGCTTATATTATTGCATCCTCAGAGCACCCAAGTACCCCCATTTCCAGGTTTGCAGCCAACAAGGATTGATGGATTTCCTTTTATTTTTGGGGGGGAGGGTGAGGGGAATCTCCTAGATGAGACCCTGGGGAGAATAAATAGTGCCAATTTCCTTGTGGCTAGTAGGAATTCGATGCTTCCATTTCTCTTGTGATGAAAAAAGCGCATGAGTTTAAGTTTGTGAGTTACCATCCTAAAAATGATGACTGCTGACTTCATGCCAGCTACTGCCTTAGACACACTGTGCATACTTGAATACTTATTCACTCATTACTGTGGTTTGAATCTAAATGTTCTCCCCCACACTTGCGTTCTGAGAGCTTGGTTTGTCTGCAGCTACTGCTACAGCTACTGTTCTAGAAGTTTTTGGAACTTTGGAGAGGTTGGACCTTCTGCTAGATATTGGTCACTGGGGTAGCCCTTTGAAGGTTTTATTTCTCCTGGTTCAGGTTGGTTTTTTCCCCACCTGATCTGTCACCATGTGAAGAAACTTGGTCACTGTGGACTCACCATGCCATCCCTGCTTATCCAGATTGTAGCCCTCTACCACCATGAACCACAGCAACTCTTTCCTCCTGCAAGATGTGTCTATTAGGCATTCTGTCATGAAGAGGCAAAAGTAACCAACATGCTCCTTTAATCCTCAGAATAACCCAGTAGCCTGCCTCACAAGAACACACTTCAACCAGTTCCATTCACAGTGGAGACTCAGGCACAGAAAATACTTCCTCAGCTTATGAGCAGCACAGGCAGGAACTGGTCCTGCGTGGGTTGAACCCCAATGGATAGCCTGGGGGATGGAGCATAGGGGTATTGGTACCATAGAACTAGACTTGGTGTCCACCAAAATGTGCAAAGAATAACAAAAGGTGCCAAGGGCAAGGTTCTACAGAACCTAGGAAAAGGGTCTGGAAAGTAGTGTCTACTTTTGGTTCATTCTGCTCTTCCCTGGCCTGGGAGCAAAGTTAGGTTGTAAGGGAATTCCCAATTAGTCTTGGCCCTAATTGTATTCACTTCCTGGAAGCCACCAACCCCACTTTTCTAATTGGAGAAAACAGCACTTTCAATCCAGAGAGTGACCCATTCTTTCCTGTAATTACCTGGGGTGGCTGGGAGCTCCAGCTTCCTCATGGACACTAGATAGCCACCCACAATGCTCTGTGTGCCTGGGACTTCTGGAAACTGGAATGGCTACTGATTCATATCTCTCACATAAGCACAAGAAAAGGTGATGGTTAAATGATGATTTTGGTCCCCTGCAAAGTCCAGCTAACCCCCAATGTTCATCATTGATTCCATTGTCATTGTAGCTTTTGTTTAGAAGAACACATCTTATAGTCTAGGTTTTTGAAAATTGGCATTATAAGGCTTATGAGATAGCTCAGTGGGTAAAGCACCTGCTTCCAAACCTGGAGACCTGAGTTCAATCCCCAGAAGCCCACATAGTAGAAGAGATGTGACCTCTGACCTACACCTGTGCACCATGGAATGCATGTGTGTATCTTCTCTCTCTACTTGGTAAGATAGCAGAGAATTATTTGTTAGCTTACTATACAGAATTCCACATGGGTTTCCTCTGTAGGAAAATTCTCCCTCTCCTAGGTACATATAAGAGCACAGACAACCTGATACAGTCTGAGTTCTGTAAGTGTGTTATTGCATGCCCAGAAAATATATTTAGAAGACTTATTTAAATTTTGATCTTGGGAAAAATGAGACTAAAAGCAGACTCCTCTGTTGTCTTAGTTTCATATTTACATTACCATAATGAACATAGCAGGTTGCACAACACGCTATAAGAAACAAGACCTCAAAAGATTTCTGAATCTCTAGAACCTACATCCCTAAATACATGACCCAGACAAAATTAGGGGAACAAAGGGATGTCTTATTCCATTTTATTATTTCAAGTCATTAATCTGCTATAGCAGGAGAGTTACCAGCAGGGACCAAGCGAACTGGCTGCATCATAACCAAGATCAGAGCAAAAGCAGAGAGAGAGTCAGGAGTAAATGGTACATTCTAGTTTGCGAACTTATCAGTTACTGAACCAGGTCTGCCTATGCCTATTCCCCTGCCCAGGAACTAGTCGCACTCACAAGGAGTTGTGTCTTCCTACATCAATCATGTAACTAAGGCAATTTCCTGCAGGCTTGCCTTAACTACATATTCCTCATTGGTGTGCCCATGTCAAAGTGACAGCTGAAACATACTGTCGCATCTCTTAAAGCTTCTTGGCTGAAGTCTTTTTTATTACTTTCTTCTTGGTGACTCTATCTCAAAGGACTGGACTGTACACAATACTAAGTCACATTCCCTGTGCCCCCCCCCCATGCTGTGTGCCTCACCTGTGCCATGGGGCAGGATGCTGGTGGAATTTTCACTCACTTTCCGATGCCTGCAATCATGTCATGTGAGTGGGAATGACCAAGCTGATTCACTAAAGACTTTCTTGCCCCTGGCAGTCACTGAATTGAAAAGTCTCCTCTGTAAAGCAGGGCCACCAATCTTCTTGCTTCCAAGATGAGTTTCAGTCAATATCTATAATAACAGCTATTCTTTAAGCATCTTGATTTTGTAGAGTGTTGCAGTTACAGTTCTGTTGCTGTAAGAAAAACACTCTGACCAAAGCAAAGAGAAAAATTATTTACTGTTTTGGCTTACAGAGAAGATACAGCAGTAGACATGGTGGGTGAGGCAAGAAGCAGAGAGAGGGAGAAGGGGAAGAAGGAAGAGGATGAGGTGGAGGAGGAGGAGATGAGAAGGCAGCTTTGAGCTCTGGGCACATTTGTAGAGAATTAGTATTTGAGTTA
Source organism: Typhlomys cinereus (assembly GCA_023101885.1). Classification (NCBI taxonomy): domain Eukaryota; kingdom Metazoa; phylum Chordata; class Mammalia; order Rodentia; family Platacanthomyidae; genus Typhlomys; species Typhlomys cinereus. The sequence continues at coordinate 2,588,119 of JALPQD010000015.1, forward strand.
AGCCTAGAGCAAACCTGAAGGAGATTGTCTAATTGATGGGGCAGACCCAGCCCATTGTGGGTGGGACCACACACCTGAACAGGTGAATAAAATACTGAGAGCTGGTTGAGGAAGTCAGCATCCTTGTGTACACCTGGCCAGACATGCTAGTCTGGCAAGTAAGAATCGTCCCTCTCTCAGTCGTTATGTAGAGATGGTGTGGCCAGTTCCCTGGGCGCTGCTGTTGGTGCCTGCTCTCCAGTCAAGCTGCACAGACTGTGACCAGACTATCGGTAAGAAAAGAAACCCCTTGTTCTCTTATCTCATTTGATGTCATTTATCAGCAGCTATGCAGGTGAACTGCTACACTCCCAGAGCTGCTGGAGGGGAGATAGGTTCAGCATTTGAGGTTCTCAGTCTCATTAGAAAAAGAATTTTAAAACGAGCTCAGAAGGAAGCTTGAGGGATACTTTATTAAAATTATAAAAGAAGACTACAGAACACAAAGGCTTAAGTCATGGTAGCTGCTGGGAGGAGACCAATAGAGAAGACGAAGAGAGACAGCCATGCCTTTGGAGTGGTAGAAAACGGGGGTCTTTAGTGAAACAGTGAGAAAGTCCAGAGGCCACCCCTCCCCCCCCCCACACACCACCACCCACTGCAGGCTCTTGTGTCCTAGGACAAAGGATCACAGTGGGACTCATGGTTAGAAATAAAAGAGACAGCTTATCAGGAAAAGGAAAGCATACTCCAGAACAAGAGTGGAGTAACGAGGCAAGACAAAAGCCCTCAAAGCCCTGGCCCAGCAGGAGCATCCGCCTCTCCCGTGCACAGCATCGGGCTTTATTGCGTGTGCTCTGTGTGTCAGAAGCCTCCCACTCGAGGCAAGGCTCTGATTTCCCCCTGCGGATTGACCTGAGCATACACCCTTCGTTAGACAAAGCCCGGGTGGGGAAGGGCTTCCGGTCTTTCCGCCAACTTAATTTTTTCAGGTCCCTCTTGATGTTTCCATCTCCCATCCTACTCCTCATGCCATGGAGCTGTTGCATCCTGGCCCCCAAGTGTCTTCGGTCATTTGGATAATGGATCAGAGACAAAAACGAGAATCTTCTGGGTCCCCGGTGTGATGGATGCATGGGCACATTCAGGCCCTTCCTATCTGCTCAGGGCTCCTCCACTTGGCTACTGCGGCCACCTGCCGGCCGCAGCACCACCCAGTGCAGTGTCAAAGCAGATGGTGCACAGCATGCATCCATATAGGTGGTCTTTTGCTGCCAGAGGGCACAGTGCTATTAGCAAACACCCCAGCCAAAGCACCCTGGACGGCCGCAGCGAGTGGTCCAGACAGTGGTGGAAACACAGGCCACCGAGGGGCCTGGGATCCAGGGAGTCTTTGCGTTTAAGCACCAGGGGTAGCTAGAAAACACTGTTTCAAGCCCCTGAACACATCCACAGCCCCTTTCAGCTCATGACAAAAACCTCAGTTGAAAGGTTGATGATGACATGTGCCCTGGTTCCCCTGGCTTCATAAAAGATGCTGATGTGGAAGGTCGTGGGTGGAATCACTGCCCAAAGCCATTTTCGCAGAGACCTGTAGGTCTCTCCCGCCTCCTAGACACTGCTACCCCCGCTCCTGAGGGGACCCTGTGTCCATGGCCCAGGTGTCTGAGAGAACTGATGCCTTCAATCAAAGTGGCCTGGAGAAAGAATCAGGTGACCCCCTAGGCCATATGGACTCCATCACAAGAGTGCTACGGACACTGCACTGGGGTCAGCAGGACCTGTAGGAACATGTGTGAAATTCCCAGGAGAAAGGCCAAGGTTGTGCTGGCAGAAAACCCAAGTGGAGGGACAGAAGTTATGCAGTTGTTGACTGTTGATGTTACGAAGTCTGCAATAAATAACTATGGCTCCATCTCCACGGGCAGCTTCCAGAAGGTTCCAGGTCTCCACAATATCCTTAGGAGTCTCTCCTTCCAAACTTCAGGAAGCTTTCAGTCAAAAAGGACTGAGTTCTCCCTCTGAGAAGGCAACACAAGCCCATCTCCTTCCTAGGAGGAGGCAGGAAATTGAGCAATCTCTAGAGACACTTTTAGACAATTGAACACCAAACCTTTTATCAGAGAGGGCTGGGACTGCTTTAGCCCATAGCCCTCACATTCAGCAGCAGCACTTTGGGGAGAGAAAATTAATGATAATCCTAAGTACATAATGGCTTGCAGGCTCCATGCTGGTGAGTGTGGCTGGAGGCTGGCCTCTCGGTAATGAAGATGCCGCCCATGTTCCTGACCTTGGTTCATGCTTCCAGGCAAAGAGCTGGCAGCAGTGTGGACTCTTTCTCTTTCCTGGCAATTCAAAGCCAAGTTTCTAGGGATCCTAGTACTTGGTGATACGTTTGGTTATTTTTAGAGAAAGAAGGAAGCTCTTCGGTTTCAGTATTTCTTTGCTGTTTAAACCTAAAAGAACACAGAGCTCTAGGAGAGTATTGCTCCCATCACAAAATAGCAGGTTATTGTACAAAAAGGAACCCGATGAGGGTTAGGGCACATTAGTTCAACAACATCCCTTCAAACAGAAACCAACTACCCAGGCCTAGAATGTAAATGTAACTGGGGCCTTGAGTTTTCTAGAACATGAATTTGACAGCTATTCCCAAGTGGGAGAGTTTAAAGGGATTTGTTGGTCACTGCTTTTAATCCCCCATAGATGATGTGGGGATGATTGTTTTAATCCTTGTCTCTATTCCTAGATCCTATTCATTTGATCTTAGGGTTGAGAGCAGATTGTGCCCTGCTCTAGATTACTCTTTATCCTGCGAAACATTGGCTGGCCCTGAGAGACTCGATGCTTCAAGCAGCATTTGACTCCACGTTGAGCAGAAACACAGAGGCAGGTTGACTCTGCACCTTGAAGAACACATACACGGCAGCAGGCCAGCAGCACCCCTTATGCATAGACTGATAAATAACTTATTCCTAAAAGTTAAAAAGGTGCCAACTTTATAAATTCATCAAAGCGAATTGGAATCACATGAGCCCACAGTATATTGAAATCATACCAACTGGCCTTGAGCTTATGATGAAAACACACCTGGCTGAGGAAAGGGGCAATTCTCTTATTTGGACACACAAAGAGGAGGACATCTAACTCTGTGGTGGTGACAGCTTCCACCAAGCCGTCATCTGACCGCCCAGTGTGTGTGTCGTGGGACAGATAGCCAGAGAAATCCCAACTGTCCCAACTCCCCACTCAGTCTCCCTTGCTGGTATGGACTTCTCAAATGACCCTCATCAGCTTGATCGCCCATCTGGACTCGTGCTGCATGTTGCCTCTTGGGCTTCCAAAATCCTGCACCTCATCTGGCCGGCTGCACTGGACCCTGAGACTTGACTGAACTTTTAGGTAGGTGGTGTCATGGTGAGGACCCCAGAGGACCCTCCAGCAGGGGTCCTCAGCTGGTCCTCTCTTGGAGATCCCCTCCTCATTGCTTCCTGCTTCTGCCCCTCAGTATGGTCTTGAACTCTACCATGACTTCTCTAACCTTTTGTAGTTATTCTATCACAGATGGCAGATAGACAGAGTAGATAGATGATAGCTTGATTGCTAGATTATGAAATAGCTAGATGATAATTGATAGATAACTGATTGGTAGATTAAAGATAGTAGATATAAGATAGAGTGATAGATAGTAGAGATTATAGAAGATTGATTGATACATACATACATACATATATAGATGAATGACAGATATGTGTGTGAAATGAGAGTTCACATTAGTAGTTAATGGTATCAAGAAAAATCCTGCTTTTGCCTTGGCCAATTATCAAGGTAAATCAGGATTACTTAACAAATTGCATTGAACAAGACTAACATAACTTTTGGGGTTATTGTGATTCAATTAATTCTGACCTGAGGAAAAAGAAAAACCTGCCTGTCTATGTTTCCATATACTGTACTCATGACAATGAGACACTGAATTGTTTTTCAGAAGAATTCTTATTTTTTTTTGAATTCTTATTTTTTTATAATACATTTTTATTATTATTTCAGCTCATACAAACTTAATAGGTACACCAGTTCCCTCCTTCCCTCCCCCTCCCCCCCCCCGAACCTCCTGCTCCCCCTCCTCTCACCCCTCCCGCCCCATCTTTTAGAAGAATTCTTATTAAGGTGTAAATGTTTTCTATCAGAGTTTATTTCTGAAGTCAGAGGGAAATAGTAGAAGCCAGGGGTCACTGGGAAGTTGAAAAGACAGAGAGGTTTGTGAGGTTCTTAGAGATTAACAAGAGACTTGAAAACAGGTAAAGGGGCCACCCAGCAGCCTTACTGAGAGAGCCTTCCCTGGGACAGTGTGCTAAAAGAAAGAGCAGCGGGCACAACAAAGCCACCTCTTAGCCCGAAGCCAACTCCTGCTGCTGGAATGGGTTGACTCACCCTGACCCCTTCTGGGTTTTGTTGGGGAGCTGGGCTGGGCTATTTAATGTTCATCTCTAATGAGTTTTGTCTGTGTTCTTGTCATTAGAGGATAAACAGGTTTCTAATGAGAGTTCTTTGTGCTGAGATCAAAGGCAAGCCCCTTGGGAGACTGCATGAGGAGGCAGAGGACAGGGTGTTCCTGGGACTTCCGATGCCCTGTGGCGGGGTTGAGCCACCGTGGCAAAATGATGCCCAGCCTAGGCACCAGCGTGACGGAGGCCGCTCTCTCCAGCGCATAGGGAGGCAGCTTGGTCTGGCTGCTGCTTGCCTGGTCCTTCACAGGGAGGGAAGGAGACAAGGGCGCAGCGTCCCGTGGTTAGATGTCTGGGGAGCCTTCTGGTTCTGGCCTTTGGCTCTTGTGCGTTACCTGGAGCGCCAGCAGGATTGGGCTGGCCTGGCAGTGGCCAGAGCCCCGGTCACAAGGTCCGACCTGTCCTGGGCACACTGAGCGAGCACCCTCCTCTGTGGGATCAGGTGCCATGGTGCATGATGGTCCTTGTCGGCCCAGCGTACTTGAGCTGCAGCTCCCATATCTTGTCAAGCCCTCCCATGGGGGTCAGAGGTCAGCAAGCTAGAAGGAGAGCACGGCCGGAGCTGTGGGTTCCATGGAGTTGGAGTAGAAGCTGCGTCATTCCGAGGAGGCCATCTGGAAACCATCATTGCGTTCTTTTAAGAGACAATTTACGTTAACATTTTTATTGAGGTACAATTTTGTACATGAAACAGCAGGATCTTCAGGAAAGAGTTCTACAGTTTCAGGACAGGTAGATATACCAATACACCAAAGATGATTTAGAACATTCCCATCACCCAAGCAGGTCCCTCCTCCCAGACTCCCATCTAGCCCAAGAGGCGGCCACTCTTCTCATCTCCATTCTGAACAGGCAGGTACTGGGGGGAGGCACTCACATCACCTCGTGGAACCTGTCCTCTGCTCTCTGCCTTCTTTGCCTGGCTGTGTTTGCTTGCTTCCTTGTTTCAGACAAGGCTGTAGGAAAAGGTACCGCTAAGACCATAAAGCATCAGGACAGGACATAAGGCCCTAGCTCAGTTCTATTGCTCTGCTTTGTCTGGTGTCTTGCTGGATTCCCTTTGCCCAGGATGGACGGAGGAAATGGTTTCTCTCCTAGAACTAATGCCTTCTTCTGTCCATGATATGTAAGCCAGAAGAGAGTGCAACTGATTACGGTATTTAGAGGTAGTTTTAGAAAGGGATTAAATTAAGTCTTTAGAATGAGATGTCTATGGCAAAATCCTGGTGGTTTAAAAAGACAGGGAGAGACTCACACTAATTCAGAGAGACACCTGTGCTTTCATGGTGATGCGATACAGGTGAGGTTGGTTCCTGCTGGTTGGAATTCCTGATCTGTGAGACTGTGAGCTAAACAAATCCTATTGCTTCAAAGAGTATCCAGACTCTTGTATTTCATTATACTAATGAAAAGTTAGCCTAACATAGTGAGAAATCTTGCATGATTAAGAGCTGAATTACGATGATATGGGGGAACAAGGAAGAAAACATCTATCACTGTGTTTCCTACTTGGCAGAGACTTTTGGGACTAGTCACCTGTTGTTAAAAAAAGCCCTCTAAAACAATCCTGTTGCCCCTTTAATTGACTCTAAGCCTACTTTTTGTTTCAGATAAGGTCTACCAAAGAAACAGTCTGAAATGAAGGCAAGAATCAGCTAGTCATTCTGAGTCATTCCTTTTAGGTGACTTTTGTTATCAAAATCCTTCTCATTATAATACTAAATTTCCCAGCCAGCAGCATATCCCCATCTTCTGGTTTTTGAACATGTGAGGTATGAAGAGAAAAGATGCTGTGCTGAGCACACTCAGAAATGTACCCACTTCTACATGAGTGGTAAGTATGAAGGTGTATGGGCTTCTCACAATAAACCTCCCTTGGTTTGTTGGCTCAAGGTGGCACAGCTTTTGGAGTTAGCCTGGTGTGCCCTTTACTTGCCATGGGTAATAAGACACTCTTTCTTCTTTTACTTCCTGTTTACGATCATCAGTCTTGTGTCTACCAAGAGGCCATCCATGCATTTGATAGCTCGGTTTCAGCCCGGCTGCTGTGAGGCCGACCTGGCTCTGCACCTCCACATTAGATTGTGATCCTGAGATATTTGAAACATTTCTTCTGGGAGAATCAGGGTAATAACTTGGAATCTGCTAACCAAAGATTTCAGGAGGTTTAAATGAATTTCTGTAAATAAAAGACCCAAGCATAGTGCCTGACATATACTAGGTGTTTATTACATGATAGCAGCTTCAGTCTTGCTGCTGGGTAGCTATAACTCTTAGTAAATTGTTCTCTCTTTAATTTGTTTTGAGAAAAAGCTCAACATGGTCAGCAGCATACACACAACTAAAACTCTCTCCCTTTACAGTGATCTGAGATTCTCTTATCATGACAAGTTAAGAACGGTCACAAACTGTACTAACGTGCACTTTATAAACAAGCAAAATCATATGTTTCCTATTAGCACTTGCTACCACTATGAGGAAACTAGCAACAGGGTTTTATGTAACTGAATTAACCACAGTACACTGCCATTTGGCTCACAGAATGATGAGTTATTCGGGAACTTGTAGGTCCTGCTTTTAAAGATATAAAAAGTCATTATTAAAGAGAGTTTCTCTGTTTCTATGAGCTTTCTCTAAACTTTTACTGCCTCAACTGTCTACCAAGTACAAAAACAAAACAAAGACCAACAGAAACAAGTGTCTAAGGATGAAACGAAATAAAATAAAACTCCACAGCACGCAAACTTAAGCTGAGCAGCTGAGTATTGACTTCGGATTCAAATGAATTGATTCCACTTGAGAAACTGATGGTGCCCTCCGAAGGACAATCTGGAGCATATGCCAGTGCACATGACACTGCTGGGCACATGGAAAATTCCCAAAGAGTGGTTTGGTTTAGCGTTTAAAATGTAGACAGAAAGGTTCCTCTGCCTCCCAACAGCTGGGAGCCAAGTCATGGACCTTTGGCCTATAGTTCTGACTTGTACCAGTCACTGTAAAGAGAGAAGAGAACCAATAGAAATGCAGCAGGAGAACTGGGGAGATAGCTCAGTGGCCAAACGACTTATTATACAAGCAAAATAAACTGATGTAAGAGCCCTAGAGTCACCAAAAAATGACGGCCCTCCTGTAATTCCAGCTTCAGAAAGTAGAAACTGGGGGTCTGGAGAGGTGGCTCAGGGGTTAAGCCTCTGCCTTGCAGGTGGAAGGTCCTGAGTTCGGATCCTAAACCCCATGTATAGACCTGGGCAGAAGCTGGGGGCAGCCTGCGTTTCCGGTCCTGGTAGAGCGGAGCCTGTAAATCCCAGGGCAGAGTAAACGAGGAGGTGGAGGCGGTCCATGGTGGTTCCCGAATTCGCCTGTGGTTCTACACACACACACACACACACACACGCACACACGCACAATTGAATAAATAATAAAAAAAAAAGAAGGTAGAAACTGTGAATCCCCAGGGCAAACCGGCTAGTCAGACTGGTCCTACTAGTGAGCTCTGGGCTTAATTAGAAACCCACTGGGGGATGGGGAGGAAGGGGTGGGGGGAGGGGAAGCAGGGGGGTGGGGAAGAGGAGGAGGGAGGGAGGGAACCAGTGTACCTACTAAGTTTGTATGAGCAGAAATAATAATAAAAAATGTTAAAAAAAAAAAAAAGAAACCCTGTCTCAAAAATAATAGGTGGCTGAACAATCAAGGTTGGTGAGTCTCGGTATCAATACTGGGCCTCCACATGCATGGCCACGTGTTCCTGTGCTCATATGTACGCCCGCACACATGTGGGCAGGTGCACATGTAGGCACACATACACATGGAAATGGAAAAAGAAAAACCAAAAGTAAATGCAGCTAGACTTAGGAAAGATAGAAAATTTGATACAAATAGTGACACATACGTTAATGGAAATAAGGGAAAATGAGAAATTCAAAATGAATGGAAATGACAAAATAAAATAAAATAAAATAAACTCTCCACTAATGAGATTGCTGCTTCTGGCCTCTGAGATACAGGCACAGTGACTCGCTTCTGGATGTAGGCCCAGTTAAACAGCACTGGCAGTGGTTTGCAAGGCACTGACATTCAGTGATAGAGAATAATTTCTCTGCAGAAGCAAAGAGTAACAAATGTGAAGCACTCAAAGCTCTGCTAAGAACTTTGTGACAGATTACAGGTGGTGGCAGGGAAAGGGACTCCCCTGCTGGCTAGAGGACTTGCAAACTGAGAAGACCGAGCTGAAGAGCCACAGGGGCTCGAGATTGTAGGACAGAGTATCAGAGAGGGATGCCGCATGAAAAATTGACCTTGGAAAGTATTCAGCAGAACAGTGACCACTCTGCACATTCCCCAGAGTCACATCCCCTGCACCAACCAGAATCATAACTTCTGTCTATATAGGGTGTAAAATGATGCTTTTTCTACTATACAGAGAAGGAACTATTACTGATCACACTAGATACTGGTTAGACCTCCCATGTACAACAGGTGGCTTAAACAACAGAAACAGATTTTCTGGCAGTTATGAAGCTGGAAGTCCAAGATGGACACCATGGGTGGGTTTCTGATGAAGGTTCCTTTCCTGGTGTACATTACCTTCTCAATGTATCTCATGTGGAAAACCAAGATGAACCTCTGAGCTCTGTTCCTCTTTTGTGAGGCTACCAACTCTGTTAGATCAGAGATGTGCCCTTGTGAGTTCACTGAACCTTAATTATCTCCTGAAACATCTTGCCTCCTATATAGTCTATATAGCAGAGGAGCTAGGGCTTCAATGTATAAAATGTGGTGGTGGGGAGCAAGGCCACAAATTAGTCAACAGCAGCTTGAAAGAACTTTCTCAGCAGGGAGATGATTCACAAATAATGAATTTTAGAACCCTGAGAAGCTCAAAATGTTTCTAAGCAACATCATTGTAGTTCAACATTAATGTTAAGAAGAATATAAGAAAGCAAAAGTATCTAGAAGCCAACAAGGTAACAGTCATAATTCATGCCATAAAATTTATCAGGCATGCATAAAAGTAGAAAGTCATGATATGTAGTAAAGAGATAATAAAGAAATTCATCACCAGTGACCCAGAGGAAATACATATATTTTTTATTTATTCAATTGTATGTATGTGCGCACACGCATGTGTGTATGTGCGTATGCGTGTGTGTAGAACCACAGGTAAATTCAGGAACTACTATGGACGCCTCCACCTCCTCCTTGTTTACTCTGCCCCGGGGTTCACAGGCTCCACCCTGCCAGGATCAGAAACGCAGGCCACCCTGCTTCTGCCCGGTGTCTATACATGGGGTCTAGGATCCGAACTCAGGACCCTCTGCCTGCAAGGCAGAGGCTTAACCCCTGAGCCACCTCTCCAGCCCCAGAACAAATACATACATTCTAATTAAAAAAATCAAAACTCTATTCTATATCTTAAAAAGTAATATAGAAGCCCCGCCTGCCTGCCTGCCCTACCTAGACGGGACTTGCTCTTGGTCAGTCCTCCATCCCAGGTGAGTTACCCAGGCCCCAGGTCGCCCTTGTCCCAGCTTCTCCCACCAGCCAGCCTGGGCCCAGGCTGCCTCCGGTTTGCCTGGCCCACGCCCCGGGACCCAGCCCCTTTTTTCCTCCCACCTGCCTGCCCACCAGACCAAGACAGGACTTGCTCTAATTCCTCCTTCCCTGGAGCGTGGGTGGGCCACTAAGCCAAGTCCAGGTCCCAGGTGAAGAGTTCTGCCATCACCTTCAGCCCCTCTACCCTTCCAACCCACCAGGGACCCTCGCTCGTGGTCCACGGAGGACACACTGCTACTCAGAATTCAACAGAATCCAAAGAAAACCCAAGCAAAGCTCTAAGGGACAAAGACCATACATCTGAAGTCCTCTAAAATCATCCTATCACATGGGAGAGATTCTTCACATCCAGCCCAAAGATAAGTAAACCTCCTTTTTTTTTTTTTTTTTTTTTAACCATACTGCTCCTTTTTAGTATTAATCACTGTAGATTAACTTTTCCATACAGCCACTCCAAAAATATATACAACTCCAGGGATTATACCATTCACCCTCACATATCACCAAGATACTAAATCGTAAAAGTACACTATCATACTAATATTTACCCCCTGTCTACTTAACCTGACTTAACTGATATATTAACAGCCTAATAGCCTCATCTAGGAAATAATACTAACAACAGACAAACGAACCCAACTACAAGGCAAGCACTAGTAATAACTGCCTGAGAGTAGTAATACCAACTAAATCAGTTCAGTCAAAAACACACAAAAACTGAAAGGTCTTAAGAGACAAAATGACAATGCCCAAGTCAAAGTGCAGATCCATGACAAACAAAACTCAGGAAGACAAATCTCCCACAGAAAGAATTAATCCCATAATGATGGATTCCAACCAGAACAAATTCACAGAAAATAGCCAAGAAAGCCAGACCCAAGATAACGACTTTCAAAGTATGATCATTACCATGATTAATACTATGAAAGAGGAAATCTAGGAGGAGTTAAACAACCACATCAACCACTTTGAACAGGAACACAACAGACACTTGGAGGAGTTGAGAAAAACAGTTCAAGAAACAAAAATAGACACAGAGCAGTTAAAACAGTCTCAGGCAGAGTTTAAAATCAAACTAAAAGACAAGTTGTCTTCAACCCAAAACTCAACAGAGAGTCTTATCAGCAGAACTAACGAAGCAGAAAATAGAATTTCAGATCTTGAAGACAAAGTGGGAGAATGAAAGAGTTTCTTAAAGCCAAAAAGATACTTGAGAGGAATATTCAAGAGATATGGGACACCCTGAAGAAGCCTAACATGCGCATTCATGGAATACCAGAACAAGAATCCCAAAATACCATACCTGAGGAAATTTTTCAAATTATCATAAATGAAAACTTCTCTCAACTAAAGAATGAGAGGTCCATCCTAATACAAGAGGCATTCCATACCCCAAACAGATATGACCAAAATAGAAATTCACCACGGCAAATAATAGGCAAATAACACTCCACATTCAAAACAAAGAAAAGGTGCTGAGAGCCTCAAGGGAAAAAAAACAAGTCACTTTTAAAGGTAAACCTATTAAAATAACAAATGACTTCTCAATGGAAACAGTAAAAGCAAGAAGAGCTCAGAGAGACGTACTTCAAGTATTAAATGACCAAAATGTCAACCCAGACTGATATACCCGGCAAAACTATCCGTCATGATTGGGGGAGAAAGAAAAGTTTTCCAGCACAAAGACAACTTGAAGGCTTACATGTCTACCAAACCAGGCCTTCAAAAAATGTTAGAATGATACTCAAGCTTGAAGAAAAAAACAAGCATATCTAGGAGGACAGAAGGGAAGTATAATACCACCTAAACCTAAATGTCAAACAATACACTTACAAAAGCCACTAAACATAAAAAATGTCTGGAATTAAAAATAATTTCCCCATTATAACATTAAAGTCAATGGTATTAACTCACCGATCAAGAGACACAGATTACAAACTTGGATTAAAAACCACAACCCATCAATCTGCTGCCTTCAGGAAACTCATCTCACCACAAAAGATAGGCACATCCTAAAAATAAAAAGCTGGTCAAAAATTCTGCAAGCTAATGGAACCAGGAAACGGACAAAGTGGACTTCAAACCAAAAAAAATCATAAGAGACACAAATGGATACTACATTTTAGTCACAGGTACAATTCACCAGGAAGACTTCACAATACTGAACATATATGCACCTAATACAGGCCCCTCCACATTCATTAAGCAAACCCTACACATCTAAAGAGAGAAATCAACCCCCAAACAATAATTCTTGGGGATTTCAACACTGTCCTCACAACATGGGATAGATCAACAGACCAAAAGCTTAATAGAGAAACTTTGGAACTCAACCAAACCCTTAAAGAAATGGGCCTTATAGATCTTTATCGAACTTTTCATCCATGCACCAAAGAATATACATTTTTCTCAGCATCACACGGAACTTTCTCCAAAATAGATCACATATTGGGCCATAAAACAAATCTTCACATATATAGGAAAGTTGAAATTTTAGCCTGTACCCTATCAGACGACCATGGTCTAAAGCTTGACATCCACAACACAATAAACAACAGAAAATACACTAACTCCTGGAAACTTAACACTATGATGCTGAATGAAAATTGGATTCAGGAAGTAATAAATTAAAAAGGAAATTCAAGATTTCCTGAAAGTGAATGATAATGAAAATACAACATATCAAAATCTTTGGAACACAATGAAAGTTGTACTAAGAGGTAAGTTCATAGCTCTTAATGCCTACATCAAAAAAATGGAAACATCAGAAATAAATAACTTAACAATGCAGTATTAAAGCTTTCGAGATGCTAGAGCGATCTGATCCCAAAAGTAGTAGAAGAGAGGAGATTAGCAAAATAAGGGGTGAAATATCTGAAATTGAGATTAGGAAAATGATACAGAGAATCAACCAGTCAAAAAGATGGTTCTTTGAAAAAATCAATGAGATCAATACACCCCAAGCTAAATTAACCAAAAGCAAGAGAGAAAAAATACAAATTAACAAAATTAGAAATGAAAATGGAGTTATCACTACAGATACCCAAGAAATTCAGTATTATAATGTCATATTTCAAAAACTTATACTCTGTGAAATTTGACAACACAAAAGAAATGGATGAATTCCTAAGTAAGCACAACTTACCGAAATTGAATCAGGAAGTTGTGAATTACATAAATAGTCCTATAACATATGAGGAAATCGATGAAGTAATCTTGAATCTTCCCACCAAGAAATGTCCTGGACCAGATGGATTCAGCACAGAGTTCTACCAGACATTTAAGGAACTAATAACACCAATACTCTTTAAACTGTTCCATCAAATAGAAAAGGAAGGAACACTACCAGATTCTTTCTACTAAGCTAATATCATCTTAATCCCAAAACCTAATAAAGATACACTTAAAAAAAAAAACTATAGGCCAATCTCTTTGATGAACACAGATGCAAAGATTCTCAACAAAGTCTTAGCAAATCGGATTCAAAAACATATCAAAAAGATCATTCACGAGGATCAAGTAGGCTTTATCCCAGGCACACAAGTTTGGTTCAACATATGCAAATCAATAAACGTAATCCACCATATAAACCAGTCTAAAATTCAACCACATGATATTCTCCATAGATGCAGAAAAAGCTTTTGACAAGATCTAACAGCCTTTTATGATCAAAACCCTAGAGACAGTTGGAATGGAAGGAACCTTCGTCAATATAATAAAAGCTGTCTACAACAAGCCCACAGCAAGGATTATACTCAATGGGGAAAAACTCGAAGCATTCCTGCTTTAATCAGGAACTAGACAAGGCTGTCCACTTTCACCACTTTTCTTCAATATTGTACTTGAAATCTTCGCTGAAGCTATAAGACAAGAAATGGAGATAAAAGGGATTTAAATTGGCAAGGAAGAAATCAAGTTATCTCTATTTGCTGATTTTATACCTGAGCGATCCCAAAAATTTCACCAGGAAACTCCTGGAACTAATACCGAAGTTCAGCAGGGTAGCAGGATACAAAATAAACATACAAAAATCAGTGGCCTTCCTATATGCACAGAATGAAAGAAAGGAAAAAGCCCCGAGAGAAACAATCCATTTACTATAGTCCCTAAAAAAATGAAATACCTTGGTATAAACCTAACCAAATAAGTAAGTGACCTTTACAATGAAAACTTTAAAATCCTAAAGAAAGAAATTACAGAAGACACTAGAAGGTGGAAAGACCTGCCATGTTCCTGGATTGGCAAAATCAACATCGTAAAAATGACCATCCTACCAAAGGCAATATACAGATTCAATGCTATACCAATTAAAATCCCAAAGCAATTCTTTAAAGAAGTTGACCAAACAATCTCAACGTTCATATGGAGGCATAAAAGACCCAGAATAGCAAAAACAATCCTGAGTAACACAAACACTGCTGGAGGTATCACCATACCAAACCTTAGTCTATACTACAAATCCGTAGTTATAAAAACAGCCTGGTACTGGCTCCAAAATAGACACAAAGATCAATGGATAAGGGTTGAAGACCCAGATATAAGCTCACACAATTACAGCCATTTGATCTTTGACAAAGGGGCCCATAAAATCCAATGGAAAAAGAACAGCATCTTCAACAAATGGTGCTGGCAAAACTGGATCTCCACATGCAGAAGATTAAAGCTGGACCCGTACTTGTCACCATGTACAAGACTTAATTCCAAATGGATCAAGGACCTTGATATCAGGCCAGAGACTATAAAAACCATAGTTGAAAGGATAGGGAACTCCCTCGAGCTGATTGGGTTAGGCCAACACTTCCTAAACAGACATCCAATGACACAGTCACTGCTACCAACTCTCAACAGTTGGGATCTTGTGAAATTAAAGAGCTTCTGTTCAGATAAAGAGATTATAACACGAGCTCAAAGGCAACTCACAGAATGGGAGAAAATCTTCACTAACCATATATTTGATAGATCTCTATTATTCAGAGTGCACAAAGAACTTAGAAAACTAAACACCAAGGAAACAAATGGCCCAATTAAAAAATGGGCCTTGGAACTCAAAAGAAACTTTACCAAGGACAAAATTAAAATGTCTAACAAATACCTAAAAAAATGCTCCACATCCTTAGCCATCAGGGAAATGCAAATCAAAACCTCCCTGAGATATCATCTCACCCCGGTCAGGATGGCAAAAATCCACAATACAAACAACAACAAATGCTGGAGAGGATGTGGAGAGAGGGGAACTCTCCTACATTGCTGGTGGGAATGCAGGCTCATACAACCACTCTGGTGAGCCACCTGGCGATTCTTAAAGACATTAAAGATCGAAATGCCATAGTCCCAGCTATTCCACTTTTGGGAATAACCCCACACACAGCAAAAATTCAGCTCCATAGCACAAGCACGACCATGTTCATAGCAGCCCTGTTTACAATAGCAAAGTCATGGAATCAACCCAAATGTCCAACAGTTGACGAGTGGATAAAGCAAATGTGGTACATTTATACAATGGAATACTACTCAGCCATCAAAAATAATGAATTAATGCAATTTCCCAGGAAATGGATGGAATTAGAAACAATTATATTGAGTGAAGTATCCCAGACACAGAAAATTAAGCGCCGTATGTACTCTCTAATAGGTGGATCCTAGTACCAAACCCACTTAGAGACACACTCAAAGATAAATCTCTGTAATACCTACAGTAACTGCAAAGATTATAAACAGGAGAGAAGGGGAAGGAGGGCCCCGCCAGAAACAAGGAGAGAGGGGATCATGTTACAGCAGAGATAATAGGCCACCATCAAGGACTCATCCAATACCCATCAAGATAGAGCCAAGGGCATTGCAGGAGCAACAAAACTGAAAAAAAAAATCAACAAACCATAATTCAGAACATCAGAGACTCTATATCAACCACCTGGAATCAGGCCTGCCTAATCTCTCCCCATCCTGAAGCTCAGGGAAATTTGGGGAAGAGGGGATGGTAAGATTGTAAGAGCACAAGGATGGGAGGAGTCATGATATGCAAGATACTCCACACAGGTTAGGGCCAAAGCAATTATAATAGGACTCTGCATGGTCTGCGCAATGACCAACATAACATTGACCCCTCCAAGTCTAGCATGGACTAAAGGCACTAGGATCCTTAGAAGCAAGGGATTAACAGTCACAATAGTGTTCCTGTACTTAAGGGGAACACAAGAAAGAGTTCTAGGAAATGCCACTGAGTCCTTACACCTCATCAGAGAGGAGGACCCAGAGGAAAGTTTGATATACACATTAAAGGATGCTTCAGAGATGGGGGATGGGGCACTGGAAGAAAGGGAGGGAGGGGGGAAAAAGGAGGAGGGAGCAGGGAGGTCTAGGGAAGGTTGGAGGGAGGGAGGGGACAGGGGTACCTATTAAGTTTGTATGAGCAGGAAAAAAAAAGTAACATAGAAGATCTGGAAAGATGGCTGGGGGTTAAGATTCTGCCCCATAAGCAGAAGGTCCTGAGTTAGAACCCCAGGTCCCATGTAAAAACTCCAGGTGGAAGGGGTGGTAGCTTGACTTTAAGCCTTGGTGGGCAAAGCCTGGGAAATCCCAGAAGGAAGCAAAAAGAATATAGAAGCAATCCAGGATGATTCCCAAAGTCACCCCGTGCCTTCTCAGGGATACACAGTTCTCTCTCTCTCTCTCTCTCTCTCTCTCTCTCTCTCTCTCTCTCTCACACACACACACACACACACACACACACACAAAATGAATAAAATAAAATTTAAAAAAATAATACAGAGGCTCTGTTAAGTTTGCATAAGTGGAAATAAAAAATAAAAAAATGAAATACAGAGGAAGATATGTAAAAATGCTTTTACTTATTTTTCAACTCTCCCTCCTCCCTCCCTCCCTCCCTCCCTTTGTTCCTCACTGTGTATCCTTGAGAAGGCACAAAGGTGACTTTGGGAATCATCCTGGATTACTTCTACTTCCTTTTTGCTTCTGCTCTGGGGTTTCCCAGGCTCCACCCACCAAGGCTGGAAGTCAGGCTGCTGCTATTTCCACCTGGTGTTTTTTCATGGGACCTGGGATCTGAACTAAGGACCTTCTGCTTGTGAGGCAGAGTCTTAACCCTTGATCCACCTCTCCAGCCCCAGAATTATACTTTTAGAGAGGAAAACTTCAATGGCTGAGGTTCAAATGCGTAGAGTGTTGTGAACACTGGGCTAGACACTTTCAAAAAAAATATGAATAGGTTAACTTAAGAACCACTGCAGCTAGCGCTCCTGAATTGAAATAGTCCTTTCCTGGGTTCAGGAAGGAGACGTATAAGATTCGGGATACAAAGTCAGGAAGAAGATAAAACTTATGAGCTTCAGGAACCTTCTGAAAGTTACAAGATTCACAAGGCCACTCAAGGTTATAAAAGCAATAACGCCTACTAGGAGGAAGACTGTTCTCCAATTGCCAGAGCTGCCTGGAAGTTGTACAAGAGCTCTAGAAATATAATTTGAGTCCATACCCAGGGTGAGGTGCCTTTTTAATAATAAAGATGCATTTGTGTTGACCACATTACTGTAAGCGACTCCTGTCCACACTCCAGTGAATTACCCAAATAAACTCGTCACTGGTAAACTGAGCTCGAATTCAGTGGAATTGTTTCTTTGGATGGTTGTCAGTGCCCTACGTAGGGTCAAGAGACTCATGTTCACATCTTCCCAGGAAAAGTCACAGAACAAAAGCATGTGACACAAAACATCCAAAATGAAATACAAAGAGATGAAAGAATTTTAAAATGAACAGGATATCAATAAGTAGTGGGGAAGCTGAAGTTCAGCATTCGTGGTTGCATCCTATGACAAGGGAAAAATGATGGACAGAAAAAGTATTTGAAAAAATAATCCCAAAGCTTTCTCCAAATGAGACACTACAAATTCAAAACAGATCCATAAAACTCAACAAACCACAATCATAAAAAAAAAAAAAATCCAATGAGAAAGAAAGAACTTGAAAAGCAGTGTGAAAAAAAGGAGAAGCTGTATGTTAACAACAATGGTCCAGTGGGCAGAGACAACACAAGTGTAAAACTAGTAGCTGCAGCATAGATCTACAATCCTAGGCTCAGAAGAGGTAGGCAAGAGTATCAGAGTTCAGTTCTTGCATAACAAGTTCAAGGACAGCCTGTCTCAGAAATAAAACACTACAAATGAGATGGGATCAGGTCCATACCTTTAACCAAAAGAAAAAAGGAAAACTGTCTTTCTGATGAGGCTAAGAGGGGCCCCGGCTGTTACTAAGGCAGTAGCTGTAAGAAAGTGAAAATCTTCCCAAACAGGTCCTGTGCTTGGTGCAGGAACAAACACAGTTTTGGACAGCTACTACTGCAGGAGGGGATACATGTGTGATGACGTCAGAGAGGTGGTTTGCAAGAAAGTCAGCTCCAGGTTCAAAAGGCCACTGAAATACAGCTACAGTGCAAGAAGGAGACAGAAATGCCTGGGTACGTGATCGTCCTTTCACCCCTCTGACCCACAATATCTATTTCCCTACCCGTCCTTGGACCTGATTGGGAACTGAGCATGCTCCTGGCAGAAGCACACTTTTCTTCTCTCCTCTTGGAATGGCAGTTGTCTCTTGACTGGGGGTCCCTAATTTTGTACCTCATTTACATGTATTTAATCAATCAAGGCCCACCTCCATCATTTAAAGAGAGAGAATCCACTCCTGATAAACAGTCTTCTCAGAGAAGATTATGTGGAGAGATTATGCCATTCTAGCCTATGGCTTCTGACAGCTCTGTCAGTAACCTGAGACCTGGCTGAGAGTTCAAATCTCCCTGTTCCAGTAGAGTTCTCCCTTTCACATGGCCACCAATCTGTTTCTCATGTGGTGACTTGTTTTGCTGATGTTACACCCGTGTTACTAAAGTTTATAGATCCTCCTCAGTCTATCCCATTCATCGCGGGGGGGGGGGCAGGGGGAGAATGCATGGAGAAGACAAGAACCCAGTCAGAAATAGAGAATCTCCCAACTCATTTCCTTGGACACAATTCTTAATTGGTTGACCTGTAAAATAAGCAACATGTATCTTCCCTCAACATACCAAATACATAGTGCTGGAAGAGGGAAAGGAAAATTAATGCTAAAAAGGGGTCACTAGTCACTATGGTCATAATGGTGGACCATGGTAACAGGTTTCTAATAATGAAATCTCTGGAAAACTTGGAGAGTTCCTTGATTAGATTTCAAACTTTTGAAGCCATGTTGAATGGTCCTTAGATCTATTTCCCAGGAACTTCTTTCTTCTAGCTCATGTTGAAAGCTGGGAAGTTGTACCTGCCTGCTTCCTACCAGTAGAACTGGAGTGGCAGTGGACTTTTCCCATTCTGTCTTGTTTCTGTCCCTTGTTCTCCATGCTTGTAGAAAGCCAACTAGTAGAAAGTGGTGCGTGGGATGTTCCCTGCTGAAAAAGGAAATCTCATGCCTCAATTAAAAAAACTTAGAAGGCTGAGAAGAGCTGAAATTGTGAGCTTTCCATGGAAAACGGAAGTATAGAAACCCGATGGCATCTAACTCACTGGCGCTCAGCAGCCCCATAAGGGATAAGGCTATATAGTATGAGACCTTAGGGATTTCTGTGTATACCGGAAGTGTCTCATGTATAGACTGCCTCTTTCTGGCCCACACCGGATATCAGGAATGCTGATTCTTTTGTTGTCTGACTGGCCATCCACAGGCAAGTCTGCAACTAGGAAAGTTTTCCCATATCTCTACCTCCAATGAAAAGAATAGTCAATATAAAATATTATATCCCCAGAAAATGTCTTTCATTCAAAGAAAACAGGGTGAAATAAGAATTTCACACCAAAACGAAAATTCAACTCAATTTATGTTTAATATACTTACGCAAGAAGAAATGTCAAAGTTTTTCAAACTGCAGGGAAATAATAGTATACAAAACGTGGTACTGCGGAAAGGATAACTACTTGGGCGAACATCAAGGACTGCGTGTATATTCATGCTTTCACTTGATTTTATACTTTTAACATATGTGAAAGTAAAATAAAAGACCAGAACTTGGGGTTTGAAGGTGTTAAATTAACCATAGTCCGTTTGCATAACTTATTTACTTCAGGAATGCTCCTGACTTTGTTCATAAAGTATTAAAACACTATGTAAAAATATAGTGAACTTGAAAAAGGCTTATCATTATGCTTATCATTATGAAGGCCTTGGATTCAATTCCCAGCACAATAAGAAAAACAAAGAGACAAGTCACACAAAATGGAACAACAATATGATGAGCACCACAAAAAGAGATAATTTAAAAGGCAACAGAGGAGCCAAACCAGAATAGTTTGAAACATTCAGTTTATCCAAGAAAAATAAAGTCAGTATAGAGAAACTGAAAACATTTGGCATGACTAGAAAACACATACCATCAGGGTAGTTCAATGCCAAAATATAAGTAGTTACATGGGCTGTAAGTGGTTCTCCTCTCTTTCTAACACACACACTCTCTCTCTCTCCCCCTCTCCTGTCACAGCATTCTTAAATACTACATGCATGTCCCTTAGAAAAGCATGACCATGAAATCTGTCCATCAGGTCTAGAAGCAAAGTAGATTTTTCTCTTGCAGTGCATTGTGGGTCAGTTTGAAGCTGAATGGCAAATCTGCCTCAGGAGGAAGCAAGTTTTAGCTGAACATCATGTTACTGTTTCATTTTAAACACTTGGTTCTGCACACTACAAAGACAATCAAAATCAGACTATGTAATCAAAGAACAGCATCAGTATAAATGCAACTTTGATGATGTCAGTCACACTATGAGAATGCCTTTCATTCCTCTAGATGTAGTCACTATGCTTGTAGATACGTGATATTGCAATGCAGAAATTTACCCCAATAAAATGTCTGGATATAAAATGAATTTGAAGTGTACTGTTGCCGAATCCTTACCGCGCCAGCCCGGGAAAGAGGGGGGAAAGTCGGCAGGAGCCTCGGATCTCGGAGAGAGGGGGTGAGCGGCACAGAATCACCACACAGACTCGGGGAGTCAGGTGAGAAGTGGGCAGAGATGAGATGTCCCAGACTCATCTTATTTAAGGAAGTGCTTGAGCTTATATAGGGTCAGGGGTCCAATCAGGTGTTGCCATCTCTCCGCTGGGGGAGGGGGGACAGTCACTAATCACTTAGCTGTTTACTAGGTGTCCATTGCAGAGGCAGGTTAGATGGCTGCTTCCCATTGGTTGTTCGTCCCTCCGCCTGCGTGGTTCCTCTATTGGGACGCGTCCTGGTCATGTCCGCAGGTGTTTAAGCTTGTCCGTAGCCGGACCTCCTGGATTCTGGAGCTGGGGCTAGGGCCTCCTTGAATCGATAGTGCCACAGTGTACAAATTGTGTAGAGCCTCCTTCCTTGTCCTCTCTGTCTCCTGGCCCCAGATCTAACTTGTCTAATGTATTCTTGATCTTATTGACAGAATAATTTTAGCCCTTTGTTTAAACAATAACATTTCCTGTAGGCATTTTTTTCAAGCCCGTATTAGACTAATTCAACAAAGTTGTTGATGTTTTGGAGTTTAATCTAATGTCAGAAATCAAGTCAAAGTTATAGCATACATACAAAAAGTGTTTCCTTTTTAACAGTGCTTCTTCTGCTCCAGTAGGTGACATTGGCAGTTTTAATAAGTGATATTGACTGCCCCACTCACGCTAGTAGTTCCAGCCAATAGATTTGTAGCAGTCAGCTGGCTCTTCGAAAGAGTAGATGTAATTTAATCATATATGCCTACAGTTTTTCCAGCATGTGACTCTATGTGAACATACAAACTTCCATTAAAAAAAGGAAAGAAAAAGAATTAATGAGTGCATTTCCATTTAATGTGATAAAATACATATGTTGCACACACACACACACACACACACACACACACACACACACACATATATATTTGTCATTTGAATTTAACTTAGTAAGACAGATTTAAAAAAAACTCATTGTCTCTCTGCTTTGATTTTGAAAGTTTCTTAGTTTTTTTCCTGTTGTTGTGGTAAAATTCCCTGATAAAAGCAACCTAAGGAAGAAAGGGCTTATTTTGGCTCACTGTTCAAGGATACTGAATTCATCAAGCAGGGGAAGCTAAGGCATCTGGTATGTGACTTTTTCTAGGGAGGCTTGAAAGACTATCTACTTACCCCAGAAAGGGAACTGATGAAAGGTCAAAGCACTGACTCTACCAAGGTCCAACTTTGCAAACTAATGTTATTTACAGGTCGCAGATGAGTTTACACACAGGAGCACAGAGCTGAATCACTGAAAAGTCCACTCCAGCATGGTGAGGACTCAAGAAAGCCACCTTCCTAAAGCTCCCTCTGTATGCCTTTCTAGCAGGTTGACAGGTCATAACATGTCCTCCTCCAGCAGTTATTGAGGTCAGAGCATCTTCTCCAGCAGTTGTTTACTGTTTCCCATGACCTTAGGAAAGAGTCTTGAAAATCTTGTCAGTTTATAGTCTCAAGAGCTTCCTCTGCCCCCACTGGAGGCCATGTTTCAACTCAAAAGATACACAAGGAGCTTCAAGCTGTTCGTCAGCTCTCATCTGTAACCAGGAACCAGAGGGCAATGACTGCTTGGGCTCAGCTGACTTGCTCCTTTTTAATACTCTAGGATCTCAGTCCAGAGACCCAGCCACCCACTGGACAAACACGTTCACAGGCTAAGCAGCCCCTCACATGCATCCCTGGAGACTTGTCTCCTGGGTTATTCTAGTTCTCATCAGTTGACAATTGAGTTTAAACATCACAGAAATCTTTTCTGAGATTACTTTTCTATCATGTTCAATAAGAATACATCTTCTTTCTCATATCTCCCCCATTCAATAGGAGTTTTCCTACTGTAGCAAATCTTCTGTCTTACAGAAGAATATCAGTAGTCAAAATTAAGAGGTATGAAGTGCATCATGGAGTAAATTACCAATTCCACTGACAACTTACTTTATGATCTTAAAAAGCATTTACACCTCCCTGATCTTCAGCTTTCTTTCGTCTAACTTCTACTCCTATACATTCCTATACACACTACTTAATTGATATATTAGAATGCATTCTAGCATTTATAGTTCCTGGTATAATTAGGAAAAGGAACACTATAGAGTCAAATTAGTAAAATTCTAAGTCTCTGTTCTTTTGCTTTTGAAAGAGTGGATTGATATATTTTTAAATATGAAAAATTTGAAAACACAGACACAGTTCAATATCCTTCCTCCTGGGAATGAGCCTCTCCCTAGAAAGATGAGTTCCCGTTTGTTCACAAAGTACTTGGTCTTTCCTTGGTAAGACTACAGGATGGCAGTGGAACATTTACAGAAGTTCAACTTGGCTTTACTGGGAGGGTTGGACCGTTATGTTGGTAAGCCCACAGGTTCTCACACTAAACTGTCTTCTGCAACTCAGACTTAAAAGGGAAAATGGAAATTTAGATTTATTAAGAAAGACGTAGTGGAAGAGAAATGTTGACTAGAGATTTTCTTTGAAAACCACAAAAGCTAATATTTTAGTTTTATTATGGGTTTCTGCAGTAAAATACCTGACCTAAGCAATGAGAGGAGAATGGATGGAACTGATGCACAATTCCAGGTCACCCCTGACCTAAGCAATGAGAGGAGAATGGATGGAACTGATGCACAATTCCAGGTCACCGTCCATCACTGCGGGGAAGTGATAGCAGCAGGAGCTTGTGGCAGCTGCTCCCATCTCATCTTGAGTCAGAAGCAGAGAGTAAACTAGCTTGCTCTCTCCCTCTATACATGCCTCAGGAATGGTCCAATCCACAATGGGCTGGGGCTTCCCATATCAATTAATGCAATCAAGACAACTCTTTACAGACTTGCCCAGAAACCAACCTTAATCTAAAGGATTCCTCCCTCTCAGGAGGGCCCGGAAGCCTCATGTGTCAGGCTGACAATTGATCTTAATCATTATGGCTGCTTTACAAGGGTTTTGCAGATTCTGTAGACTCAAAAGGCAAAAGACCATAGTGTTTTAGTAGTGGGTTCTGATAGCAGTCTGGATTTTAATCCTAATCCCAGCCTCAAGAAGAAAACACTGGAAAATCCCCAGAACAAGCCAGCTAGCCAGAGTATTGACAGATCTGATTAGAACCTGAATCAAAAAGTGTAAGGTGGAAGAACAATTGAAGAGGATTCCTGGTTTCAACTACCAGTCTGCCCACTCTTGCACACACACACACACACATACACACACACACACATATGCTCATGGTAGTACCCAATACAGGCAAAAAGACAGAACAAAAACAATCCCTAGAAGAGTGTATAGTGCATGATTTTGCTTAACATTCTTCATATGATCTCATAAAAATAGAGAACAGATCTTGGTTGTGGGGATTTCTGAGGGTGGGGTGAAAAGAATGCAAGTGTGGTTCTAAAAGGTCCCTCTTAGGATCTAGGTAATGACAGAAGTGGTTTGCATGTATTAAGCCTACAGCGCCCCCCCCCCCAGTAATATACCTCCTCAAGCAAAGCTCTACCTCCTAAAGGAGGAGTAGTAGCCTTCCCAGTTATCTGGGGACCAAGTGTTCAAGCACTGAACCTATGAGGAACATTTCACATTCAAGCTACACCACATTAACTGTGTCCATCTTAACATTCTAATTGTGATATTGTACTGTGCTTTGCAAGATGTTCCGAGCAAAACATATTACAAACTGAGAAAAAAAATCTTCCTATGGATTGCTTCACATTATGTTTTTTTTCTGCTGTTTTGTTTTGTTTTGCAATTGCATGAAAATCTACACTGACTTCAAAATGAAATTTTAGTTTTTTTAAAAATTATTTCCTAAAATATAAAATGGATGGTAACTACAGCTTGTATTTTTAACTCCCACTCAGTTTTAAAAGAACAATTATATTAAAAAAAATCACACTGGAAAGTTTATCTTCCCTGGGAAATGCATCCATATTTGTAATCATTCACAGTGGTTTTGCTCACACTGCTCAGTGGATACCCATTTTCTGAGGTTGACCAGATAGCGTTTGCTTGGGCAAATGCTGTCAGCTCTCCAGATCAGCAAACAACTTCTAAAAGGCCAGCCACGGCCCATTGCCACTCTGTGCGGAAAGCAGGAAGCCACCTATTATTCCCAACATTGATGGCCACTCTGCAGCTCCTGCACCTCCTTCAGCTGCTGCAGCATCTGCAATTCCTGTAGCTCCTGCAACTCCTGCAGCTCCTGCAGCTCCCGTAGCACTGCAGCTCCTGCAACTCCTGTAGCTCCTGCAGCTCCTGCAGCTCTTGCAGCTCCTGCAGCTCCTGCAGCTTCTGCAGCACTGCAGTAACGACATTGGAGTTTCTGAGTCAACTAGAGAGAAGCTCGGGTTTCCAGAAGGTCAAGTCTCCATGCATGTAAGTGGCCCTCGAGATGAGATTAGGCCCAACTGGCTGTGGGCACAGGTCCACTTCCTCTTCCACAGCTATCCTCTACAGTGTCGTTAGTCCATGGACAGAAATATCTTCTCCTCCCTGGCCACCTTTGATGTCATTTGACTGTAGCCTTCTATTTATTTCACTTTATTCAGTTTTGCTGAATAAATGTTTCAGCAAATGTTTTGCTGCATCACTTAGACTGGTCTCATGGTCTCAAACTCTCAATCCCATCCTCCTTCCCCTGTTCCTTGCATAACATAGCTGGAAGTACAGCCACACACTGTCATGCCTTTCTGTCTCTCTAAAGAGCAATACTCATTCAGAAAATATTCACGGAGCAACTATATCACCCAGCACTAGGACCCAGTGGACCCTAGTCTCTTAACAGCACACTTTCACCATCCTCATCCTCCTGAGGCCTCATATTCTTGAGTGTCTTTGCAAACAAAACACGTGTGGGACATTCTTTGACCTTTGCAGTAAGCACTACTTGAATTTCATCATATATCGAACCTGTCCTGCTGACTCCAGCCTTACATGCCTGACTTCAGTTTCAGATTGATGCTTTCACAGAGAGAATCATACATCTAAAGCATCAAATGGCAAACTAAGAAGAGGCCCAAGGCAGAGTGGAGACTTTCTCATCACTGTTTGCAAATCTGTCAAGCAGTGAAACTGTGCAATCCATTGCTCTCTCCCTGCCAACTCCATATTCACAGGAGTAAATAAAATGTTCCAACGCTGTAATCTCCGTGGGGTGGTAGCTAGCATTACTATTCTTTCTTACTTCATTATTTTCTCTCTTTGAAAAGACAACCATAAAAGTTAGGAATAGAGCAACTCTGAATCGACTGATTTCATTTAATCTTCCAATAAGTCCTCTGAGATATCCCCTATTAAAATCTTGGTTTAACATTCAGAGACACCAAGGTTTAGAGACATCAGGTTTGGAGAGACCAAGAAGAGGCAGGACTTAAAGCCAGCCTTCCAACCCATCATTTCCTTCACTGCCCAAAGCTGCCTCCAGAAAAATTTCACTTGTGCCCAGGGTTGTTTTGGGCTGTGGTTCACCATGTAGGAAACAGTTGGTCAATAGGAAGGATTGCCAAGCTCTTCTAAGGCAGCTGGTAACAGAATGTCCGTCATAGTGGCTACTTGTTAACTTTCCATAGCAGTGCTCCCATTGTGGGAATGTAACACTGTCATTGGAAATGTGGGTCCTGAAATTGAATTACGCACATCTGAAGCCTACCGTCCAGCTTACAACCTCAATGCACAACGTTAGTGTTCTTTTCTGGCTCTCAATTCTATGCTCTACAAAGCAAGGCTAATCTTAGCTCCCTTCTCTGCAGATGTATAAGGAATTTATAGCTCGAATTTGAGTCTATGTCTCCTTTGGTTGGTAGACTATTTCCTTTTTGGGTTTCTAGACAGGTCAGAAATGGAATCTTTCTTTTTCACCAGCATCCTCCAAACCTTAAGAAGCGTCTAATCACATCCCCTTGAACTAGCCTCCTCTCCAGACTAAACTGTCCTAATCTTGGAAATCTTGCTTCCTTTGGAGCTAGAATCACATGTGCCAAAGTAGAAACAAAACACTCTGCTTAGCACTTATAAGAGAAAGTGCCGCAAAAAGAGCCGTTTGCAGCACAGCCCTTCCTGTAGAAAGACCAAAAACCTAAAGCACAGAAGTTCAAAGACTTCCAGCCGAGGAATCAAAACAAAATCCCTTAAAATTACACTGATGGTTCTTCCAGATAAGCAGGTAATTCTTCGAGGTAATTTGGAGAGAATTCAGCAGTGTTTATTACAGGTTCACTTAAGAGAGCCAAACATTCAGCCCTAAAAGCAATTTCAAAGCAGCACTCTACACAGTCTTTCAGAATAAGGAGGTACATGCTCTTACCTCCCAGGGGTTTCGAAGGATTAATGAAGGAAAATAGAAGCGATGGGGAGAAAAATCACCAGAATGGCAGGAAGTTTAGGACCATAAACAGAACAGGCTGACAGGCTCAGATGTCAGTAATGTGACTTTTTTTTAAGGAGACAGTAAATAAATATCTGTAGGTAGAGTGACCTTCTGCCCAATCATAATAAAACATGCAGGGTCAGGGGTCAGGGTAAGGGAGTGTTGATTAAGTGAAGTGAAAATTATGGTGAAAATCAGAGTTCTTTCAAGCACATGTTACTTTCATTGTTTCCTTCTTTGGTTTTAGTGTCAAAGGAATATCAGCATTTGCTCTTAACAGAATATTTTAGCAATTTCTTGGGGGAGCAGACTCAGACTGTTTTGCTTGCCCTTTGACCTGAGCATTGTGTTATCATCGGTACTGGTCAAAGCTATGGACTCTGAGGATTGAAATTCCATCCTACTTGAATTCAGGAGCTGGGAGAATCACACAACAGAGTCAAAACCAACCAGACTTTAGAATCCAAACAATCCAAGTTTTGGATCTTGCCACAATCCTAGCTGGATGACTTTAGCCAAGTTAATGGATTTTCTCTGCTCTCCAATTCACCCTTGTTCAATGGGAAAACAATATTTTACATCATGGGTGTGTCATGTTGATTAAATATATGTATCATAGACACAGTGTATGAACTGTTGATAAGGTGGTTGTTATTACCTCAGCCCAAAGCACTCAGCTCACATTTTGAGCTGAGTTGACCTTTAATAATAGGACAATATCAAAGTTGCCATTTCTTCTAGAAGATAAGGTTTCCTTCTTACAAGCCACATTGCCTTGTTCCTCATTGATAACTTAGTATGTAAAAGCTTCACCACCATAGTCTTGGCTGTAGAAACTCTTGTTTTGGACTTTTCTAAAGTCAACTTGCAAACAATGGTCATCAAATAAAAAGGACCTATCAAGACAGTGGTGTTTTTCTTCCATGATACACTGAGAGATTTTTCAGAAAAGCCCACTTGATCTATACATACTAGAAGTTTAGATTTTTACAATGTGAGAGGCTTCTCCTTTTTCTATAGTGCATATTAGATTCTCTTGGAATTTTCTAAATAGCCTAGTTGAGTTGAAGTACTCACATATCCAATCCTATATTCAGTTACATAAGTGATAATTCAGAATCACATTATTTCTCTATGGAAAGAATGCTGGATTTCCTAACTAAGCATGTTTGGGAGAAGGAAAATCTTCCTGCATACATAGTCATTTTTCTTTCCATTATGATTAAAATCATAATGAAGGCGGTACTTCTTGAAGCATTGTTCATTCCAGGTCAGGATTCTGTAGAATGTTAAGTCCATAGCATCATTCTTAGCAGGAGTTCATAGAAGGTTCCAGCATGAGAGGTGCCTATTTAAACAATAAACCTGGGTTCAGCCTTGGCATCTCCTTTTGAAGAAAGGTACTGCTTCCTTGTTAAAGCAGTAATTCCTGGTAATTCCTGGGCAAGACCACGTGCTAAATGATGACTCGCTGGTGACATCAAAAATTAGGGAGAAGGAGCCTGAGGTCATTGACCTTGTAGATTTTACCAGAGTTATTTCAAACAAGCAGAAAAATCCCCCACAGGTTTTGGTTCTTTCTTTCTCTCTGCCAAGCTGAGCCTTTCCTTCTGGAATTATAAGTGCATACAGTAGTGATAGTCTTCCCTTGGTCATCTCTCCACCTGTTTACATTGTGAAGTTGGTATTGTTACAGAGAACATACCGACCCCTGACTTTCTAGGTGGTGTGCTAATCACATCTTGTAAGTGAATGTGACATATGGAGACACCCCTGTAGCTTTAGCTACTGATGCTATCTGTTGGCAAAATAAATTTTGAATGTCATTTCTGTCTCTTTTTCTCTCTCAACACACACACAAAAATAGGTACAACATATATGTATAAATTTACAGCATGGGTCAGAAACTCAGACATGACCTCTGGCTAATTTTCTCAGTCTGCTAATGAGTTACAGTAAAGGTATTAATGGAGGCTGTTTTTCTACCTAAATGCTCGTTTGGGAAAGGATCTACTTCTAGGCTTGTCCATATGGTTCCTGGTTTGACTGGATTCCTCCCAGGCTATTGAATGAAGGTCTCAGTTCTCTACAGGTTGTGGCCAGCAGCGCGCTCATGGCAGTTGGCTTGTTATCTAATGAGCCTGTGGAGGAAGAAAGGAGGACTTGACACATGGAAGCTACTGTATCTTCTCAGAAGTAGCATCCCATCCCTCTTGCCACATTCTGCTCATCAGCACAGCCACACTCCAGGACACGGCTCATATTCTCATATCAACATGAACATGAACATATTCTCAACATCAACATGAAGATGGAAGGACAAGGCGTTTGGCATTCTCCTGCAGGCTTCCACCCACAGCCGGCCAGACATCTAAGTCAGGGAGAACCATGTGTCTAGTCCACTGAAGACAGCGCTCACTTTTACTCTTAAGCAAGATCGCATCAATTAATTAACAGGGTTGCCCATTTTCATTCATACATTTGAAAGCATTCACCATGTGCCTGATATTTGCAAAATACTCAGAAGTGCTTCAGAAAGTGCCAAGATCATTTACTGATCTGATAATGTAACATAAAATATCTTGGATTGTGAAAATGTCTCCTTCCCTGGGCCTTAGCACATCATGCAAGGACAGCCAGGTCTATAGACAGACAGGCAGTCAGGGGGCTTTCAGCCCGCATGCACACAGCTACTCCCTTCAGCTAGAACTTCAGGAGGGACGTTATCACGGAAAAGCATGTCTGCATGGGAAGTGTTCTGTAAGGTTTGTGACACCACACTGTCGGCAGGTTATCAGTATCTCTTTCTCCTGAGCAACACCAATGGCTGCTTCTCTAGAGCACTTGAAAGTGTGAACAATGATCTCTCTTGGGACAACTCGCCACTGTTTTACCTCTTTAAAATTTTTTTTGAGTGAATGTGTGTGTGTGTGTGTGTTGCATGTGGGTGTACATGTGTATGCAACATGTATGTAAGAGGGCACTTGTGTACGTGTGCCTGTGGAGGCCCAAGGGTGATATTGGGAATCATCTTAGATTGTTCTACTTACTGCTTTGTTCTGAGGTTTCCCAGACTCCACTTTCCAGGGCCAGAATTGCAGGCCACTGACATAGTCCCCTAGAATTTTTATGTGGCCTCTGGGATTCTGAACTCAGTTCCTTTTACTTTCCAGACAAAGACTTTAAACCTTGAGCTATCTTCCTAGCCATACATCTTCTCTTTTTAGATCTAGGCTTTTTACTTGCCTTGTCTAGATTACCTTTTGGTCTCTCAGTACAGAAGTAACTTCTTTCTTTGCATGTTAAATTTTCTAACTGAGCACGGTGGCATCCATCCGTAATTCTGGCACACAGGAGGCCAAGATGGCAGATTGAGAATACACGGCAAGACCCTGTCTCAAAAAAAAGTTGCATTAACAAAAAATACGTGTGCTGGGTGATTTAACCTGGGTGCTTCCTACAAGGCGCTTGTATTATGGCGAAGCTCTCCAGACAGATCCACCTTACCAAGGGGCTTCTAGATCTACAATCTTTGTTTTTACCTTGCTTTTGATTTCTTCCTTCCCTTTTGGGTGCGTTGGAATTTTAGAACAATTATTTTCTTGTTCTTTCCTTCTTCCCTCTTGAAAACATACATTCCTCTGTGTGTTGTTTTGCCAGAACCCAGACTCTGCCCTTGCAGTGTCTCCAACTGTGGAAGCCACACGCGTATCAGCCACCCCTAAAGGACAGCACAGACCGAATACTGCCCGCCCCAGAGCTCGACCCCATTCCTGTCCAGAAAGTGCAAGGGAGCGTTCTTTCTCTCTGTACGTTGCAGACTTTTCCTATTTAAGCCAAGTGACAACAGTCTATCATGAGAATCTAGGTATTTTAGCACATAAATATCTTTATCCACTTTGGGAGTTCGCTTCCTGTTTTGACTTGCTCTCTAAATATATATAATTTTTAAATTACAGGTTTACATCAGGAGGACAATTTAGTCAAGTATTCCTTTCTTCAAAACATGTCCTGGTGGCCGCACGTAAACTGTGGAATGCAAGCATTCTCAGAGAAGACACACACTCATGCGCCTACCTCGACATTTAGCGCATCCCTCTGGAAAGACTTGTTCTCTGAGCAAAAGTTGCAGGGATTGAAGCTTGGCTGATGCCAGCTGAATAGAGAGCATGTAGTTTAACAAAAACTATTCCCATGACAGAGGTAAAAAGTGTTATGGGAGCTGATCGGAGGGAGTTGATGGGCACAAACATCTGGCCTCCAATCCTTCAGGGCTCATGCTGACGATGGAGGAGCTTGGCTTGCTAAATACGGCATCACAGAGGACAGAGTCAGTCCCAGTATAACGACCTGGCTGCATGACCCTCATCTTGGGGCAATCCATGCAATCCAGAAACGTTCTGTGTCTGCGTCTCCCGCTATTCCAGGAAAGTCAGTATATCAGTGTCAAAGGAAGAGTTTTTGACATGCAATCCAAAGACACAGTCTTTAGTATATATGTGTTTTGCACGTGTGTGGATGTAGATGTATATTTATGGGTATGTGTACAAAAAGGTATTCAAGAGTGTGTGCCTATTCAGGCCCAAGGGTGACATCAAAATCATGCTGGATTGCTCTTCTATCTTAGTGTTTTGCTCTTCTATCTTAGTGTTTTGCTCTAGGGTTTCCCAGGTTGTACCTTCCAGGGCTGGAGTTGCAGGCCATTGTCCTACTTGCTTGGTCTCTTTACTTGGATCGGGGGGGGGGGGGTTAGGGGCTAAACTCAGGTCTTTTGCTTTTGAGGGAAAGGTTTTAACCACTGAATCATATCCCCAGCCTGGTCACAAACTTTTTAAAACTGAGATCATTCAGGGCAAACCAGAAGACAACTAAATGAATATTCATTAATTAAAACCAAAGCAGAAATATGTAAATAAGCTGACTTACTATCATAGTTATATATAGGGTCAGCTTCATAATTGAAGGCTTGACTCTGGGCACATTTGTAAAGAATTAGTAGTTGAACTGAACCCTGAGCAGGACTGCAGGAGAATTGATAAGGAAGGCCCAACCCATGATGGATGGGACTAACTTCTCCACAGAGGGAGCTTTTAAGGCAGTTGGCATTCTTTGGTATATTTAGTCAGACATGCTGGTCTGGTAAGTGAAGACTTTTACTCTCTCAGCCATTAGGTGAATATGGTGTAGCCAGTCCCCTTGGCTTCTGGTATTGGTATGATTTCTCCTACAAGCTGGAAAAGGAGCTGAACCCAAGAATCACAAGCCAGGAAGAAAAAAAAACTTGTTCCCTTAAGTCAATTGATCATGAATTTATCAGCAATCACGTAAAGTACTGCAACACTTACACACACTGCAGATGAATAATTAATAGCTACTTGTCATTGGCTGAGATGGAGATTTATGTGCACATGGCTCAGGACAATAGGGCAACTAGGGCTGGAGGGAAGATAGGTCACTCCAGGGCCACCATAGCAATCTGAGCTGATCCACACTGGGCAGGGAGCTCTTGATCACAAAGAAGGGCCAGGTGTTAGACTCTCCCCCATCCCTTCCTTCCTCCCTTTGCCATGGGATTATCCAAATGACTAAAATCTTACACAACATAGCTTCTTAGGTCTCCAAAGTGAGTGGGCTATGAACATGGTAGCTACATTCTGACAGCTGAGGTGAGAACTAGGCAGTTCTGAGGAGATCGGGGAACATGCACAGCATCCACCATCTTAAAGTAAGAACAATGGGGACCAAACAACAACTGGGGATTGAAACTGCCAGAGAAAGTGCTTGAGTAATGCAACAGGAATTATTGTGTGTATTTTTTAAAAAAATCATATATAAAAACTAAATAAAACAATTAACTAAAAAGTAACTCACAAGTCAATGAAAACGATTCAGATTTTTTTTCATATTATGTCTGCAATTTATTCTGTTTGTCCTGTGCATGATGGCCTAGCATTTTTTTTATTTATTATTATTTCCGCTCATACAAACTTAACAGGTACACCAGTCCCCTCCCTCCCTCCACCTCCCCCGGACCCCCTTGTTCCCCCCTCACCTCTCCCCTCCCTCCCCATCCCCTAGTGCCTCCCTCCCCAATCCCCGGAGCATCCTTGATTCAGATTTTTTTTAATGCTGACAACAACTTCTCTTTGGCTCATGGTTCTAGAGGGATAGAATCCATCACAAAGTTCTAACTTGTATCCTCACATGCATGGGCTGTCTGGACGCAGAGAGAGAACTGGAAGTGGGCCCATCCAGGCTATTAAATTTCAAGGTCCTCTTCTAGTGATATGTTTGCTCTAGTAAAACTCTACTCACCTGCTTCCTTTGCCAGAACTGATTAAAAACTAAAACCTTATTCAAACACTGTTTTGTTGTGTTGTGTTTTGGTTGGGGACTGGGGGAGTCATCTCCTCTCTCTAACATGGAGTGACCTCCTGTGTTATGGTCTTGTGTATAAGAAAGCAAGTTCCAATTAAAACTATACTTCGATCAGCATTTACTGACTTTGCAAAGTCAGGCAAGTGTGATTTGGTTGGAGGGTCCTCTGTAATCTAACATAGCTGGAGGAACTAAGTTTGCGACATTCCCTGGACAAGAATAACCACTCAGCGCAGGGAGCTGGTATAATTAGCTATATGACGCTGGTGATTCAGACTGAGAGATATCAGAACTACAAAAACATATTTTTTTCTCTAATCAGGGAGCAAAGCAAGACCAGTTTTTTATAACTCTTTTCTTCTAGGCATGTCTTCTAACACAGCAAGAATCCTTCCTGAGTTGGGGGATGGTCCAACGTAAAATACTTGCCAAACACATGTGAGGACCTGAGTTCAAATCCCCAGAAGGACTGTAAAAGCTGAAATACATAGCTCAAGCATCTATAATCATACCACTCCTACAGGGAGGTGGAAGAAGGGAAGAAAGAGACAGAAGACATCTTTGGAATCTTACAGACCAGAAGGCATGGTCTATGCAACAGAAGAGCAAGACAAGGGAGAAGGCAGGGAGGGGCATCTGAGGTTATCTTTTGACTGGTACATGAACACACATACCCACATTTGCATACACATATATGCTCAACAACAGCAACGGAAGAAGAAGGAGGAGAAGGAGGAGGAGGAAAAAGAGGAAGAGGAAGAGGGGGAGGAGGAGGAGAAAAAAGTTCCTGATCCTCCTGCTTTAGTTTCTCCCATGCTGGAATTTTAGAAACGCTACCATACATAGCTGAATACTTAATTTCCATTGGCACATCTCTAAAGAGCCACAGCCCAGGCTTGGCAAGAAGTGATTTTAAAGCCCTTAGAAGGATTTCAATGTTCAGTCAGTGTCAAGAACTACTAGTTAAGAAGCTCATCGGTTCTGAGCTTTGGCTGCAAGAATCACCCAAGAGGCTAACAGAAACAATCATAGCATCAAAAGTCTGTGGAAGTCAGGGCCCCAGCTTAAGATGATTTGAATGAATGTCTTTTTGGGTTGGTCCTGAGATTTTTAACTCTTAGTTGATTTCCCTGAATAGCTGGTTTAGGACCTCCATGGTAGATGATTTGTAAGGGCCTTGCTCTAACTAAGCTTTTATGAATCTGCTTTATGTACCCCCTTTCCAGGAAGTGGTTGTTCTAACTGCAGCATCTCCTATTGAATCAAGCAATTCTCTTTGGCTCTCAGGAACAAGATGACTGCCTATACCATTGCCACATCTTCTCTAGGCTTTGGCTACTGACAGTCTGGAAGGACTCACTATTTACAATCTATGGAAGTATGGCCTTAGACATGATACTGATCTCAGCACAGTAATACAAATTTGAACCTTTCTGGTTCTGGAAGCTTGGTAAAATCTGTAGATCCCTTAACAAGAGAACTTCTCTGTGCATCTTCTATATGCATCAAACAAAAGAAGCAATTTCCATGGGACACTGAAACCAGCCATTAGGATAGTTCTATTGTGCTTGACCATAATGAGAAAGTCTCAAATTTACATAAACAAGAAAAGCAGGAATGGCAACAGAATGGAAAGAGTCCAGGACTGGAAGTTAATTTTAACCTCAGCTCCATTTCTAATCCTTGCAATGGTTAATATTGCCAATGGAAGGCTCTAGAATCCCCTAGCAGACAAATCTTTAGGAATGTCTGTGAGGGAGTTTCTAGAACATATTAACTAAAGATGGAAAACCAATTTTAAATGTGTGTAGTAACATTCTATGGGCCAGGATTCTGGATTGAATAAAAAGGAAATAAACTAAGCATAGATATTTGATCTCTCTCTCACTGCTTCTTGACTGCAGATCTAAGAGGATCACCTACCAACCCTTTTGTTCCATGCCTTCCCACCATCATGGACTATGCCCTCAAACTGTGAGTCAAAGCAAACTCTTTCTACCTTAAGCTTTGTTTGATATTTTATCATAGCAACGAGAAAAATAACTAATATACTATCCATATTATGAGTCACTGAATCACCCTATACCTTAGTTTACTCATATGTCAAGTTCACTGTGTTATCTACTCTAGTAAAGAGAAACTATTAAAGCAAAATTACTTTAAAGCTGAAGAAAATAGATTGGTGGTAGAGCACTTGCCTAGCATTCACAAGGTGCTGGGTTCAATTCCCAGAAGGAGAAACTGTTACTTTGAGCATGTCACCAAAAAGCAAAAGCCTATCCGGCACGACCATGTGCTCACTTTCTGCTTTGCTTTCCATACGCCTCAGACACATTCCAAAGTCCTCGGGACCATAACACTGTGGTATCATGCTGACTGCTTCATTTGTTCTGTGTGCTTGTCATAGTTAGATACTGCTGTCAACTGGACGCTTGAGTTTGAGCTTTGGGCACATTTGTAAAGAATTGATAGTTGAATTAAGCCCTGCGCAAGCCTGCAGGAGATTGTCTGATTGATGGGGAGGTCCAACCCATAGTGAGTAAGACCAGTCCTCGGGCAGGTAAATGAGATGGAGGGAGCTGGCTAAGGAAGCTGACATCTGTTGGTACACCTGGCCAGACATGCTGGTCTGGCGAGTGAAGGCTGTTCCTCTCAGTGGTCCTTCGGATATGGCGTGGTCAGTTCCCTCAGCCCTCAATATTGGTGAGTGCTTTCCTGCCAAGATGGACACAGAACTATAAAGGATAATTTTAAACCAGGATAAAAACCCCTTGTTCCCTTAAGTCATTTGTTCATTTGGCTGTGAATGTATTGACAACTATGCAGCCTAACTGTGACATTGCCTATATTGACCAAGAGGCACGGGAACAATGGTATACAAGGTTGTGACAACCTGGAATGAAGAGAGAATGTGCAATGTCTTCCTGTTCAGAGTCTGATTCAGCATCTGTCCTGGGGGGAGACAAATGGGGAGCCCATGAAACCACGGTACATCAGCCCCTGCCCTTGCTGGGGAAGGGTTGAAACTACAGCCAGATGTCAGAGAAGTGAACTCCAGCTCTTCAGTGATTGCCACATCAGGCACTGGTCAATCCAACTGGTTTATGTCAAGTGGTTTGTGGTGAACAGAAGCACCACATGTCTTGTGAACATAGACGTCCCAGAGGAATCCACATTTCTAGCATCACAGGACACACAGGCTATTGGAGTCCCCAGTGCTTGATCAAGTTGGAATAACAGAGCACTGTAGACTAGTACCTTTAACAGTACCTGTATTGCATGGTTCTGTGGCCAACGGACCAGGAAATCCAGGAAGATGCTTCCTGGTTCAGAGATGCTGTCTTCCTGCAGAGTCCTCCCATGATGGGACGTGTCACAGTGTGTTGCAGGAGGAGGGCAGTCACAGGGGCGGAACTTGAGGTGACTGCACCTGCGGTGGCAGTCCAGCAGAGGCTCCCTGTCTCCATGAAGAATGCGACTTAGCCTGTCTCCAGTTTCCATCATCAGTCATGCCGCTTCCACCATGAAATACTGTATCTCCTCTTTAGAACTATTAGCTGAAGAGATCTCTCTTTCTCCCTTTAACTTGACTTTGAGTATTCTCTCACAGCAACAGGAAAGAGTAACTGGTACAGAAGGGGTGAAGAAGCAAGCAGGGGTCTCTTTGTAAGAGCACTAAGTCACTTGTGAGGGCTCTATCTTCATAGCCTAATGACTTCCCAAGTCCCCAACTCTACCATTACTACCTTAGGGGTTGCAACAGGTGGATTTTGGGTGGTCCTCAAATTCCCTACCCTCACAGGAGCAGAGGCCTTACTCCCACAAAAGTATAGACATGAGAGCTCAGAGAGGCTCAACATTTTGCTGCTTTACCAAGAGAACACAGGATTATTCTGCTATTCACTTTGACTTAGAAAGATAAGTGCGGAGGCTGTTCTGCCTATTCCTGCCTCCATTCTGCCCCAAGCTTACCTTCTCTGGCTTCGGAACACACTGTAGAGATGCACAAGTGTGATGAGAAGGCCAAAGTTTCCCTTTGAGCAGTTGGTTTTGGCTAGGAGAAAAGAATAGTCCAAGCCAAGAAAGATCACCCCTCTGCCGAACAAGATCATATCTATGGAAACAAGAAGCACCTCTAACTAGCAATGGTGACAGTGGGTACACATAGGAAAACTCGAGGATTTCTCAGAAAGCCAGAGAAACAGAGAGATGAGGAACCAAGGAAGAGTAAAGAGAGCAGCTAACATGAACTCTTTTAAAGAAATCTGTGACACGGTTTGCTCTCCCTCACAGGCATTACCAAGAACACAGGATTACTTACTCCATTTCCAGGAAAACAGAGGCTGATTACAGACTCTACTATGGAACTACTTCCAGGTGTCTTGGTGTTTACCTGAAGTTCACACCATGTGACAATGGGCTTTCTGGTCTCAATGGCAGGTCTACTACCCTTAGCTAACCAGAGAAATCACTATGGGATGCAGAGAGAAGCAGCAGGGGCGTAGCCACTTCTCACTCTGGCCTACCCCAGGCTTCAAGGAGCACACGCTTTCAGTTTCGCATCCTCGGGGACCATCTTTCCTTTTGTCCTGGAAAGGACCAACGTGCAGACTTTTGTTTACCACAGTGGAGCGATGTGGCTTTCTCTTTTGATTTTTCCGTCATTCCTCAGTTGGGGCTCAGATTGTTTTGCAACTATTATTACCAATGGGTACAGTGGAACATACACAGACAGTAGATATTTTTAAAATATTTACTTCATTGAGAATAAAGATAGGTTATCTCGGTTTCTTCACATAACCCAAGTGATTTGGGTCCCCAAGTTGGGGCACTTTCTTCTGTCTTTCTGGATCTGACACAGAGATGCTTTTCTACTTTTAATTTTAGTCTTTTTTTTCCTTCCTTCTTTCCTTTCTTCCTTCCTTCCTTCCTTCCCTCCCTTCTTCCCTTCCTTCCTTCCTTCCCTTCTTCCCTCCCTTCTTCCTTCCTTCCTTCCTCCCTTCTTCCCTTCCTTCCTTCCTTCCTTCCTTCCCTCCTTCCTTCCCTTCTTCCCCTCCCTTCTTCCCTCCCTTCTTCCCTTCCTTCCTTCCTTCCTCCCTTCTTCCCTCCCTTCCTTCCTTCCTTCCTTCTCCTTCCTTCCTTCCTTCCTTCCTTCCTTCCTTCCTTCCTTCCTTCCTTCCCTTCTTCCCTCCCTTCTTCCCTTCCTTCCTTCTTTCCTTCCTTCCTTCCTTTCTTCCTTCCTTCCTTCTCTCCCTTCTTCTCTCCCTTCTTCCCTTTCCTTTCTTCTCTCCCTCTCTCCATCCCCCCTCTCTTCTTTTATTCTTTACTTTTTAAATGCTTTTTTAGAGAATCTCTCACTTTCTACACTTGATTCTTAGAAGGAAGCATAAAGCTCCTTACTGCTGAGCATGGCAGGAGATGAAGATTGTCTTTGGAAGTCAACTTTCGGGGAAGGGGGAAGTGTGCCCCTGTCCTGCTGACTCAACAAGGTCCAAATGAGATCAAGGAGAATCACTTTTTGACCTCAAGACTTACATATTTTATTTTCTTGTCAGCAACAAGCTCATCCCACAAATCTACTTTATCAACTTCATGGCCGTCCCTCACCAGAATGTTCTTTTAGCCCTATTTAAAAATAAAGCTCTTATACATCACCACTGAAGATGCTACTGTGCTAGACCCTCAAGCAGGCCCGAGCTCCCCCTCACTGCACAAAGGAGATTGCCCTGACTGTCTGTATCAACAAGGGTCCGCTCAGAAGTCAGGAACACTGGCTTGTTTAAGAAAACATGTGTTCCTAAAACCATGTCAATATTTCTGAAGAATCACTAATTCTATATTAAAGGACAGAAGAGACCAGCACAGGGTAGTGGAGTCTTGAAGAGATAAAATTGGAAAAAGAAGTTAGCTTCCAATGGCTGAGGGCACATTGGGAGGAGGTGAAATGATTAAGACAGAGTTTGGGAAACCAGCTCCATACACTGGAATTCTGACCTCTGAGAAGGAGACTGACCAGCTGGCAAAAGTGTCTTTTGAAGGATGCAAAGAGCCCGCATCACACAGGACACAGCAGTTTCCAGAGTGCTCTCCCTGCTCTGTGTAAGCAGAGAGACAGATGCTGTCGTCTCCTCTCTTTGCTTAGCGGGTCAGTCCCTAGAGCCTTATCACACTCATTCCTGTGACCCTTCCTGTCTTCATCTTCAGAAGGGGAGACAAGATGATTGGACAACTGAGCAGTAGGGAAAGGGACTTCCACCCCCTCCAAGCTACCAATAACGTTTCTTTTATTTTTCTTTTAAAGTGTCCAGCCGTTGCCAGGAATACCATATAAAACATCTTTATGAAGTGAACACAGGCCCCAATAGCTTATACAAGCTGGCTCTGTCAAGGGCACCAGTGTTTCTAATTAATGTCGGGTCCAGTGTGCTGCGCGGGCCCTACCTGCACCCGCTCCCTCAGCTTCCGACTTCTGGCTGACCCACCGGGAGTCCTTGTGCCCGTGACTCATAAACACTCCCGACGTTTCGCACAGTGTCTGGGAGGGCGGGAGTAGAAGTCAGTTCCAACTAACCGCGTTCCAGATTGAGCACAGAGCATTCATGGCCAGCAGCGGAGCGAGGGATCAAGGGCCCTGTGCTGTCCCAGGAGTAGCCCCTAGACAAGCACCTCTCTGTGGCTGGGCCTCTCGCTTTGGCTGGACTCACCATCCTGTGGAATCACCCGGTGGCCTTTGGGTTACAGAAAAAAAAAAGTCTCCTCATCACTGGCGGAGAAATCATTCTGAAAGCATCTATTGACTGGAGTTGTGAACTTTGGATCCCATGTACAGCAGAGAGCCTAGGTGGGTTCAGCCCCTCTGAGCAGCACACCATGACAGGACAGGATGGAAGGAGAATGGTCTGAAATCAGCCCCACTCAAGTACACTGCATCTGTGCTCAAGGAACATATTTATGTCTGACTTCCCTCTGAAGCTGACCCTCAGCAGACCCTCTGCAACCCAATGCCCTGACTGGTTAACTGCTTGACTAATTGATTACTTAGAATAACAAGACATTACAACTCAAAGGAAACCCAAGATTGTTTTACCTAACCTCATTTTCCTAGTGAAGAAATCTTGATCCAGGGAGGTGAGGTGGTAAATCATCACGGTCCAAGGCCAATGAGCAGAAAAGCTCAGAACCAGGAGGGCTCCCCCATCCCTTAGGCAAAGAGTTTGCTTCCGCATCTCATGCCACCAGGCCTGGAGAACTGACCTTCTGTGTCGCTCTGTGCAAGTGCTGTGGACCTGCGTTTACAGCATCTTGAATGTGTGACACATGGTCCCTTCCAGAATGAGGCCATCAGTTTGACGAGCATCTGGTATGTCCATACCTCTCCCTCCACCTCTCCCTCCTTGCAAGGCTGAACTTCACTGACATTGGTAAGGAATCAAATGTGGCCCAGTCCTGGCCTGTGTTACATGGATACTTGTACATAACCTTGGAATTTACCACATTCTCTGCATCTTATTGACATGGGGCATAAATCTGTATCTAAATTTAGATCTTTGAAAAAATAGCAAGCTATGTTTTGATGAGGACTGTGTGGTCATTATTTTTTTATGATACTTAGTAGGTGCTGGGATAATGAGTTAAGGTTGTTCCCACTGACAGTTGTTAATGGCATGATTCTGTGATCCCAAAGCACTGGCTTTTGAAGGATAACGTGGCATTTAAGATCAGTCCTCCCCATACAGAAGAGGGTTCTTCCTTACCTCTTTGTTGATCATCAGCACAGCACACCAGGCAGCTGTGGGAAGATTCCAGACTGGCTAGGGACACTTGTGTTTTCAGACTCTATATACTGTAGAGAGTGGAGCTCTGCCAAGTTCTGCCGTGATCCACGGGGGTCAGAGTCTTCCAATGAAGAGCCTTGATTTAGAGAAAACCTCTACACCAAAGAACCCAAGGACTTTAGACTGTATTTTATTTTGTTCTTTTCCTTTTTGGTGGTGTGTGTGTATGTGTGTGTGTATGTGTGTGTGAGAGAGAGAGAAAGAGAGAGAGAGAGGGAAAGAGACCTGTTTTGTATGCATGTGTGCATGTGTGAGGATGTGTTATACTTTGCAAGTGGAAGTCAGGAGATAACCTTTGCATGTCATTCCTTGCTTGTCCAACTTGTTTGAGGCTGGGTCTCCTTGCTGCTACAGCTTAAGTCAGACTGGCTGACCTGTCCACTTCTGGAGATACTGAAGTCTTTGTTTCCTCTTTCCCATAAGTATGCAGGAAGTACAGGCACTTATGTCACCAGATTCAGCTTTTCTGTAGTACCTGGAGATCTGAATGTAACGGTTACTCTTAACTACTGCTGTGAGAGAACACCCAAAATCAATCAACTTAAGGGAGAAAAGGAGGTTTATTCAGCTTACAGTTCCAGAGGGAAGGTCAGTTTCTCATAATGGAGGCGGCATGGCTGGCTGGCCAAAGGTGGAAGAGTCTAAGTCATTGCAGACATCTTGGAAGCTGAGAGCTGCAGACTACTTGCAGCAAAGCCAGACTTCTCCTGGAGGTAGGGTGGGACTAATCCACCTCAAGGCCCACCCCTTGTGACTGCCTTCCTCCAGCAAGGCTCCACCTCTCAAGGTGCCATGACTTTGTCAAACACATGAGACTGTGGGGGACACATTTCAAACCATGACACTGAGCTCCAGTCAATTCCTGGCAAGTGCTTTACCCACTAAGCCATCATCCCTCAGCCCTAGACTTTTAAGGTAGGCTAACTGAAAGAGTTGATTGCCCATTACTGTGACAAAAGACCTGAGATATCAGTTTATAAGAGGAAAGATTTATCCTGCCTTAGGGCTTAGGTTCCTAGACACTAGATTTTTGTTTTGTTTTGTTTTGTTTTGGACTTGTGATTTCACAATACCTCCTAATGGGAACACATGACTGAGAACAGTGCTCAGCTCATGGCACCAGGCAAGCATACAGAGAAAGAGGAAAGGACCAGAGTCTCAACATTCCCCTTGAGGATACGTCCCCTGGGACTTAGCTTCTTCCCCCTGGGTCCCAACTCCTAAAGGTTCCATTACCTTCCCCACAGAACCAAAGGTTGGGGACTAGGCCTTCAACACATGAGTCTTTGGAGGACATTTAATATTCAAACGATAACATCTGGTCAGTATGAACAGCCTAGGAAAGCTGTGAGGTTGAAGAATGGTGAGCTTAGGAAGGGAACTATACACATTGTAAACTCCTTGATGTTAAATCATTCAAATTAAGGACAGAGGACACCACAAACTCTGGCAGCAGTTTCTCAAAATCCCTCCAAGTGCCTGTACCCAGGAGAGATGTAGCCACACAGGGACAATTACGGCCCTGAGTTATGTGGCTTCACAGGTAGAGTGCCTTAGTACAAAACAAACCTCTTAGTTCTAATATAAATTTGAGCTAATCCAGCCATAAAAAGAAAGGGTTGGTTAGTTTCTGGTGTGTCTTGATTCATTAAAATAAATATTATTTTAAAAGTACACTTATGGGGAAGACCAACTAATTTGTTTTAAAAACAATTAGTCTAAATAAGGAAGCCAAATGATTAAATAGAAAACAAGTATTTACCCCAATTATTAATTAATTCCACAGAATTAGCCACTTCTATTTTGATATTCTTGTTTCTACACCTTTTTTTTATTTATTGGGTTGTGTGCGTGTGCGAGTATATGTGCGTGTGTGTATGTATGTGTAGAACCACGGGCAAATTTGGGAACCACCATGGACCGCCTCCACTTCCTCCTTATTTACTCTGCCCCAGGATTCACAGACTCTGCTCTACCTCTACCAGGACCAGAAACGCAGGCCGTCCTCGCTTCTGCCCGGTGTCTATATGTGGGGTCTAGAATCTGAACTCAGGACCTTCCGCCTGCAAGGCAGAGACTTAACTCCTGAGCCACCTCTCCAGCCCCTTGTTTCTACACTTTGTTCTCAATTTTAAGAATATCAAATAGAGTAGAAGACCTGTAGATAAGGCAGAAATCATTTGTGCAAGACATGAGAGACTGAAGGGAAGGAAACATGAGGTTGCATACCATACATGTGAGATTCCCCCACTCAAAGATCCATCTACAAAAGAGATAAGACTCCCGAGGAAGGATGGAGTCGCCCACACCTACCTCTACCATGGGTTCACCACTGCGTGGTTATCCCAGAGTTCAAGGGGAGGATGATGAGATCACACAGGTACTGTAATGGACCGGATGCTTGTGCCCTTGGTCCAAAATACTGTGTTGAAACCTTATTCCCCGATATCAGAGTCTTTGGATATGAGGCCTTGAGAAGTAATTACAATTAGATTAGGTCAGAAACATGGAGTGCTCAAGTTTAGATTTTATGACTTTGTAAAAGAGGAAGAGACATGATCTCTTTCTCTCTCTCTCTTTCTCTCCTTCCCTCCTTCTTATAAGACCCTAGTGACAATGACATGCTTCTAATTTGCAACAAATTTCTTTTGTTTACATCTGCAGCAACCATTGGTAAGCTGACGGAGACCAGCACTCTGTTTTAATGTGATGCTTGCCCCACCAACTCTGCCCACTCCACTTCATTCCAAGTTTTGCCAGCAGCAGTCTCTCTTTGCTCTCG
This sequence comes from Typhlomys cinereus, assembly GCA_023101885.1. Classification (NCBI taxonomy): domain Eukaryota; kingdom Metazoa; phylum Chordata; class Mammalia; order Rodentia; family Platacanthomyidae; genus Typhlomys; species Typhlomys cinereus. The sequence continues at coordinate 2,632,537 of JALPQD010000015.1, forward strand.
TGATACTGAGAAAGCCATTTGTGATCAGGCTCTTTAAGTATTGACGAGTTGTTACAGCAGCAAGAAATGTGCCCACGTAGCTGGCAGAACAGCGCCCCACTGATGCCTGGCCCCGGAAGGAAAGCCCCAAGGAGAGGCAGCCAGTGTCACTGCTTCCACTGGAGTAGCCTCGTGGCTTCATCTGAGAGACAGGCCCAAAGCAGACACATATTCCAAAACCTCATGCACACGCCCGTGTTCCCATTTACAAGCAGTCTTGAATCTTCTACTTGGCTATAATTAATCCAGATATGCAATCCTAAAGTATGACAGATTTGTGTTTTCTTTGTGCCAAATGTATCAGTTTTGTGTTTCTGTCCTGCCTGGAAAGAAAGCAGAATGTATGAATGTAGGAAAAGCAACCTGGATTGCATACTGTGGCTAAACTTAGCACAAAGTATAAGGCATTAGGTGAGGAATGGATCCTACCACACTTTCAAGTCTAAGATGTAATTTCGAAAGACAAAATGCAGAGCATAACAAATACATGTGCAGATACTGTAATCTACAATAACCAATTTGCACCAATACATTGTGGGAGAAAACCCAACAAATGGAAATTTCTCCTCAAATCTGGCAAAAAGCCATTGCTTGGCTCTGATTTGGGAACGAAGACTGTAAACAATGTGGTCGGAGTCTGGTTTTACATTACAGATTATTTGCAAGTATCTAACTTTGATTATAGTTCAGCTTTTTAGATTTTTATCACAGAGACGTATTTCAAAGGGCTTCCATACACAGAGGATGGTAGAAAAGCTTGTCAAAACAAACTCTTCAGCTTCTGAAAGGCTAAAAAACTCAAAATAAAAACATGGGCCATGCTGAGAACCCACCAGATTGATTTCCCTTTGATTTATTCTTTCCTGCCGGGACCTTAGCGTCCCACAGGCAAGAATCTAGGCGCATGAGGGGGAATCTCATTCTATTTTATTTCACTTTAATTTAGCTTCATTTAGTTTTTGAGACAGGGTCTCACTCTGTGGTCCTAGGTTGGTCTTGGACTCACAATGTTCCTGCCTTTTACTCTCAGGTGCTAGGATTGAAAGTTTGTGCCAGTATATTTGGTGAAGGTAGATTCTTAACTGTGAAACTAAAGTGAATGTGGCATGAAAGACGATGCAAATGGGACCCCTGAAAACCCAGAAAGAGTGACTCCAGCTTGCTATGAGACGATAGTAACACCAACAGTGGTGTTACTGCACCACTGCAGGCATAGGTTGTTCACAACTAGACACAGAGGTCCCAGCCTATTATGACAGCTACAGTCCTTATACTACAGAACAAAAGCTGCCTGGCAGAAGGTGGTAGATGGAATGACTCAGCTGCTGAAGTGCTTGCTGGTTAAGGACAGAAGCTCGAGTCCACATAAAATGCTGGGGGTTGGGTGGGAGGTAGGGGGTTTGGCAGTCCACCTGTCATTCCAGCCATGGAAGGCACAGATCAGAGACCCCCCCCCAGAGCGAGCTGGCTATCTAGACTAGCCCTATGGGCAAGCTTTGTGTTTGATTAGAAACCTTGTCCCAGAAAAATAAAGTAGAAGAATAATCCAGGATAATTTTCCACATCAATCTTAAGCCTGCACACACACAAGCTTGTATACTCATGCACACGTGAACCTGCACACACCTACATATGTGAACACACATACATCCTCCACATACACACTCAAAAGTGAGAAACAACAAGCAAACGCTGCTGGGAGGAAGAAGAGCCGTCCCAGGAGTGCTGTGCTCCACCCCAGGCCCACAACATCTGGACAGAGCATTGGCCCTGCAGTATCCATATGGAGTGGTATCTCTGTTCTTGGCTTTCTAGACCAAGATTCAGACATGGGTTCCTCCCATGTGTGGCCTCTCTGATCTCCCCAGAATGCATATGCACTGAGGACCCAACACAGCGCTAAAACACTGTAAGAGGGAGAAAGGTAAGAATGAATTGGCTCTTGCTGATCTTCGGGCCACTTTGGTCCTGCCCAGTATCTGACACTCCTCCTTCTTGACAACATTACCACTTCTCCCCATCCCCAGACCACCATATGACCAGGAGGTCAACAAGGCAGGTACCCTGGGTTTCAGGAGGGAGATCCTTTGTAGCATTTGCGAAAACATCTAGAAAGGGTAGTGCTGTCCTTGGCAGGAGGAGCTATGTGGTGAGGAGCCCAGAGCAGCCCTCATAGAAACTAGAGAATCACATGCTTAGAACTGAGCGAAGTCCTCTGAGACCCACAGTCCTGGGACTTTCCGGCCATTATGGTCCTTTCTGGTCTCTTCTGACCATCTACCTATCACTCTGTCTGTCTGAGCTTTGGCTTATCTGACAGTTGGACCTATGGTTCTCTGTCTTATATATGAGCTCATGTATGTGGAAGTTGTTCTGGAAACTTCAGATATCATTGATCACCAAATGTCAAAAGGCTGACTGCCTTTTGACCTAGGTCCCCCACATGGAGAGACCCTAGTGCTGTGATCGAATCCGGAGACTTGGGCCCAATGGTTCCTGGGAGAATCTACCACAGAGCCTGTACAGAGCGGGTGGGGTGGGGTGTAAGGCGTGGGACAAACCCACCCACCCACTTCCTCTGGGAACTGGGAGGGCGAAGCTTCCATTTGCTGTGCTGTTAGCCTGAACTGAACACAAGTCTGTCTGCCAGATTTTGGGGGCTAGAGTTTCCCACTGAGAAGGGCTACTCCCTTGTGCCAGTGGGAACCGGATCAGTGGGAGCTTAGCGGTTTTACTTGAGGAGAACCTACAGGAAATCATTTAAGAAGATAATGAGGGGGGGTTTTCCTGTCTAGAAACAAGGCCCATGGGTCTTTAGCAGTGATATTATTCTCCCTGATTCTGAAGTAAGTGCAGAAGAAAGAGCTTTTGCCGCTAGCTGAGACAGGGTAATTGCCATAGGCTGTCTGCAGCAGAGCAGTGTGAGGTTTTACCCACCTCCAGCTTGGTCCAAGCTCCTCCGGTCGGCCCTGCAGACCACCATGACACTAAGGGTGTGCCTCCTTGCCTCCAGTCATCCCACACAGTGGGGGTCCTGCCTGGACCTGTGCCTCTCCATCTCTCATCCTCCTTACCACTTTTGCTCAATTTCCCTAGTTGCTCAGGAACTGATGAAAACTGAAACAAACTCAGTGAATTCCCGCCCAGCTGGAGGGCAAGACTCTGGCGCAAGCTTCCCGCAAGCAATTTCTTTCTTCCTCTCTTTCCTTTATTTCTTTTCTCTTCATTCATTCAGTCATTCATCTTGAGACAGGGTCTTACTATAGACACCAGCTGGCCTAGAACTCACTTCATAGCCCAGGCTGACTTCAAACATGACATGATCATCTTTCCCCCATCCTCCCAAATATTGGAATTATAGGCATGAAATACCATGCGCAAGTGAATCATTGCTTTTGCTGACATTACTTGGAATTGAACTGGCTACCCCCAGGCAGAAGCCTTACCACTGAGCTACCGCCCCAAAAGTTTAACAAATAATTTGTACCCAAAAGGCAACTGGTGTTGAAATGCAACCCTATCAGCCAGCAATAGAGGAATTGGTGGTGGTGGTGGTGGTGGTGGTCGTGGTGGTGTGTGTGTGTATAGAATAATTTGATATCTAGCAATGATAATGATAGATCATAGGATAAAATCCACACACCCACTGTAGTGTGAAAGAACTCGGGACACCATGAGTAGATAAATGGAGCTAAAGAATCAGAGTCACTTCCCAAGATGCCTAGGGCTCTAGTCTAATGTCATTGTTTCTCAAGGGAAGAATTACAGCTTACACTGCTACCTTGCCCAAGTAGAATTATAGTCAATGACAAAGGAAAGATGAAGACCTGGGGTCTGGGACCTGCACTTGAGGCCAGTGTACAGTATCTGATGGGACAGAACCAAGTTCTTTGGTTTTCCCTGACGCCCTGTGTCCTGTAAGAAACTTCCAAGACTTGCTTTGAGGTCCAAGGGCAGCTTTCACGGCTCTCATGAGGAACCCAAGGGGAGCATAAAATGAGTGTGGGAGAGAACACTGCCTCTGTCCCCCGCCTTCCCCCCTCTTGGCCACACTGTGTTCCCATAAGTCCCTTTTCCCTGGCCCACAGCCTATCTCTGATCAGAGTCCAGTAAACATTAAAGAGTCTGCTTCATGCCATCACAGATTAAATGACAGCGGGTAAGGGCTCCGTCTTTCACTCTTTCTTTGAAATGAATCCTCCCTCCTATCCTTGCTCATCATCCCACGAGAAGAATGTGGCTAGGGCCTCTGAGATTTCTCTCTCACATCCAAACACAAGGCAGAGCCTTCTTTGCTGCTGGGGGTAGAGGGAGTGTTGGGTTGTCTAGAGAGATTAAAGAGACAACTTCATTTTAGAGGATTTTCATCTTTATGGCTGTGTCTTTTTAGCCCAAGGAATGTTCATCCCACGGGGGAATGCAAGGACTAGGAAAGTCAGGCTGCAGGAAGTGGGCAGAGCTCCCCCCTCCAATGGAGAGGGCTGTCATTGTACAGGGGGAGGCATTTCCCTAGGTCGTAGCCACCCTCCTAACCCTGATCTTAGATGACATGGTGAGTGTACATAAATACAAATCCAGCTTCACATGCAGGCCGAGGAGCTAGAGAGATGCCTCAGAGATTAAGACTCTGCCTTGCATGAAGAAGGTCCTGAGTTCGGATCCCAGGTCTCATGTAAAAACACCAGGAGGAAACTACAGAGGCCTGCACTTCCAGCTCTGGTGGGCGGAGCCTGGGAAATCCCCAGAGCAAAGCAAAAAGGATGTAGAAGCAATTAGGATGATTCCTGAAGTCACCCTTATCCCTCCACAGGGACGTAGTTCACACACCCACCCACCCACCCACCCACCCACCCACACACACACACACACACACACTAAATAAATAAATAAAGTTTTTTTGAAAATGCAGGCAGAATAGAGTCTGTCCTTAGATATTTAAATCTAATAGTGTTGTCACTACTAAGAAGCATCTTCACTGGTAGCAGGCAGTCCAAGGACACAACATCCAGCCAGGATTCCCTCTTTTCCTTTGATTTCTGTGCTGCTGCTTACTTTTCTGGCTGTACAAGCTCTTGACTATTTTTTTCAGTGTGTGTATGTGTGTGTGTGTGTGTGTGTTGTACAAGCATGTATGCACACGTGTGTGGAGGTGCATATGCAGGTGTTGTGTGTTGTGCAAACATATGTATACACATATGTTTGTGTGGGAGTGCATATGCAGGTGTGTGTACATGTGTGTGTGCATGCATGTATGTGTAGGTTTGAAGTTGATGTTAAAAGTCACCTGGATTTCTCTTCCACCTATTCTTTTGAGGCAGAGTCTCTAATCAAGCCCATAGTTTAGTGATAGGTCTAGTTTTGCTACCTTGTTTGATGTGAGAGATTCCCAGCTTCCACCTTCTAAGGCTGAAATTACAGGTGGGGATTTGAATACCAGGTATCTTGCTTGTGTAACAAGCTGAGCCATCTTCTTACCCCAATTGTTAATTTTTATCTAGGCTTTCACACAATTTGAGATCTGCTCATTGTTTACCCTCTCCCATTTGACAAATAAGTGTACATCATTTTTATGTTGCAAAGTAAAAAATAAGTTCACAAAGTCATTGCTGTAGTTAAACTACTACTGGAAACAAATGACAGAACCCCTTTCTTCTCCATCTCTATCAACATTTTCAAACAAAAATGAACCATTGAGAATGTAAGTTTAGAATGTTCATGTAGACTATTTTAGGGACACAGTTTTCTTGCAATAGCAGTGTTAACTTGAGATATTGTGGACAAACTCAAGAACAATCAGAAGAGAAAGGTTTGGAATCAGTTACACAACCAGGAAGGAGGTGAGGCTGTTGCTCATAGCAGAGTTTGGATCTGTCAGGAAGATGCACTTGTTATAGCTGACATTTCTGCTGGACCAGAAGACAAGTGTCATGATCAACATTACAGGTAATCAGATCACACTGCTAAGTAAAGTTGGACTGGGAGCTGTATCAAGGGCTAAAGTGTTTGTGGAGTTTAGTTCCTGATATCCCATGTAAAATGTGAGGTGAATGTGGTAACCTATCTGTAATTCTGGCCTGGGAAGATAGAGATTGGGAATCCCCAAGGCAAGATGGCTAGACATACTAGCCCTATTTGCGAGCTCTGGGTTTGATTATAGATCCTGCCTCAAAAACAATGTGCAAGAGCAAATGAGGATGATAACCAACATCAGCCTTGGGCCTCCATATACACCCGTACACATGTGTGTACCCACACACATGTGAATATGCATACACTGGGCATGCATCCCTGTATATACACATGTGAAAATGGAAAAAGAAAATGAAGACAATAGGCAGAATTTTTCTAACAATTAGAGTTGTTTAAAAAGGAATAGGTTGCCTTGGAAGGGACTGAACTCCACAGCTCTGGGAGTAGAAGCTAGATGACTCCTATCCGGAAATCTAGGAACTAAATTTGTGTTGCAATGTTAAGTGTCCAGTGAACACAGGCTAGAAGGAAACAGGCAGAAGGTCAATAGGGGAAACAGGTACAACATAATGGACCAGGCTAGGAGGTCTTGGTCTGTCTCGACCCTCATGTCAGCTTGTCACACCTTGGTTGCTCTCTGACTTAACTCCTTTCACCCCCTCACAACTGGTATTTGATTTGCATACCTTTTACTTCTCTGGTATCACAGTTAGATACTGGTGTCAACTTGGCAACTAAAGACTCTGAGCTCTGGGCACAGTTGTGAGAAATTAATAGTTAAGTCCCAAGTAAGCCTGCAAAAGGTTGTTTAATTGATGGGAAAGACTCAGCCCATAGTGGGTGGGACTAGTCTCTGGGCAGGTGAATAAGATAGAAAGAACTGGTTTAGGAATTTGGCATCCTTTGGTATATTTGGTCAGACATGCTGGTCTGGCAAGTAAGGACTGTCCCTTTCTCAGCAGTCCTGGGCTATACGGATATGATATGGCCAGTTTCCTTGATCCCTAGTCTTGATGTGGACTCTCCTGCCAAGCTTGAGTAAGAAATGTAACCGGGCAACCATAAGCCAGAATAACACCACTTGTTCCTTGAGATGCTTGGTCATAAATTTATCGGCAACAATGTAGAGTAAATACAACATATGCTCATTCTTCTAGCCTTCCTGTTGTTGGCACTCTCCCTCCACACAGGGTCTTGAGCATCTCTAATGGCTCCTGTTGAGCACTTAATGCTGTGGTCTGGCAGGAACATATAGATGACACCACAGCCCATGGAGAAGTCTTCAAGAACTCCCTGGAGAAGATGCATCCGCAGCACTCAATTCCTTGAGGAGCATGGAGCAGGTGCTCGCCAGAACTCATTGAACTGCTGGTAGTTTGAGGGCCAGCCCCAAGGTGTTTGGGAGGGAGACCCCCTTGTTTCCTTTGATAAACTTCAGCCCACATAAAAGGAGTTGCTTGACCCTCACTTGTGCTTTAGAGAACTCTTTGAATTCGCAGTTTCTCCCAGGTTAGTCTTCATTTATCAAAGTATTATTCTGTGGTAACTTTTGATGTCTTAACAGCCTTTGGGGTTTCTTGAGTCTTTTCTTACTTTGCACTGTGCATTGACTAGACCAGAAGCCACATGACATTCATGCCTATAGCCAGGAGCTCTGAGAGTAGCCTCCTGAACAGCTCCCTGTCTCATGCATCATCAGAGGGTCCCTGCTAGTCATTTGTGGCTATAGCTAGTGGCAAGAAAGCAAGCCCTAGCCCTACATTACCCTTCAGGTCTTGCTTCTGGGGATGGATGGTCCAATGCCACCAAACATTCAGTAAGTATACTAACTCACTTCCTTGTTCAAAGGCTGTTTGATTATTTATTTATTTTACGTGTATGGGTGTAGGCGTGGGTATGTATGTGTGTGGGAAGTGGGCACTTGAGTGTTTGTGCTCGTTTCTACATTGTTATATGGCATCTGGGAGCTAAACTCAGGTCTTTTCTCTTGCAAGGCAAAGACTAATCCATGAATCATCTCTTCAGTCCCTCAAGTTTAAGGGAAAAGGAGGATTTTGTGTGTGTGTATGTATGTGTGTGCATATGTGGGGAGGGGGGGATGACACTTGAGCATGTTGTTCTACTTCCTTATTGTTATGTTCTGGAGTTTTCCACTTTCCTAGGCTGGAAGTGTTGGCCACTGCCATTTCTGCCCAGCATGGGACTGGGGAACTGAATTCAGGTTTGAAAGTTGTTAAATGACCATGTACTACATGCCAAGAGTTGTCCCAATGCTAAGCCTTTGAATATGAACAACAGTCAGTTCTTGCCCTTAATATACATCCTACCAGGGAGATAATTGCATGAGTAGACCATTATCAAAAAAGAAGCAAGTCTAGCACTGTATTATAGAATCAAGGAAGAACCCCCTTCCAGAGATAGGTGGGAACAGAGAGTCAAGGAAGACTTTTGAGAGTGCTCAGAGTCATGCGATCATCTTGAGAAACAGAGATAGATTCTCACCTGCTTCTGTATGTCTTTCCCACCATCTGGGCACAGTATTTACTAGGCAGAAAAGTGCAGTGTGCAGAAAATGCAGAATCTGAAAACATTCAGCTGCCCGGCTTGATGTGGATGCTGCCAGCTCAGGATCTTGTGGAATCTGTACTCTAGTAATGCAACAGCCAGTCTGACTCAGTTTTTTGTGCTTTTGTTGTTGTTGTTAAGAAATATTAGCCGTCATGCTCACTTTCCGACTTGTTTCTGCAGCTGTAAACTGCAGCTCAGGGCATCAAGGGAAGCAGGAATGTGGACGCCAGAACCTGGTGCAGCAGCCTGGCAACCTGAGGCTGGCTGGGAATACGGGACGTGTTCAGGAACATGATTTTACCTTCTCCTGCCTGAAACACAAGCAAGGCTACCTTGCAACATGCCATATTCCACCTTCATTAACTGCCTTTTGGATGACGGATTCTATTTTTATGGCAAAAATACATTATCTTTTAAATTTTACTTTTCATTAATTAATAGTTGCTCATGTCAATGGGTTTCACTTGTGACCATGCCATACATGATTGTGCCCTCTATCCTCAGTTCGCTCTCTTCCTCCTCACCTCCAAAGCCCCCTCCTCTTTATTTTCCTGATTACTCCTTTTCCTCTGTGGCTTCATCTTTATTTCTTTGAGTCCCACATATAAGAGAGAACGTGTCTTTCTGAGCCTGTTTTATTTCACTTAACATGATGATCTCCAGTTGCATCCATTTTTTCTGCAAATACCAGGATTTATCATTCTTAGGACTGAACATGTGTGAATGGGCACACGCAGATACATATATAAAACTTTCTCATACCCTCTATCTATTGATGAGCACCTAGGTTGATTCCATAACTGAGCTCCTGTGACTTATGCCTTGGTAAAGATTGGTTCAAGGTCACTGTAGTGATTGTTCTGATCCCTCAGGATGTACATCCATGAAAGTTATGGCAGAACCATATAGTAGCTCTATTTTTATAAAAGCAGCATTTTTTCAAATCAATATATTTAATTTAGAAAGAATGTTAAATAATAATGACAGATATTAAAATGCATCACATGCTATAGTTTGTGTATAAATATGAATATAGAAATATTTGTATTAATATGGATGCATTATTTCTACACAATGGATATAGACAAGTATTGCATTTGTGGTTTGTTTCCATGTTAATCCATACTTAGCATGCATTGCAGCATAAAATGCACATACTTCATTTAACCACTGTTCAAATGATATCTTTGTGCATTGTGATAGAAAGCATAGAAAAAAACCATGAATTTGTTTGTCTACCTTACATAGGGAAGAATGGCTGTTTTCAGCCATTACTGAAGTTTTGCATGAGCAGAAGAAAGAGGAACTTTTACACTAAAACAGTGTCTGTATAGGAGAAAACATTAGTTCACTAAATACAATTCTAAACAAGAAAGTCAAATTCAACTACAATATTGCTCAAAGGAACAGACTGGCGATTTGGAATGTGCCTCCCTGCTTACTTGTTGTCAAGTTGCATAGTGGACCTGCAAGTTGCCAGCAGTAACTTCCAGAGGATCGAGGGTTTCTTTCTAATGCCTCTGCTTTCCTGTCCTGTGCTATCAGGATTCAGAATCAAAAGGGGTCCTGTGCTTATTAGAAGTTCCTTCATGCAGGTCATCAACTAGAGGCAACCCCCAGGAGAGAGGGGCCACAGCAAGCCTGACGCCAGGCCTCGAATCCAGGGAGGGTCACAGCATCCAGGCTCACACTGCAGACAGTGCTGCCCACAACCACAGAGACCTGGAGGAAGAGAAGGCAACTATCCACCCCAAATGAATTTCAGAGATCCTCTGTGACCTGTAGAAGAAGGCAGGAGGCAGACCTTCCTTCTTTTTCCTAGAAAGGAAAAAGAAATCTAAATGTCTGAGTTCCTGTCAAAGTGTGACAAATTGCTGTATTAATCCTCTTCTCCAACGGTACTAATGCACTTCTGTATTCCTCAAGATCAGGGACAAGTTGATAAACGTTGAAAATCCATTTTAGAATTCAATTTCAGTCTTGTGGAAGTTCTTATTATTCAGGATTCCCTAGATGTATATCCTTTATTATAGGAACTGGGAAAAAGCTGTGCTCCAGGTGCAGACTGAAAAATTAGGATGCTGGGTGACCAAGTCTTCCTGACTTCAGCCTGAATTCCCTTAACACTAGCCTTAGCGAGTAGCTGCTTGAGAACTGTGAGAATGCTCACAATCATTTACCTTCTGCAGCCTTAAAAAGCATTAAGAAGTAAAGGTCCCTTAATCTGCCTGGCAACTCGCTGTGACCAGTTCACCATGACAAAATTGAAAGAGAATTCAGAAGAAGTTAGGACAGAAGAGGACTTAATGGCTTCCACTTTCTTTCAAAAACATCTCCACCACTATGGGAAGAAGTCCAAGCTGGTCAGGAGAGAGATCACAGTGGGCAGGACAAGCCACCCCATGGGTATACCAGGTCAGCCATTAGATGTCAAATAGGATCTAACTCCACAAGGTGACAGAATCCAGTTAAGACGTAGATATTACATAGACCTAATTCAGCTGCATTTGTCCTACCCCCTATCCAGCCTTGCCTCATCCCTATCCAGCCCGTCCCTGCCCAACCCTGCCCTGCCCAGTCCTACCCTGCCCTGCGCTGCCTCACTCTGACAGCCTATCCCAACCTTACCCAGCCCTGAACCACCCACTTATCAGTTAGGACTGTGGGCTCAAAGAAATATCTGCTAAGATTTCTCATGCAACTGTTTGGAGGTAGCTGGCTACGCAGCAAATGCTACCTGACACACCGCCCCATTTGGCTTATTGAGAGCTGCAAAAAAATTAAATTGTAGAACAGTCATAACAATGGCTAGCTCAGTGTAAATTTTAGAGTTTATTTCCTTAGCTATCATCATTATGCAAGCTGCAAGGAAGACTCACACCATTTCTCATTTCATGAGCTATTTGGAAGGAAGGAAAGCAGAGGTGCCAACCACTTGCTAGACAAGGATGTTTTGACTTACATGACAGTCCAAGTGCAGCCCTGAAGCATCCATGAGAAGCCTTGTATGTGTCCCATGGATCAAAGAATGGAACCAATGTGACTGGGGTCTTTGAGCAGAGAAGCAAATATTTTCCCTGATTGACAATGCTACTGCCTTCTAAGAGCTCTTTTTTTTGCCAGGGAATTTAAAAATGTTTAACTCCTTTATGAAGAGCATCTCTGGGGCTAGAAAGCTGCTTCAACGTCTGCCCATTGGAAGTGTGTGATGTGGAGACCAATTACGTCACAAGCAAAGAGCACTGCCTTCTCTCTCTGCCAGAATCAGCTGAGTCATCTTGCATGAGGCTGAATACGGGCTCAAAATTTAAAAAATCGTCCTTGTTCTCACCTGTAGGAACAAGTATTTAATATATATTTATATTTTAGTATAATTATGCACAACACCAGATTATAACAATTACTGTTTTATGAATATAATTTTCCTACAACTTGTTAGAGGTGATTTCAGATGATTACCTGTGTTAAAAAAATAATAATAACCCCAGAGAACAGCAAGCCTGTTCAAGGTGTTACACATCTGAAACTACTTTTTCATATTCTGGAGATGAGAGACAGCCTCTCTATTTGTCTTGAAAAAAGGTGTGGATTGGAAGGTTTGCTGGCCCACATTTCATTGGCCAACTCCATTTCCGTAATTCTCCCCCAGGGTCAACAGCTCGTATAATAACCTTCACTTAAAGAACAACACAAACTTACAATTCCAGGCTTGGATTCACAGGACACCTTCCTTGTCATCTACAGAGGTGGACAGGGCATACATGATGATATCTATTTCACAAGGCAAGAAAATTATAAGAACAGGTACATTCAAGATCAGCTGCTTAGGGAGTGACACCAGTTGGTTCCAACCCAGATTTTCTGATTCTGAGTACTGGCTTTTGTCAGGACAAACTATCTGACTCTCCATTATGAATATGAAGAGACAGGGTACAAGAGCAGTGTAGCAGTTACTCTTCCCTATGAGCTACTCTTTGCTGTGAGATACCACTCAGACTCAAACAACGTGAGGGGAGAAAAGGGAGATTTATTCAGCTTATAGCTCTAGAGAAGAGATATAGTCCATTATGGTGGAAAAGGCATGGCTGGCTGGCAGAAGCTGGAGGAAGCCTAAGTCACTGTGGACATCACAGAGACTGAGAGCTGCTACAGCAAGCTCAAGTACAGACTCACCAACTGAAGCAGGGCAGAACTGACTGACCTCAAGACCCACCTCCTGTGACTGCCTTCCTCCGGCAAGGCTCCACCTCCTAAAGTTGACATAACCTTCCCATCATCAGCTAAGGATTCAAGCATATGAACCTGTGGAGGACAATTCACATTTCTGACCATGATAAGCAGTTAGGCAGTGTCGGCTCCACCCCCAGCTTGGAACAGTTATTTCACCTCTCTGGGTCTCATGTATGAATAATGTCTTATAGTTTTACTTACCTTGAAGAATTTTTGTTAAGGATCTAGGAAATACCCAATGTGAAGTGCCGAGTCTCAGATGCATTTGCAAAGTGTTCATGTTCTGCTATTTGGGACTCACTACTTTCTCTTGCCTGGATGAGGGCAATTCTACACTTGAGGTGACTGCTAGAACTTTCCTGAGGAAGCCAGGGTTTCCATCCTCTTGATTCTATATTGTGCAATTCTACCTGAAATTGAAGTGTACAAAAGTAGATGGATGTAGTTGGGTGTACTTGTGACTGGGTTCACAGGGCACATAGTAAACTCAAAGAGTGATGCTTATTTTCTTAGCTACTAGTGTTTCCTTGTATGAAAGACTAGACAGTTACCCGAGGAGACACTTGTGATAGAAGGAGATTCAGTGCAAATTCAATTCATTCTTAAACTTTCTCCGAAAGAAGAAATGTAACCCAATGATCAGAATGTAACCCAAGCCCCCATGGGAGGTGGTCATTTCCCATTGAACATTGCTGTGTAGATTCTATGAAATGCCATAAGAGATCTTGCTCCTCTACCCCCTCTCTTCCCACATGTACAGAAACTACCACTGCTTACTCCCATCTTTAAGAATCTCTCAAATGTTCTAAGAACGTTTCACTAGAATGCACATTCCTTTGTAGACAGGGTCATGTGCATGTGCTTTCTTCTTTGCCTAAGGGGCTCACTCCCATTCCTCACTGTCTCTTTCTCACGCTAATGAATCACTAGTTGCAAGCATCATCTTTTGTAAGATGACACAGAGAAAACACACGTCAGAGGATGACTTTCAGAAGTTGGTTCTATCATTTCACCATGTGGGTCCCAGGTTCAAAGGTAGGTGCCTTTACCCACAGAACTATCTGGCAGGTCACAAGCATAGCCTTGTAATGACTGATTAAGTGTCAACTTCACTGGGGCAGCAGGTACCTAGGCATCTCATCAACGTTTACTCTGGCATGTCTGCCAAGTGTTTCTGGATGAGAGTAACATTCAAATAACAGGCTGAGCAATTCTAGCCAAGCTCACTAATGCGATGGACTTGGTCCAAGCTGATGAAGGCTTGACCTAAGCAAAGATCAATTCTTTTTCCATTGGGAGGGAGCTGCTCCCGCTTGGCTGTCTTGAGCTAGGGCACTGACTGGCTTCTGCTTTTGGACAGGAACAGAAGCATCTGCTTTCCAGGTCTCCATTGTGCTTGATGTACAATAGAACTTTCTTTTCTTGCACTCAGGCCTTGGTCTTGGACTAGAACTATGCTGTTGATTCTACCAGGTCTTGCTGCTGCTGCTGTCCATACAGCCTAGATTCTGGTCTCCAGAATTATATAATTGCACTAATTACTCTTATCTGTTGCTATGAGAGAATACCCAAAGTCAAGCAATTTAAGGGGGAAAGGAAGATTTATTCAACTGATGGTTCCAGAAGGGAGATACAGTCTTTCATGGCAGACATGGCATGGCTGACTGGCAGAAACTGGAGGCAGGCTATGTCACACCTATCCAAGACGCTGAGAGTTTCAAGACTACTGCTGCTAGAATAGAGCTGTTCAGGAGGTAGGTGGGACTAATCTACTTCAAGGACCACCCCCTGTGACTGACTTCCTCCAGTAAGGCTCCACACCTCAAAGATGCCATGACCTTCCCAAATACATGAGACTGTGCAAGACACATTTCAAACCATGACAATAGTCAAATAACTTATGATAAATATGTGTGTGTACGTATGTGTGTGAATGTGTGCATTTATGTGTGCATATGTATGTTTTTGGGTCTTTGTCTATGTGCACATATCTATTTCTGTATCTAGCATCTACATATCTATCTGTCCATCCTTCCTCCCTATTGCTCCTTTTCTTTGAAGCACTCTGGCCAGTCCTCATCCAGAAGTTTTTTCTGAATCACTCCTGCTCCCTGCCTCTCCCCATCCTGCTTGCATGGGAAGCCTCCTCATGACGTGATCATAATTCACTTTCAACTGTGCGAATCACACAGTGCTAAGTTGTCTATTCACACATCTGCCTCCTCAGCCACATTACTGTATTCACAGAGGACACTGTGCATTTCTAGCTGATCACTCACTCAGGTTGTTATGGGGTCTGGTAGTCCATCCAATAAGCAACAAACAAAGAGCTTAACTAAAAAGGATGTTTATTGAAAATGGGTTAAACAGAGCTGAGGCCTCAGGTCTCCACCTCTAAGTTCGGGACCTTAGAAATGGAGCCCCAAGTAAAGGCAGGGTGCAGTTCTGATAGTGGTTTCTGGTCTGATACTTGCAAAGTTTTCTCTATATGTAGTATTTTGACTAGCATCCTAAGGAATAAAATATGTAAAAATAAAACACGGAAATGCATGAATGTCAGCATTCTCTTTCTTATTATCTCAGACTCCACGGTATACTCTTGCTGGTTCTTCCTTATAGATCACTATGCCATGAAGCCATTTCAAGTATCCTCACATCTCAAGTCATTTGAGATATTTTTCCTGTTTTTCTTAAACCCCTGTAGTACTTCAAAGGAAAAAGTATCCACATGTTCAAAAAGCCTCACAAGTCTTTCTTTGAGGAAAGGGTAGTCATAGTCTGAACCAAGGTCAAGTCTGGCTGGAAAGTGAAAACCATGAGAATTTTAATGTTGCAAATACTATGCCCCTCTTCCTAGTCAGGGAAACCATGCTGAAGGTCCAAGGAAAGCAAAAATATAATCATAGATAAAACAAGACAGAAGTAAATTCATTCACTATGTAATTTATAATCTGTCGATAATGTCTTCGTGAGTCTCGACAACATGTTTTCTTTATCCTTAGCCCATGTCCTAGTTACTCTTGTTATATTACTATGAGATAATACTCATATACCATTGAAGGAAGAAAGAGAGATTTATTTGGCTTATGGTTCCAGAGGGACTATAGTCCATCACGATGGAAGAGGCATGGTGGGCAGCAGAAGTTAGAGAAGGCTTCAGTCATAGCTGTCATCACGGGGGCAGAGGAAGCAAGAGCAAAATGCAAGTAGGGTGGGACTACCCAACCTCAAGGCCCGTCTCCTGTGACGTGCTTCTCCAGCAAGGCTCCAGCTCCTAAAGGTGCCATAACCTTCCTGAGCATTAACAACAGCTGAGTGTGCAAAGACATGAACGTGGGGGTTAGGGTGGGAGACGACTCATGTTCAAGCCTTCCTACCCAGAAATTCTACTTTTAGGGACTCCCCTGAGGGTGGGGGTCACAGAAGCAGAAGTAGCTTTTTTTTAAACACTGAAAAGAAAAATTTTATTCAGAAGGAACACAAAAATTGTGAAATATTATGTGATAGTTAAAATTCATGAACAATGCATTCATGTTTTTCTCTTCTTGAAATCTTCTTTCTGTCCCACAAGAAGATCTCTTACCACAGTTTACCTGTGTCCACATGCTTCCCTTCTTTATCATTTTTTTAAATCAATGACGCCAAAGTCCTCAGACTACAATGCAAGTTACATGGGATTTGATATCAGTGGTCATGAAGCTGAGTGATGGTTGTTCTTTTACCAGTTTCCTGACTTTAGTAAGCCTTTTGTAGCATTTTATCCTTAACTTGGAGACCACAGGCAAATAACCTCAGTAGAATAATGAGTTTCAAATTGTCAATGTGGCTTATAAATGCTCCAAAATCAAAGATAAGACTTATCCATTTTCTAGGACTAAGTGACTCTAGGATCCCTGAAGAGCAGTGAGGAGAGAAAGGCTGATCTATGTCACTGACAATCAATGAGTCAAAAGATTTGCACTGAATCAAAGCATGGCTCTCATCAATCTGTGACCCTGATAATGTACTTCTATTCATGTGGTTAATAACCACTTAAATTCTAGGTATCATCAGGCCAATAACATTCATACCTGATTTCATAGTGCTGTTAGTTTTTCATTCTTGGTTCTCAATCCACTATGAATTTGATTGCATATTAGCAGCCTTAATCAGATGAAATATGGCAGAATTGTCATTCATTTAACCTATTAAGTTTAAAAAGTGGCTTTTATCTTTCAGATGTATTGTTTATAATGTGCACAGAAATTACAAAAAAAGGTCAGCAATCAAACTATACCATCAGAAAGTGATATGTGATATGGAAAGTATTAAGGCAGGAGTCAGGATTAAGGGAGAAAGGGTCAGGCTAATAATGACCTTACATGGGAAGGTATGAAGGAAGATGTGCCATGTGGACCTCAAAGATTTCTGCTCACAGAATGCAGAATTATTACCTCTTATTTCTTACAGGTCAGAAGTGTGGGGCAGAAGTAGCTTAATGATCATGATAACACCATTTAGCATAGTGGAAAATTATACTAGTGAAACCAAATCATGATACTGTCATAGGAACACTATATCAGAAATAGGGGCACCTTTGCATCTTTCCATAATTTTAGAATGTATTGAATAATGAACAGTATTGAATAATGAACAGTTCACACAATATTCCTGATATCACTTGATAGGCATATATACTTAAGTGAAACATTACACTCCATACAGGGATGAGTAGGTCATAAAAGGGCTAAGAAAGAGTTAAACAGGTGGCAGAGGTCAAAGAGGCTGCTGATACGGAGTAAAGAGTATCTCTGGGGAGTGGTCACTTAAGATGCTCTCAACGCACACAGAACCAGTTCAAGGCAAGACATGTGTCTTGTCCAAGGTTCAGGCCAAAGTTCAGAAAGCAGGAATTTCAGTGGACCCCACTAGCAGGGAATAGTGCTCCAGGGACAGAATCATGGTTTGTCACCTGTCAATGTTGATCCCAGCATGCCTGTGCTGGGTGGTCTGATATTGGTGGTGGGGCATTCTACCCAGTGTGAGATGTCCCTCCCTTCATATGAAGCAAGTGACGGGACTCTTACTCCACAGTCTATAAAACCCATAGCATGCACCCATGGTTCAAATAAATGTGGTTTTTATTCTGTAAAGTATATATGGCATAAATTTTAAAAAGTGTCCAATTCCATGACATTAATTACATGCAGATGCCAAGCCAACATCACTCCCACCTATTTCCAAATGTTTTTGTAATCCCAAACAGGAAGTCCATCCACTGACTTATTTTGTGTGTATGTTTACGGAGTGTGTGTGTGTGTGTGTGTGTGTGTGTGTGTGTGTGTGTGTGTTTGCGGGTATGTAAAGCACCTGTGTGTAATGCCCTCTGTGTGAACAACCTTAGGTGTCTGCCCTGACCTTCCATCTTGTTTAAGACAGGATCTCTTTGTTTTTTTGATTTTGTTTGTTTTTGCTGCATACTCCAGGCTAGCTGCCTCCCTCCACCCCACAAGCTTCCACAGTATTCTCCTGCTTATGCCTCCCAACCCACAGTAAGTCCACTGGGATTACAGACACATACTGTCACATCCAATTTTACAAAGGTTTGGGGGATTTTAGTTCAGGTCACCAAACTGTCATGGCAAGTGCTTTATCCACAAAGCTATCTCCTCAGCCCTGAAAATATTATAACTGTAAATTAGCCTTTGTTGTATAGCCATCAAAAAGCCTGCCTAGTATTCTTGTTAACCTCAAAAATCTAACTTCCTAAATGCTTTTAAGTAATGACTTGTATACAGAGTTACACATTGTATAGTTACATATGGACCACACAAAAAGCTCATGGTCATATCTGAAGATTGCATTGTTCACTGATGCTGTGGGCACATTCGCTTATGTGAGTATGTTCTGTGATGTTTATATGACAAAATTACTTAAAGATGCATTTTTTTTAGTAGCGTGCCCATGGTTAACTGGGCATGACTACACTGCAGTTTGTCAGTCAGGAAGAATGACATAAAATTGCATTTCACAGGCATTTTGGCATTACTGACTTGTTCCTCTCTTATAATTTCATGTTTTGAATTTTAAAAGATAATTCTAGGCTCACACAAAGTTGAAGAAAATTCTCAGACTCTATCCCAATACTCCTCCCATGTCATCTTACTAAATCACAGCAACAGGAAAGATGATTAAGAATTGAGAAAAGAGCAATGATTTGCTCTTGGTGATGTGGAGCTAACCTTCTACAGAAGAGGCAACATCTGAAAGAGACCTTCGAACAGGGGCTAATTTGACTCAGAGGTTTAAGACTGAAATAGCATTCCCTTCAGGTAGAGATGGATACCAACAAACTCAGCCATCTGAGGAGGTAGCTGAGGATAGAACTGGCTTGTCCTGTTCTGATAAAATCAGAAAGGAAGCTACAGGCAGATTCACCACCAGGTGCGGGATCAGCTTTGACTTACACAGCACAGATGGAAACTGAACTAAAGCTGAGTCCACAAATGACCTTTGGCTCTTTCCCCATCTCACCCATCAGTTACTTTTCCTGATCTTCCTTACTGGTTTCTCCCAAGTGATGAATGGACATTATTAGAAATTCAGCTTCGAACACCTCCTGGAGCAGAGACACATTATCCATGGCAACTGGCACCGTGTCATTTGCCGGAATTTTAGTTGCAATGTCTTCTCCCCACTGTTTTGTAACTAGGACAAACAATCCTGCCTTTCTGAGTTCATGTGCTCCTCTGTAGGAGTTGGAATGATAACAGCACATACATCGTGAGCTTCATGTTTATTAAGTAAGAACATGTATATAAAGAATTCAACTTGTTTTTTGACACATATGGAGTTGGTTGGACTAAGAGTAAGTTCATCATGACACTTAATCAGAAAATTGATGATGTTTCCCTTTTTGCACCTGTATGAATAGAAGTCTGATTAACTGGCTTAAGAGATTACTTTGCCAAGGTCCATTTGATAACTTTAGACTAATAAGATCTATGGAAACCTCCTTCATTAGAGAGAGAGAGAGAGAGAGAGAGAGAGAGAGAGAGAGAGAGAGAATGTATGGAGACCAGAGAACAACTTTCTAAATCTGGTTCTCTCCTTCCACCATGTGGGCTCTTAGAGATCTAACTGACTCTTCCAGGTTTGCTCCCAGGGACTTTTATCGGCCAATCCATATCACCGGTCCTCTTATATTTTTTAATATTTTATTTATTCCATCAAACTTTCTTAGTAATCTGATTCTTGAGTAGAATCCATTCTCTCTCTCTCTCTCTCTCTCTCTCTCTCTCTCTCTCTCTTTCTCTCTCTTATGTGATCTCTTCCTAAGGTGAAGCTGAGGTCATAAAAATGTTACTCTAGTGAGTAACACTTCACTCATCACTGAAAACAGCTCCTTCCAGCATTCCCAATGCAGTTATATTTTCTTTTATGGCTTTCAAATAAAAGATATATAAAAACTGACCTATTTGCCTGAAGGTTCTTTCCCATACGTTCTCCCTGTAAGACATCCTGTGGGTGATCAGATAGACTGTTCATACAGTTGAGCTCACAAAACATGAACATTCAGATCTCATGGACCTGTCCACACCTGGGTCATTTCTGTAATATTTTATTTTACTGAAACTTCGACACCTTTGCTGAAATAAGAAGTTTAAGCAACTTCACACAAGATCTTTAGAACCTGTTAAGTGTCTTGCCCATGGCTCCTTGGCGGTTGCTTTCTCTGCCCGTAGAAAGGGATAACACATACTGTTACTCAGGAAAGGTCGAGCCAGATGGAGTCACAGTACTGTGTTTAGAAAGCAGATATCTTATTACTGACAATCCTCACCTTCGGCCCAGCTTAATACCATAATGACGCTCTTAAATTTCCCTTTATTTAACATAATCTGTTCTGTCTTCTTTTGTTACCACTCTTTAACTAGCTAAACAGGCCAAATGTAATACCAAAAGCTCAAGGGGGCATGAATCCAACATGTGGAAACCTGCTTTTAATTTAGGATTGTGGGACCAGTTTCCTAGAAATTGCCACATTTTAAAGAAAATAGATTTTTCTTCTTTATGTCAAGAGATGGCTGACCTAATTAGAATCAGTTTAATCTAATAATGAGTCACTTTCAGGCTGTCTTCAAAATGAAGATTTAGATTCCAAGCTGAAACTTAAACATCAGATATGTATTCATACTAGTTCAGATCAAAAAGTGATATTATTGACTTTCCTCAAGAACTTTCTCTGTTCTCAGATATGTTCAGAGGTATGAAGATAAAACTAGGACACAAAGTCATATTGGCCTCCAAACAGACATTGTAAGGAGCAGGGTGACTTGGAAACTCATTGTGCATATGAGTCCTTGAGGATCAAGGACATGTCCCATTCTCGGGTGTCTAGTATTTCACTTAGCTGGTGTTGAAAAAGCTAGGCTTGAGCAAACGTGAACTGCACCTTGAAAGTTCAGAACTGAAAGGTGAGACTAAGCCAGACAAGAATCTCTTCCCTCCCTGCCTCTGTTCTGTACAGATATCATCCAAGAGCTAACCCAGTGCCCTGACTGATTTGTTGGATTCACTCCCTATGGACTTTGGGTCATAGGGAAATGCATATTTTCTGAATGCCAAGCACGTGGCTAGGTATGTTCAAGCATTTAGAAGTTTGAGAAGCTGGGTGTGGTTATCAAACCCACCATTTATTTCCACGTTGGGAGGTTCGGGTAAGAAGACCTTGAGTTCTAGGCCAACCTGGGCTATAGAGTGAGACCCCAACTCAATTTCTACCTGCCCAGGTAAGAAGCTCAAGTTTTCTTTATGGGGCCAGTGAGATGGTATAGTGGGTAAAGGAACCTGTTTGAAACCTAGTCGCCTGAGATCAATTCCCAAGAGACACATGGTGGAAAGAGAACCAACTTCTGAAAGCTGTCCTCCCTCTCTCTCTCCTCCTTCACACACACATAGATTTCCTTCCTGTTTGATTGCTTACCATCATCATCAGAGGGCTGGATTCCTACTCATCCTCGTAATATAGCACCGAAGCAGAAGCCGCACACCAAGAGGACTGCAGGCTTCACACTCCTGCATGTGCTCTGATCCTGAACCTGAGTAGTTTTGCAGCTTGGCTATAGAAGACCAGCCGGTCTCTTGTTTTCGTGTTTATCCACATTCATCATAATTGAAATGTTATAGCAGGGAAGGGAAGCCGGATGAAACTACAAGAACTAATAGCACACTGTGCATAAGTACTGACAACTCAGAAGGAGCCCTATAGTCCTCACAGACAGGAAGGACGGCAGGAGGAAGAGGGATGGACAGGTGAAGGGAAGAAAGGATGGGAGAGATATGGGGGAGGGAGGAGAGTGCATGGGCAGCCACTCATGGTGTTTGTATGAGAGAAAAATTCTTAATAAAAATAGGCATGTTTTCTGCCCTGTGATCTTGCCAGCAAGCAGCCAAGTGCGTCTCTCAGAGAGACACGAAACGATGTTCTCCACCTCAGCTTTGCTTGGCTCCCTTCCCCTACGTCCTCTGACTCTGAGACATGCTGCCTCAGCTTGGATGCCACGACAGTCTCATGACGCACGAGGGGACACTAAGGTCTGGCGAAGAGAATGAATTTCAGAATCTTCCTGGGTGCCAGCGAAGAATAACCACGCTATCGCCAGGTGACAAAATCCAAGAAGCTTTACAGAAATGTGGCTGCCTCCAACAAGTCACCGCAGTCACAGACCCTCGTCTACCATGGCAGCCGGACTCCAGCGATACCTATCTTCTTAGGGCTTCAGGTAATTTGTTTTGAATGAAAGCTCACTCCACGTGGAACACATAGATGCCCACCAACATATTTCTGTGGGCTTGTGTGCACCAACGTGCATCCTGGGAAGGAAGGCCAACTAGACTGAATCTGGGCAAAACATAGTCAGTTCTAAACCCAGGACATCAAAACCCTTCATGGGTTTCTACATTCATCGGGCTCTGGGGAGCAGCATATTCAATTGAAAGTGCAGGGAGAATTCTGAAGCAGCGAGAAGGAAAAAAAGAGAGAGATGAAAGAAATGAATCTGTCTCTTTTTTTTTTTTTGCAATTCCTAATGCAATTTCTCAACATTGTTCTAGCATTTTCTTTTTTTTTTTTAAATATCATGATCATTGTTTTTTTTAAATTTTTTAATTTATTATTTATTCAATTGTGTGTGTATGCATGTGTGCGCGTGTGTGTATGTATGTATGTGTAGAACCACGGACGAATTCGTGAACCACCATGGACGCCTCCACCTCCTCCTTGTTTACTCTGCCCCGGGATTCACAGGCTCTGCCCTACCAGGACCAGAAGCGCAGGCCGCCCCCGCTTCCACCCGGCGTCTATACGTGGGGTCTAGGATGGATCCGAACTCGGGACCTTCTGCCTGCAAGGCAGAGGCTTAACCCCTGAGCCACCTCTCCAGCCCCTGTTCTAGCAGTTTCTTGAAGAGTATGAGATACTTTCGCATCATGTCAGAGGTGGAAAACGTTCTTTAATGTTGGGCTTTATGAAGGGCGAAATCCTGGCTTCTTCTCACCCTGTAATTCCAGCATTCCTTGATACTGAAGGTTTTTTTTTTCTAATATTTGTTTATTTTTTAAGGCGCATGAGAGAGTGAATGAATAAATATGCATGCATGTCACACTTCATGGGTGGATATCAGAAGACAACTTTCAGAAGTCAGTTCTCTCCTTCCACCATGTGGGCATTGGGGATTAACTCAGGTCTCCAGGCTTTTGAGCCAGTGCCTTACCTGCTGAGCTATCTATGTGACTAGCATGAAGAACAGAGCAGAAACCAACAGGGCTCACTGGTCGCTCACAATGATAGACAAGCGCAATAAGCAGGGAACACGTCCTCTGTGTCTCCCCCTTTCGCCTTCCTTACACATAGTTCCTTGCTCCTCTCAGCTTTTGATGGGCCTCTCCACAGACTCCCAGGCTCAGAGCAGGGAGCATTCACTCTGGGGGTGCTGGGGGTAACCCCAGATTTCTGCGGTGAAGCATGTGAACATGCACATGTGGATTCAGACTGACTCTTGTCTCTGTGAGGTGTTTCCAAGTGCCCTTCCCAAGTTCGCTCAGATCTTTCGGAGTTACAGTTGTTTTCCACAGAGCGGGGGACCCAAGGTCTGAGTTGAGATTCTATATCCCTGCCTCCGAGTAGGAAAAACTCTCTCAGTCAACCTACCTTTCATTCTGTGTAGACCTCCTGCCCCAGTGAGGGAAGTTGAGACTGGTGATGCCCAGCCTCCTGCCTACAAACTCATCCATCTTTCTACCTGGCCTAGTTCTAGTTAACAAAAAATAAGACCTATCTGTTCCTGCTCAAAGTTGAGCAGCCGCCAGAGCCTGGGCACCTAGCCCCCTTCAGTCCCACGGTTCAATCCCTGCTCTTCCAGTTTCCTCTTCCCTTTCTGTTTTCCCCCCTCCCCAGGTTTCCCCATGGCTTATGAAATTCTTCCAAGAGTTTCCATCTGATTCTCCAGAGAATGAGTTCCCTGACCTCAGTCCTTCTTCATGGCAAACTGTCATGAAGGATGGCGCTGCACTTCCCAACTCTGTCCACTTCTCTTTCTCTCTCTCTCTCTCTCTCTGTATCTGTCTGTCTGTCTCTCTCTCTTTCTCTCTCCTGAACTTCCAATTCCCTCTCACTCCTGTTTCCCCAAGATACTCCCTTTCCTAGGACATCTATGACTCTGCTGATGGCAATAAAGGATCACTAAGCAACATCACTGTTTCTGAAAATGCCCTCTGGCACTTCCTCTCCTCTTCAGGTTCCTCTTTTTCTCTCTTTTCTTTGCCTGGTAAACTTCTCTGGGGTTTAGTCCTTGGACCTCCTGACTGTTACAGATGTCAGTTTGACTATTGACGGGTGAACATTTGAGCACATCTATGAAGAACTATCCAATTAAGTCAGGTCCAGAGCAGGTCTAAAAGAAATTACCCAACTGATTTGGAAAGTTCCAACCTGTAGTAGGGGTGGGGGGACTTCATTCTCTGGGCAGGGGGTTAGGACAGAGAGGGAATTGGTTAGTTTAGGCAAACAAGCAAGCAGCTACAAAGTATGCTTTCCTTCAGCTTTCTCCTTCTTCATTGTAGAGTTCAGCTAGAACCTTACACAAGCAAAAGCTCCTTGCGCCCCAAACCGCTTCTGTCTAGTGTTATTTACAGCAACATGAAAGAGAGTCGGATCTTCATTTTTGTAACTGAGTGAAGCTCTCTGACCTCCTGAGCTGCAGACTCCGATTTGCACCTGACCTGCAGCTTCTTCATTTCGACACTGATGGGGAACTCCCTCTGCGAGGCCTGTTCTAGGGCTGGCACCAGTATCTCTGGTCACGTCACCCAGTGGCAGAGAATGTTCACTTTTTGTTTCCCCCCCTAGGGTGCCGACGTTCCCCTCATCAGCCACCAATCAGCTTCGACGGCTCCTCGGTGGGCCTCAGGTCTGCCCCTCTTCTCCAGAACCAAAACTCCAGCCCAGGAGGTCACACAGCCCACATCACTGGCGTCATCCTGTTGAAGACTGGTCTCATTCAATTCACTGCCTGTCCCTGCAAGGGAACGTTCAGACCGGAGCCCCGTGGGCTGCAGAGAGACGCACATAGGAAGAGCCATTGTGAACGCCAGCACGCACCGGACAAAAACCTGGCACGTCAGCTTAAGTCTGAGCATACGTTTGTCTCCTCAGCTGCAGACTGTTATGCGGAGAGCCTGGCAAATAGTAAGAGCTTAGCCAGTGCTCCTCGAGGTGGTCCTGGGGGTTGATACTTTGCTGAACTTTTCCTGACCTCTGGAATCAGCACCTAGAAAGCTGATGAGCTGGGGGGAGGGGGGCATTGGTGTTACGGTGAAGAGAGGGGGAGAGTCCAAGGAAGCTGGGTCTGGCGCCAGGTGGCCTGAATCCAAGACTCTGGGGTGCCTCTGATTCCCAACTCGGCCCATCACTGTCTAAAAAAGCCAGTGGAGATTCAGAGGGAAGGAGCTGTCGGAAGCAAACTCAGGGCTCCAGACTCACACTTCCCCTGAGCTGCTGATAAGAGCAGAATGAACGCGCATCGGAATCTCTTGTGCTTCTGTGGTGGAGAGAAGACTGTCATTCTGGCACTTGCCCCTGTGTATCTCTAGGGTGTCTGCATTCAAGGACACCGCCCCTCGCACTGCAGCCCTCTCATGCAATCTGAAGGACCTTCGTCAGCAGGAACCTACTTCCCCACTCTCCTGGGGCACTGCCACAGGACACAGAAGCGGCTCCTCTATCTCTAGATACACTTTGGCTCTGAAAGGTCCTACTCCTTTCAGCTGCTTTGTCCCTAAAAGGAGGTCCCAAGTACTATATAAAGCAAATGGCATTTTCTTCTTATCTGAATGTCAAAAGCTACCCAGGTGTACTGCTCTTTCAAATTCTTCTTGATGCCTTGTGAATATACAGTAGGAAGTTAAAACAGTTGACAAATCTCAGATATAATTTTTAAATTTTTTTTATTTATTTAATGTGTATGTTTGTGTGTATGTGTGTTTGTATGTGTATGTGTGTGTGTGTATCAGAAGGCACTGTGTGTCCCTGTGGAGGATCAAAGGTGACTTTGGGAATCATCCTGGATGGGTTCTACCTCCTTCTTGCTTCTCTGGGATTTGCCAGTCTCCCCCACTAGGACCAGAAGTGAAGGCTGCCCCCATTTCCTCCTGGTGTTTTTACGTGGGACTTGGGATCCGAATTCAGGATCTTCTGATTTCAGACAGTCTTAACCCCGGAGTCATCTTTCCAGCCCTCAAATATAATTTTTATTCCTGGTATCAAACACTGCCTTTGCTTAAGGGCAGAGTTCAACATAGACAAGGTTTGAACCCAAGTAATTTGAAGAAATTACTTTTTTCTAAATCAACAAACCACAATTCAGAACATCAGAGACTCTATATCAACCACCTGGAACTAGGCCAGCCTAATCTCTCCCCATCCTGAAGCTCAGGGATATTTGCGGAAGAGGGGGCGGTAAGATTGTAAGAGCACAAGGATGGGAGCAGTAATAATGATAGAGCACAAGGATGGGAAGAGTAATGATATGCAAGATTCTTCACACAAGTTAGGGCCGAAGCAATCATAATAGGACTTTGCATGACCTGCGCAATGTCCAACACATTACTGACCCCACAAAGTCTTGCATGGACTAAAGGCACTAGGATCCTTGGAGGCTAAGACTGACAGTCACAGTAGTGTTCCTAAGCTTAAGGAAAACACAGGAAAGGGTTCTGGGAAATGCCCCTGGATCCTTGCACTTCATCAGAGAGAAGGACCCAGAGGAGAGTTTGGTATGCACATTGAAGGATGCTCCGGGGATTGGGGGGGGGGGAGGCACTGAGGGATAGGAAGGGAGGCAGCGGGGAGGGGGAAACAGGAGGGTCAAGAGGGAGGTGAAAGAAGGGAGGGGACCGGGGTACGTGTTAAATTTGTATGAGCAGAAATAAAAAAAATTACTTTTTTTAATTATTGGCTAAATCCTTCTATTTCTACAATATGAATTTTCCTTATCATTAAGGTTTTATCCAACAAGCTAGATGTTGGTGGTACATTAAAAAAATCATGTTTTTGAAAGCTAACTGGGTTACTAATGATTATTTGGAACTTCCAAAAAACGATCTTAAAATGATCATTATGGGATGGCATGATGGCACAATAAGTAAAAAAGCCCATATATAAGACCGACAGCCTGGGTTCCATCTCCGCAGCCCACATGATAGAAAGAAAGAACTAGGTTCTCTAACCTTTAACCACGTATGCCCCTGCTCCCTTTTTCTTTCTCTCTTTTCTCTCTCTCTTTCTCTTTCAAATAAATAAAATATTAAAAAAGAAAAAAGAATAAAAAAGGTGTCTTGATATAAAATGGTAGATATAGGACAAAGTTATGATCTTCAGAGATCCTAATTTTAAAGCAGTACAAAACAAAAAGGACATTTAACTCACGTGAAATCTTTTACCTCTTGTCTGCCTTTCTTTTGCTTTGTTTCTTACACCTAAATCGTGCTTTCCAAGTTCTTCCCATGCCAGGTCAAGGAGCTGAGCATTCCTTAGCAGTCATGTAATTCCATTTTTCATGATTCCAGCAATTCATGGCTGGTTTCCAAGTTGGTGGGGTCAGCAGGAAGAGCCAGAGACAGAGCTGAAGGCTACAGAAGAGGTTTCATCTCTCTGTTGGAGGCTTTTTGTACCCTATGTTAGTGAGAGAAGATATTTCTAGAGCCATTCTGGAGGGTAGTTTGCCAATACATGGCATTTTAGTTGCCCTGAGTCTGAGAAAAGTCAGGGGGATGTGTTTAGAAAGCTAGTCATCAGTCACCGCACTATTTAAACAAAATGTGGAAACATCCTGAAGAGGGCACTGATCAGAAAAAGAACACAAGAATTCCAAGTACTCATCAAAAGTAATTGTATCACTATGTGAAGGTCCCTGTAATATGGACACAAAAAATTGCTTTGAGTGCTGGACATATGGCTCAGGGGTTAAGACTCTGCCTTACAAGCAAAAGGTCCTGAGTTTGGATTCCAGGTCCCACATGATAAAATGCCAGGCAGAAACAGCTGCAGCCTGCACTTTAGGCCCTGGAGGGTGGAGCCGGAAAAACCCAGAGCGAATCAAAAAGGAGGTAGAAACAATCCAGCCTGACTGGTGACTCTCAAGTCACCCTTGGTCCTCCACAGAGACACAGGGTGCACACTGATACACACACACACACACACACACACACACACACACACACACACACACAAAGTTGTTATGAAATGAGGATATGGAATTTCAGTTTCTTTTATTAAATTGAGTATGTGCAATTTTAAAAACCCATGGGAATATTTGAACTGCTTGCAGTGGTTATCAACGGGATTCAAGATGAAAGTTAGATATTTTTAAAAAATACTTTTCTATGCTGTCTGAATATTTATCGTGAGCATAGGCGATTCCTCTTTTCAGGGAACTAAAACACTAAACCTTTTAACCAGAACTTTCTGAGGCCCCACAGCAGGGCACTTCCTTGACATTTCCCCAGGGCAGGAAGGTGGGGGAGGTGGAAGGTGGGAACTATGCCTAGTAGCTGCTGGCTGGGGCTTTACAGTCTGCTGTCTGGGCTCTGCCAAGCAGAAGATCCAGACAGCCACATTTCAACATTGAGAAAATCACCTAGATGTGAAAGGAAGAAGATTGAATGACCTTGATTCCAGGTCAGAGAGCAAGAAGGACCTAGATTCTGGGACCCTGTCTGGGGGGTCATGAGACACCCAAGGAGATCAAGAGCATGGCATTTTCCACCCCAGAGCTTCAACCGAAAACCCGAACTTCTCTAAGGAGAGAGAAACCATTCCAAACCACCCATGAGAGAGTTGGCCAGCGCCACATTCATTACCGGGACGCTGGTCCTCAAAGACACGCAACCCAAACTCACTCATGGACAGAAACACAGGGCTTCTCGCTGGTGTAAATAGTCCAGGCATGCTGGACAGTGCTTTCAAAACAAAACAAAATGATTTAAAATAATAAACCTCCCCTCGATGTTGATAATAAAGGAGGTATATTACTGAGTCTTGCCTAATTCTGGAATCTTAAAAGTAATTCTTAGCATGTAGGGTCAGTTATTTTATAATAAATAAATGATCCCAACTACTATTTCTCCTCAGACTCCACAACAAGCTTTTTTTTTTTTTTTTTGGTTTTGGAGTTTGTTGTAACAACGGTAGCATGACAAAATTCCTTCAGTTTTCCCAGCCAGAAGGAAGGAGTCACGGACTAAACCTGGACACAGCCCACAAGCCAGCAGGAGCTCGCTGGCTACTTTCCTTTCCCAGAGCTGTGCAGAGCATCCAGGAACATAATTCTCGGGTCCTAGGCTGAGCGTAAGAAAACAGTGTGATATGGGGCACCAGTTTAGCAGACCCGCAAGAAGTTGGCCATGCAGGGCAGAACAAAGACAGGAGGGAGAAGCCAGGGTGAAGACTCACCAGTGCTTCTGATGCCTAAGATGTTATCAATTAAGCAGCGCTCCTACATGTCTGGATTGAACCTACAACTAGATGTGTTGTCCCACTGAGTACTGTGGCGCTGCTGGGCAACTGGGACATGTCTGCTCACGGACAAGGGGAGAAGACGGGAGCATCACGGCTTACCCACTGTAAGCCATGGGAATCAGGGCCACCACGTGACTTTGCCCCATCTCTGAGCTCTCGAACAGCAACTGAAAGAAGTGCCTGAGCTCACTTTCCTAAGCACAGCTGTGAGTCTGAGGGACAGAAGCAATTGGCAGAGCCAAACTGCTAACAAGCACCAGAGAGAGGACTGCAGACAGACTGACCAGAGCAGCCTTTGTCCCGGCTTCACATGATGCTCCCACAACCCGGCAGCGGATACGTGGCTCAGCTGAGTCACCAGCGGTGCCAATTCTTCTCCAATGTGGAGCCGTCATTACTGGGTCCAGCCCTGAACCCAAAATATACCCAAGCAAATAAAAAAGGCCTTCGGTTTGATGCGGCCAATAAGCCAAAGCCACCCAAGACAGTTTTAAACCCAGCCTTGGTGATCTGAGGCCTCGTGTTGTAATGTCTGTGGTATTTCCTTCATTTTGTTTTGCTTTTTTTTAATGCACCTTTATGTTGCTGACCTCACCAGTATCCATGCCAAAAAGCAGAGGAACAAATTACCAGGCTGGGAGTCAGCAAAAGGTCCAGGGCAGAATATAACTCGAAGTAGGGAATTTTGTTTTATTTTATTTTATTTTATTTATTTATTTATTTATTTATTTATTTATTTATTTACTTATTTAATTTTTTAGCCTGTTTGCTTTGCTGAAGGAAGTATTCCTGCCTACCCCACATTTCCATGGAAGCAAGCTCTTAGGCATCAAGATCAGCCCTCGAGTGTCATAAATGCCATAGTAGATTGGTCCCTGGTTACCATAGCAGCATAAATTTATCCCTGAGTTTGTCAGAACTCATCTCTAAAGACACTTTAGTTTCTTTGCTGAATCTCTTACATGTCATGTTAGCTACTTTTGAGTCCCTGTGACAGGTGCAACTTAAGGGAGGAGAGATTTATTCTGGCTCTCATTAGGGGGAGATGATCTGTCATTTAGGGGGAGAGTGTTCTACGATGTTACAAGAATCTTGTGAAACGCTCCATGGTGTTGGAGGAAGCTTGGAGGCTTCTTCGCGTTTCAAGGGCTCAGGATGCAGAGAACCCATGTTACTCTGATAACATATTGGATCAGGCGTTCAGATTGATGGGCTTACCTGAACCGGCCTCGCCCTACGTCCAAAAATTTCAGGACAATCTCCAACGCTGCTCAAACTGTTGACCAAACAGCTGAGCACATAGAAGGATTCTCAGCTTGGCGCCATGGGTGTGGCCTCATCTTCCTGCCTCTCATGGGCTCTGGATGGTCAGCCCCCAACTCTCCCTGCATCCACGAGAAACCTCATGCTTAGCACTGGGAAGATGTCCCCTCAGCAGAACACTTAGTGCTGTCCCAGGAGGTCTGGCTCCCTCAGGAGACTTGGTGCAGCGATTCAGAGTCCCTCACTTTTTCAGGTGTCTCTGGGCTTTGTCGCTGGGCTTCCATGACGCTGTGCTCCGCAGTGACACAGGCTGTCAAGGACACAGGTGACATCCAGCTCTGTCTGAAAAGTTCCCACTATGTTCCAGCTAAGCTGGAGGGAGAAAAGGTGGCAGGCCAAGGGGAGTGTGTGTGTGGGGGGGGGGTCTCAGACACAGTGCTAGCAATCTGGGGTAGAGGTGACTTGTGGGGAGTCAGAGTAGATCTTGAGTTTGTCTGTTGATTCATCCCACGAGGCCTACCTTCCAGGAAAGTGTTTGGCAGAAACATGCTTGATTTCAGTCCATGCGACAGCTCGGAATCAAACACAGAACTCTCTTGACCAGCTTAGTTGGACCTGCCAAGTACTAGCATAGCAGTGTTGATAAAAGTGTTGAGGTGAACATACCACGTGCCAGGACCATCTGCACAGGGCTTCAGAATAGGCAATGTTATCTGCTGGCTGATGTACAGAAACTGTCACAGCAGTAATAAAAACACCTGGCCTTGATCGTGCAACTTCTATCCTGCCAGGGACTGACTACCCCAAGTACATTAGATACATTTCCTTACTCATCCTCACAGTGGCCCTCAGAGATATGGCCTGAACCTCTGTTGGATGAGTGGAAAAAAACTGCAGCCCAGGACTGGGAAGGTGACTAAACTGTTGAACTTCTTGTTCTATAAGCAAAAGAGCTAGAGTTCAGAGTTCAGCTCACATGCATTTTTATTTCAGGAAGGCGAAGAGGGGAAATCCTCAGAGCAAACTGGATAGTCAAACTAGGCCTGGATTTGAGGTCTGGTTTGATTAGAAAACCCATGTCAAAAGCAAACAAACAATAAATTAAAGCGAAAGAACAATAAAGGATGGTTTCTCATGTCAACCTTGAGCCTCCAAATGCATGTGCATATCTGCGGGCATGCACGCATGTATCTAGACACATAGTGACATACCTACATGTATGTTCCTTGTCATGGTTTGAATGTGAATCGCCCCCTTTCCCATAGGTTCATCTGTTTGCGTCCTTAGCTGTGCAAAGGCTTGAGAAGGACACGGCACTTTTAAGAGGTAGAGCCCTGCTTTAAGGAAGGCAGGTCGCAGGGAGTGTGCCTTGAGATTAGTGCCCAGCCCTGCTTTCTTGCTCTGTGCTTCCATGATGGCTGCAAGGACCTAACCGACCTCCCGCTCCTGCCTCCAGCCAAGCCTTCTGCTACGCGATTCCCACCATAATGGACTGTAAGGCAAGTCAATCTCCTTTTCTCCCCTAAGTTTTGTCAGTGTTGTCTCACAGCAATAAAGAAAAGTAACTTCAACCACCTACAATTCAAAGGTACAGACACACATGAAAATGGAAAAAAAATGGAAAAGTAAAAAAGTTGCAGCCTGAGTGCAGGGGTCTTGTTACAAGGTCACTTCATTCCTGTGCCTCGGCTGTCTCCACACCAGGTCGCCTGCATTCTTGCTCAGCACTCTGCACAGTGACCAAGGCCGTTAACTTGAAGGGCCACACCAGAAACAAGGAGAGAGGGGACCATGTTACAGCAGAGAAAATAGGCCTCCATCAAGGTCTGCAAGTAAGTAATGAGAAACCTGGTTAAGTTCACAGACGTTCTTTCCTGATCTCACCAGAAGGGGAGGGCATATAGTCTAGCAGATAAAAAGTTATCATTTTGCAAATGAGTGATGGACCCCTCCCTCACTGAGGTTTCCTACTCTTATTACATCTACCCTTGAATGTGCTATTATAACAAGACTCCAGTTTAACAGCTTTTTGTCTCTGGCCAGGGGGTGACATACAGTGCCTAGCAGAATGGAGTGAAGGGCATTGCAGGAGCAGCAAAACTGCAAAAGAAAATCAACAAACCACAATCCAGAACTTCAGAGACTATATCAATCACATAGAACTAGGCCAGCCTAATCTCTCTCCCCATCCTGGAGCTCAGGGACATTTGCGGAAGAGGGGGCGGTAAGATTGTAAGAGCAAAAGGATGGGAGGAGCAACGATTTGCAAGATTCTCAACAATAGTTGGGGCCAAAGCAATCATAATGGGACTTTGCATGCCCTGCGCAATGTCCAGCGCACTGTTGCCCTCATAAAGTCTAGCATCTGTTAAGGGCACCGAGACCCCTGGAGGCAAGGGATTGACAGCCATAGTAGTGATCTTATGCTTAAGGGGAACAAGAGTAAGGGCTTATGGAAATGCCACTGGGTCCTTATATTTCATCGGAGAGGAGGACCCAGTGGAGAGTTAGGCGTACACAATAAAGGACTCTCTGGGAATTGGCAGGGAGGCACTGGGAGATGGGGAGGGGGAGGAGGGGGTTCGGAGGGAGGAGGGGGGAGGGAGGAACTGGTAAAAAAAATTTTAAATGTATAATTAAATTTTTAATAAAAAAAAAAGAAGATGCTGCTGCTCTGACCACCGTCCCTTTGGCTGCCCACTTATCAGAGCCACAAGGTGCCCTAATAGTAGGAGAGAGGTTCACCCCCTCAGGTGACTGCACTCACACAGACCTCCTGGGAACCAGGGTCCAAGCATCCCACATCCCAGAACCTCCCACCAGATACTATCTGCTGGATCTGCAGGGAGAATTCCTGAGGCTCCTCTCAGACCCTGGGGGCATGAGGCCCTTGAGATAAGTGACCTGGAACATTCCAGCAAGCGGGCCTGGGATCCTGACCAAGGAATCTCTTTACTTTTAGGTGCCTTCTGCACCACTTTCCCATGTCCAAAATACCAAGAAACACATTTAAGGAACTCACAAAAGCAAAAACACCTTCCTAAAATAAGTAAAATTTCAGAAGGAGCTCAAAAATAAAATGCAATCCCAAGCCATGTGTCCCTTGGTGCCAGACAAAAGTGTTTGGGTTTTGTCTCAAAAGGACAGACTGTGTAATGCAAGAAGCGGTTTGAGCATCTAATAGTCCTTCATCCCTTTGTAGCTGTTGATGAGGACACAGGCGCCAGCCACTCGAAGCGTACTGCTGGTGTGAAATGTTCTCCAAAGATTTAGTGTCCAAAACAAAGTGCAAAAAAAATGTATCAATAACACACGATCATGACACATAATTATACTTTCACTAATATCTCAATACAAGTCGAGTATCCCTAATCCAAAATGTCAAGATGAGAAGTGCTTTGGGTTTGCTGTTTTTCAGATTTTGGAAGATGCATGCATACATGATGAATTAACTTGGAGATGAGTCCCAAGTCTGAACACGAAATTTATTTTTGCCGTAATATCTCTTTCTGCACCTAGCCTAAAGGCAGGTTTATGCTACATTTAATTTTTGTGCATAAGCAAAGTTTTAGGTATTGAAATTTTTACTTGTGGTATAATGTCTGTGACCTAAAAATTTCAGATTCCTGATTTTCGCAGCAAGGACACTCAAGCTGCATCAACACCATGAAGAAAGCACAATATTTTAATGACACCAAATTAATTAAAATATATCATTAAAATGTTTTAAAGATGCAGTGGTGGTGCCTGTATTTGGTCAGACAGTCCCTATCTGCTCACAGGGATTTGACAGTGAACCTCATGGAATCCCAGGATATTCTAGGACTCAGGGCTAAGCAACTTGAGTGCTTGCCACGCAAGAATTGAGTGCCAAGAGGTGACACTGGAAGATTCAGGGTCCTGTGGTTACATGTTATGGATTCTTATTGAACTTGCCACCAAACACAGCAACTGCCTGTTACCCTGGGGGCAGAAGGAATTGTACTCGGAGAAAAGAAAAAGAAAAAGTCAGCAGAGAAGACACAGATCAAAGGACATGAACTCAGTCAGCAGCATGCAAGATAAATATTATTTCATGGCGCCTCCAAAACTCCAGGCTGCCCAGAGCAGACATACAGATAAGGCACTTTCCTGTCGCTTCTTTTCTTTCTGTCTCCCCAACCTTGGTGACCTCCTTCTGTGTCTCTGAGGGGACCCTTATGATATGTTAGTAGCAGACAGAAAAGAGGCACATCTGAGAGCTAAGACTTCAGATCCTCCCATAGGCAGAGCTGAGATGGGTCTCCTGTCTCCCTGTATATCCTCCCTGCTATAACCCGACCCCCAGACTCCTCCCTGGGCTCTGGGGGGAGGGAAACACCTCTGTTCTGGCTGGAGCCTACATTGACATCGCTTCCATCAAGATGATCTGGATGAAGGCACTTCTGAAATGATCTTGTAAAGGAATAGATGTGTGAAGGACCTTAGGTAGTCGTCTGTGCCGCCTGCGCCGCCTGCGCCTCCTGCCAGAGGCTGACGGATTCTCCAGCTTGTAAAATAAGGAAGGGGTGTCCTCTGACACTTGCGCACTGAAGCTCTTGGAGCAGTCCCTAAAATTAGTTTTCACTGATGAGAACAGATGTGTGTCGTTCACCTTGGATGCAGAACTACTGAGTATCAAACACTGTTAGAGTCTGGGCATCCCGAGCTCAGGTTCCAAGTGGATCACAGGCCCAGGTCTCTGGTGCCACAGTCCTGTGATTTCAGAGTCACTTGTCAAACTCTGAGAATCGTTCTGGATGAAGGAAGTTTCCCATCCAGTCCTTGGTACTTGTAACATTTCCATTGTCCTCATACATCTATGCCATGCATGTTTATATGATCCCATGTCACTCCAGGAGATCACCACCCATCACAGTGTTGTGCAGTACACAGCCTGCCCATTGGTATGGTAGACACAGCATAATGAAGGTCAAGGCCAGCCATGGCTCAGCGTTAGGTGAAGGTGCCTACCACACAAGCCTGACGACTTTTAATCCCCAAGAGCCACATGTAAGCAGATGAGGAGAAAGGAGTTCACAAAGTTGTCCTCTGATCTCTGCATGTGCCCACATACATTATGCACAAATAATAATAAATCATTTAAAAAGTCAAATGGCCCCATACTCAGTTGTCCTAAAGTCTGACTTTCACACTTTATTTTTGATAAACACAGTCATTTGTTATGTGTCAAAATTGTCCCCCAGTTGTTAGCTCAGGTATTGTCTGGTGTGCTGCTTCCCCACTTGTGTAAGAGAATTTACTGAACCCTTCTTCACTGGATCTCTTCCATGACTTTCTTCTCTAGTTCACCTTTAAGCAAAGTATGGGAAGCAGAAACTCATTGCAAAGGACTCACTCCAGGACTAGAGATGGAAAGAGAGACAAAGAATGTGACAAAGTCTATGAGGTCAAGATTTCTCTTTCATCTTTAATTCCCTACACCTGCATACCTGCTCATGAGTGCATGGGAATACATCCATGGCCCTCTTGTTGTGGAGGGAGAGGGGCTAAAACAGGCTTTAAACAGCATAGGCTTTTATTACTATTTTACCCTATTTCACTCTTGACAATTACCTTCGGAGACCATCTCATGTTTTTGACAAGTAATCTCAAGTAATACTTTTAAAACTTCCTCTATTGGGGAATTCTTGAGATTATGGTTGTGGAACGCATGATCACAGAGACATGAGCGTTTTATCTATTCACAGAAATGGTGAGATCATAAAATATCTACATTTTTTCCAGTGTTAGTTTATACACAGACTCATGAAAATTCTGAGATGATTTAGATATACTTAAGAGACAGAATCATTTTTGAAGCAAATTTGATTATTGTAAAGAAAAAGGCATTTGGCTGCAAGAAGGATTTTTTAAATAGTTTAGTTCTTTTTATTCACATGGGTCATAAAAGTATAAACCCCAATTCTTGCTGCTGTGCTCCCGGTTGCATGTTGAAGGATACAAGGTAAAAATAAATTAAAATAACTACCCCAAAATGCTAAAATGAACTCTGTGGCTTGGCATGAAAAATAGGGCTTGTGCTTGAAACCTTATTTTTAAAAGAAAAGTAACTCAGAGGAAGGAGAAACCACTGAAAACAGTAGTTTTGCTGCCAACTTTAGCTCCTGACCATCTAGATGCCTGGCAACCGAATGTTCCATGAACTCGTATGCCAAGTAGCCGGCCTGGGCGGCCATAAGGCATGCGCATGCATTGATGCGCTCACCTGCAGTGGTAATCATTCTCCTTGGGGCCGGGCCCAAAGGGACCATTTGATTGTATCTGGGGGCAGTTTTGGTTTTCACAACTGGGACAGAAAGGATACTGGCATTTAGTAATAGCAGGCAGGGATTCTGCTAGCCACCGGGCACAGGTCAGCCCTGTCCCGGATTGAGTTTGTCTGCCCCTAGATTCCTGGTGGCTCCAGGAACAAAACATTTTGTTTTCTGATCCTTTGGAACTGACAGCTTCCCAGAGTTAAATCTGCTTGGTGTTCTGTCTCCCCATACGCCTTGTTTCCTAGCTCTAATTGTCAGTTAAATTATCGGTTAAATGGGGCTATCAGCTAAATGCATCCCAGGAGTTAACAAGCACTAAGAGTTCGATCCAGCAGACTGGGTAGCTGCTCTCTGGAGTCATTTTAAGTCCCTTTTCCTG
This sequence comes from Typhlomys cinereus, assembly GCA_023101885.1. Lineage (NCBI taxonomy): Eukaryota > Metazoa > Chordata > Mammalia > Rodentia > Platacanthomyidae > Typhlomys > Typhlomys cinereus. Next base: position 2,670,341 of record JALPQD010000015.1, read on the forward strand.
GAGGTGATGGGAAGAAGGGAATCAGCAGTACCTTCTTAGGCAAGGCAGACCTCAGGAACCTGGTGAGGATGGTATCTATGGCAGCCTTGTGTCATGTAACCCAAAGGAGGTCAGGCTTAGATAAGAAGGTGCTGCGGGAGAGGAGAGAGCTCTAGATAAGCTTGGTTTGAAGTTGACCAGGGAAGCTGGATACATGGTTTGCGAGAAGCAGAGCTCACTTTCCTCAAAGATTCTACTCCATATCACTCTCCTTCCAGAATGACCAGTGTCACCTGGTGTCCCTGTGTCCCTTCCGCCTGTCTGCCTGTCTATGAGAGAAGATAGGGGCACACAAAGGACTATCATATGGCGGTCAGAGTTTCCTCAGTATTCACCAGAGAGAAGGGGACTCCCTCACCTTAGTTGGAGCATCACTCAGGACTGCCACCTACTGGTTAAAGCTAGAAGGACAAGGAAGCTAATGAGCCAGTGGTTTTCACAATTCCTAATTCCAAATTCTGGTCAGATTTTGTCCTAAGATGTTGTGCCTGCATCCAGGTGTAACAAAACTTTGATTTTATTTTCAAAAGTTATCTTAGACTATATGTAAACTATGGTAGAGGACTAGAATGAACTGGAACAGATGGAAACGATAGCCCATCCATGCTGGTTGGTATCCAGGGGTCTGCTTGGAAAGTGGAGGAGGCCTGGGGCTTCCTGTAGCTGGGAAGGCAAGTGGTGGCAGAGCTCTCCCCAGACAGGGACAGAGGGCAACGCTTCATCACATGACTCCAAGCTCATGTAAGCCCAGGGTGACAGACGCCTTGTCAGGCTTACCCATGTATTCTTCGGTGACGGTCCCCAGAGTCAAATTTGTTATCAACACCAGCCAGTTCAGAGGCCAGTAATGAGGCTGCTGTTGTTCTTATTTTCAGTCAGGACTCCAGTTTAAAGTAACATGGTAGGGCTTGAAACGCAGCCTGCTGTGGACCTAACTCACATCCAGGGGAAAAAAACAAAACTAAAAAAAGAGCTTAGCAATGGAACCTGTGTTCACAGCTTCTACTGGAGAGAATAGAGGCAGTTCTCTGCCTCTACTGGATCAGCCATTGTGGGAGTTCCTATGACTTAGGGGCCCTACACCAGCTTTCTAGTACTATCTTAGCAGTATATGGGGAGGGAGGTCATACTGGAGTTCATTTTAATCTCTAAGTACCAGAGAAACCTCCCAGAAGCCTTGTGGCTTGCCCTGAGCTAGTGGTGTTAGAAAATGGCCGACCCTTCACAGCGGTACTGCCTGGCCTCCTAGACATGGAATCATGTCAGGAGCTGAAAGGACTTGAACGGAGTCACACAGGAGTGGACTGGGGAGAATCTCTTTGGAATTACCTAAACAAGAACAGCATGACAGAAACTCACCACGTAGGATGGAGAGATGGTCTGTGGTTAAAGCGCTTGCCACATAAGCAAGAAGAGCAGAGTTTGAATCCCCGGGTTCTACGTGAAATGCTGGGCAAGCAATGGCAGCCTGCCGTAATTCCAGCCTCAGAAGGTGGACACAAGGGATCCCAGAGTAAGCTGGCTACTCAGTCTGGTCTTGTTGACAAGATCCAGGTTTGATTAGAGACACAATCTCAAAGTCAATAAGCTGGAAGAGAATGAGGATGATTCCTGGCAATAATATCAGGCTAGTGTATACACTAGTATATACACGTGCATGCGCACACCCATGCCCATGAAACGATGTGGAGGGGGGATTCTCATAAGGTGAAAGAACTGGAAGACAAGGAGGGTAAGGGGGAGCGGGGCAGTAAGGGAGGCTTTCAGGCTGTGCTTCAACCCAGGTCTCTCCTCTCTCACTTTAAGAGACTGTGAGGATGGGGTTGTGGCCCTATGCCCTCATTTGATAAATGCAAAGACATTAAATGTCCATTTAACACACATTCGCAACCACTTTATAAAGCCTCCTGCCTCTAACAAATGCAACTGAACGAATTAGGCTCAGCCTAGAGAATTTCAGTAGATGGAAGGGAAATGAGTTTGGAAACCTCGTGTCTGGCTGGCTTACCCCACAGAGCATCCGGCTAGAATGTGAAGGAATATCAAAAAGAATGCATTTTTTGTTCCTGCCTCCATGACTTAGTGAAAACACCATTCACTGCTCCTCCAGTGAGTTCCTTCCTCCAACAATCACATTACTGTCCCTGAGGCTTGGCGAAGGCCCCTGACAGCAGCAGCAAGAGAAATGTTTGAAGAGCTGCGTGAATACCACGACAGAGTTCTTATTGTTACCAAACAGACAACAAACGTAAAACTGCGGCAGCTTCCCTAACCCACCTGCTCCATTTGGTAACCCCTGGACATTAGCTTTTAGCCTGGAGAGCAGGTCTATACTGCAATAGGAACCCAAAGCCTGGGATTCAGAGACAAGAGTCAGGGTCTGGGAGCTGTGGTAAATTGCCCAAAGCTTTCAAAGCCTGGTGGTGCATTTACCACTTGTCCTGGCACAACTGTGCCGCTTCGTCTTTGATGTCTTTTTTAGAATTTCAGTTATGTGTGTGTGGTGCAAATCTCCAGTGTACCATCTCATGGTTTTCTGCCCGTGAAAACCTCCCCCAGATCAAATGAAGAATTTTCCTGGCATGCGAGTCTCTGCTCTAGCCCTTTCTCCTCATACCTGACCCCACATCAGAGAAAACAACTTTCCTGAATATGCATTTGGACTTACATGGAAATTTCTGGAAATTACATTGCATAGTGTATACTGTCCTGAGTCTGGCATCCTTCACTTGGCATTCATCTCTGTCCCAGCTGGTTTGGGTGCCAGCAGGCCTTTTTACATTATAGAGCAGAATTTTGCCCCATATCGAGCCCTCTCAGGGTTGATGAGTATTGGCTTATTCCTAGTTTGGGACTTCCTGTGTGTGGCTTATTATTATTATTATTTAGGGACAGAGCATGGAGTCTGTTTCCCTCATTACTGGAAACCAACTGGTCCAAACTATCTTCTGCTCTGTTCCTCTCATCTACTGCTTCAGTGATTGGCTTCAAATAGTGACTGTGGAGAGTTTCCATTTGTTCCACTATGTCTGTATCTCTCTTCATATTCATATCATATGACTTAGCTCCTAAAGAAAAGAGATGGCACGGATACCTGAAAAACTCTAAAACACTTTTTACAAATGGTTATATAAATCAATCTATTTGATTGAAATAGTTAACAATTCTCTGCTCTTTCAATAATTTTTTTTATTTTTGTGCGCACACACGCGCATGTGTGTGCATGCGTGCGTGCGTGCGTGCGTGCGTGGTGTGTGTGTGTGTGTGTGTGTGTGTGTGTGTGTGTGTGTATCAGAGGGTACTGTGTGTGCCTATGGAGGCCAATGGTGAGTTTGAGAATCACCTTGGAATGTACTACCTCTTTCCTCTGTTCTGGAGTTTTCCAGGCTCTACCTTCCAGGGCCAGATCCCTATTTCCACCTGGGATCTGAACTCAGGATCTTCTGTTTGCGAGGCAGAGACTTAAACTCGAATCATCTCTCCAGCCCCACTTTCAATAATTTTTAAGGTTGAATTCTAGGATAAGGAATAAGGCCTAGGAGACAGCATCTTGCTAATCCCTGCTTGTCCATGCAGGGAAGGAAGCTGCTTGGATTGAACCCTAACATCACAGGACGGAATGTGCACACTGCAGTCAGAAGAGTCCAGAAGTCTGAACCTTGTCTTTCACCCATGATCCATATTCTTGAACCACAAAGCTGCCTTGCAGAAGTGTGGAATAAGCCAGTTAGCCAATGTGAGGAGCCCATAAAGACATTGTACAAATCAATGCACAGCACATTTTAGAGGAAATTAGCATAAGATACATTGCTAAGACCCGGAGTTAATTGATGGACAATTCTGTCCAAGTATTTTTCCATTTGTTTCTTTCTTAATACTAATTCAAACGCTTATTTATCTAAGGTTCTCTTTGGAGCAATGTGCGAGTATCTTTAGTTTTTCCCAAGACCCAGTGGAGGCAGTGGGATAGAGAATGAGATGAAAGATAATGAATAAGTTTAACAGTTTTATGTCAAAGATACTTGGCTAAAAGCAAATACGGAGGCCTCTTGCAAGAACATCATAGCTGAAGAGTTCTACTCTTACCACAGACGTAAGAATTACTTTGAAAGTCATCAAAGATACTTTGGTACATACTAAGGCTCCTCAGTGTAAAAAATACAAATCAATAATAGCAAAAACTGTCCATGGATGGGTCAGTGGGATAAAAGCGACTGTGTGGTGACCTGGTGACCTGATTCCATCCCTGGGACTCACATGGTAGAAGTAGAGAAATGACTCTCAAAAGTCATCTTTTGACCTCCACAGATATGCCATAGCATGCGGGGACACACACACACACACACACACACACACACACACACACACCTGCACTCTCTCTATTTCTCCCTTTCTCTCTCTCTCAAATATATAAAATATTTTTAAAAGTTGATCCTAGGCACAGGCCGTTTGACTGCAATTCCGACAGTCTTTTCTAAAGCTAGGTGACTCTCATATACATTGCAAAAGTACAAATACCCCTCCTCTTACGCTTGCTTTAGAAATCATTATGTCAGGCCCACATAATGCATCAGACAGTGGAGTTGATTTTAGCTATCAATTTGCCTGACAGTGCTGAGGTCTAGAAACCGTACAATAAAATATCTTCTCAAATATGATTATGTATGCCCAAGTTTTGATCTTTTTAGACAAATTTACTTTAAGTATGAAAACAAGTACTGAAAAGATCTAAGCAGTCTCACGACTTAGACTGAAAGGTGTAATTACAACGAGTCAGACAATAAAGCCCTTTTGCCCGCACAACTCTTGCCCCACCCTGTGTTTTGAAATGTTGGTGTGGGTGTGTGCAGAGCGCTGGCCCTCCATCTGCCCACAGGGTTTCCACTGACGTAGGTGGGAACCCGGAATGTCAAATACATGAGCCTGAATAGGCCAGCACAGAAGCCAACCACAAGGAGAATTTGCCTACAACCTCTGAGTGCTGCCGTTCCCATGAGACACAGTTGCAAGAATTCTAATGCTCAATCTTCCATAGTAATTGTTTTAATGAATAGGCTTAATTAGAAAAGCCATTTAGCAGCTGTTTCTGGAGCTGTAGTGAGGCTCCAGAAGAAATATCTTCTACCTGGAGTTTGAAAGAGACAAGAGGCTGGAGAGAAGAGGTGGGGTGAAGCACTTGCCATGCCAGCATGAGAACCTGAGTTTGGATCCCCAGAATCCACATAGATTTGGATACAGGAGCATGGGTCCGTTATCCCTGTACTCCTATGGTGAGATGAGAGAAGAGGATAGTAGAATCTTCGGAAGCTCCATGGTCAGCTAGCCTCATGTACACAGCAGCAAACAACAAGGGACCCTGCCTCAAACTAGGTGCAAGGCAACGACTGACAACCAAGGTTGTCCTTTGACTTCCACATGTGTGCCAGGGCACACCCAGGCCCATACTCACACATACAAAATAAATAAACAAATGACCAAAAAATAGATAAATTAACGAAAGCACAACTGGACATAGTGGTACTTGCTTGTCGTCTTAGCAACTGGGAGGAAGGAGAAGACAGAGAGTGAATGAAGAAACTGAGAGAGAGAGAGAGAGAATGTACATGCATGCCTCTCCGTGGCATCAACGATACTTAAGGATCCAGCAAGGCCAGGCCAGAATAACATAAGCCCCACGGATCTTTAGATCTCAATCTGTCCACAGTAGCATGCTGGCTCTCTGAAGGTTGACCCCTTCCCACTGGTGTGCTCCTCAATAATGCTCCATCTTGGGGATTAAGTTGCAGTCCTAATAGTTGAAGGTGTCCTGAAGAAAAAGAAAGACAAAAAAAAAAAAATCTCTCCAGAGGTGGGAGTCAGAGGAAAGATTAGAAGGGTTGAAAGAATCTGCAAAGGATGACATGCAATTAAAGGTTCTAATCATGGAAATTGGGCTGAGGTGGTCCAAGGTGAGTGGAAGGGATAAACCTTCCCTTCTCAAAACCTCTGCCTACAAGCCCAGTGCTCTGGCCTCTATGGCATCTCATCACCCTATGACAACCTGTTTTCTTCATCTGTTTCTATTGGGCAGTGAGGATCTAGCTCAGATGAACTCAAAAGCCCTTGACATTTTGAAATGTCTAGATCTGGAGTTTGCAACCAAGGCAGCATTTGCTGTGATGGCTCTTGCATCCTGTCCTTCTTCGCTGTTCAAAGCTAGAGTAATTGACAGGTCAAAGGTAAGTTACCTGGTGGTATACACAGATCCAGCACATGCCTCAGCTGTCAGCAAAGCAGGGATCCTAGAAATATTTAGTAAAAAAGCTGAGTGTGGACACACACACACACACACACACACACACACACACACACACTGCCAAGACAGTTATCTTGAGCAAATAAGAAATAAACTTTCCTTTATCATGGCTTAATAATATTTTATTTTTTTTGATCATCACTATAACCTTATTTTTGAAGTCAAGTCTCTTAGTCAAATCCAGAGCTCACCCATAGGGCAGGTCTGACTAGCCAGCTTGTTCTGGGGATCCCCAGTCTCATGCCTTCTGAGGCTGGAATTACAGGTGGGCCACCTTAGCCCCAAGCGTCTGAACTCCAGTCTTCTTCCTTACAGGATCCTAACCTCAAAACATAAAGTATAAGAGCAAATGAGGACAATCCTCCACATCAGCCTAGGATCGTTACATGTAGGTGCACACGTATGCAGACATCAACTCCACATTCGCACACATACACACATGCATACACACAGAAGAAAAAAAGAAAGGGAAAGGAAAAGGAAGGAAGGAAGGAAGGAAGGAAGGAAGGAAGGAAGGAAGGAAGGAAGGAAGGAAGGAAGGAAGAGAGGGAGGGAGGGAGAAAGGGAGGGAGGGAGGGAGGGAAGGAAGAGAAGGAAAAGAAAAGATTTAATAGTTGAGACCTAGTCAACTTAAGTCATTCCACATAGTGTGCTAATGATCTTGCAACTTTCACTCGGATGTACCACCAGATAGATACTGAGAGCAACATTCTGTGGATCAGCACGTTGAGCTTGCCTGTTGGTTCCTCTTAAATGACATGTTCTGTGCATTCTCGGGGCTACTCATACACAGGGAAACACAGAATAGAGTCATAGACATTTTAGTGGGTTTCACATCTGCCTCACAGTCCCTGAGGCAAGTCCCCTGTCCAGTAACCCAAATGGGTGAACTGAAGACACCCATGTGCCTGTAGCCCCTCTCTCTTCCTTCGGCAACTCTGCCCCACGGTGTTTCATTTTTCACGCGGGGGTGCATCCCTTAGATGCTCCAATCCTGCAAGATCGAGTTTTGGCTCAGGGCTCAGCTGACTGAGAGGGACCACATGCTGCAAGCCTGGGCCCGCTCAACCAGGCTTCACACCCTGCAGACTCGAGCGGATGATTAAAAGGCAAGGCGGCAGGATGAGCTCAAGCTCCAGTTTGCTTTTTCCAGCCCAAGAGCAAGTCTGTTTCCTTGGGGGTTCATTAGCCTGTTTGCTGCAGAAGAGGCAGGTGGCTCCCCAGTACAATCAGAGGTCACCACGGTGACCTAGGAGCGTCTCCAGAGCCTGCCTGCGCCTTGCTCCAGGCTGTAGCTGGGCCCCAGCCCATCTGCGTGCGACGGCATCACACCCTTGTGCTGGCTCTGCCCGCTTCTCCCTGCAAACGCTGCGAAGGGTTATGCCGCCATTCTAGACGAGGGGGGCTAACGGCTGAGCATTTGGGCAGTGTGGAGACCGATGGAATGTGGGCTGGTGCTGGGGAAGTCACCTGGACTTGTCATTTGAAACAGACAACCATCGCTGCGGCCAGACCTTGGATTGACCTAAACTGTGTGGCCAGCACATTTCTTGGACTTGTCACTGAGTAAATGTGCGACGTCTCTCGGAGACATTACAGCAGGTTAATCGCTCAGGCGGCAGATGATTTACAGTCCACTCCCTAGCGCAAGAGCTTTTACGGCAGCCGCTTAGTGGACAAAAGTATGTATTAAAGGGCTAATGTAATTGCTCAGGCTGGCAGTGAAATACAGCCGGCTTGGGTTTCAGCTCGACACCTAGAGCCACGAAGCATACTGCCATCTGTTTGGAGGGAACGGCTCTCCACTGGAACAAATTATGAACTGCCCGGACCAGCAACCGGAGAGCCAGAATAGCAAATAAGCCCTGACAATTAGCGTCTTCAAAGCAAACTGCCCAACCCTCCTCTCTCACAGTGCCTGACATGGCTGTTAGATTGTCAGTGATTGCTCTTTTATAGGCACACAGCAGTCCTGGGATCACCAAAGACATCTGATTCTCCTTGGAAATTCTGAAAGAAAGAAAGAAAGAAAGAAAGAAAGAAAGAAAGAAAGAAAGAAAGAAAGAAAGAAAGAAAGAAAGAAAGAAGAAAGAAAGAAAGAGAGAGAGAGAGAGAGAGAGAGAGAGAGAAGGAAGGAAGGAAGGAAGGAAGGAAGGAAGGAAGGAAGGAAGGAAGGAGGGAGGGAGGAAAGAAGGAGGCAGGGAGAGGGAAGGAAGGAGGGAGGGAGGGAAGGAGGGAGAAAGGCAGGAAGGGAGGGAAGGAAGGAAGGAGAAAAGAAAGAGAAGAGAAAAGAAAGAATCAAGAGAATGAAGAGAAAGAGGAAGAAGAGGGGAGGAAGAAAAGAAAAGCAGAAGAGGAGAGGAAGAATTCTTCTCTCAAAATTCTATGCACACTTGCCCATGATTTAAAAAAAAAAAAAAGCTTTGTCTTAAAAATGTACTGATACACAGTTAGGTCAGCTGTATGGACTTTTCGGGACAGTTTTATGGGGACCAGAGTGTAGATAAAATGAACTGCCTTTAGCCTCTCTGTCCCCAGCCTCCTCAACCCTTGAGGCCGCTGCTGGTTTTTGTCAAAGACAGCCGTAGTTACAGCTCATTCATCATCCATCACCCAGACAGACTCTGACAAGAATGCTGATAGCATCAGGGCAGCCCCAGCAGAGTACAGAGGATGGGGGCGGCTGAGCATTCTCTGCAGCCAGGTCTGGAGGCCACCAGCCTTAGGCCTGCCATTTCTCAGCCTGGGGCTCAGATCTCTGGTCCAGCTCTTAAACAAAGGAGCCTTTAAGACCAGACAAGTAGCAGCTCCCAGATCATCTAAACACTGGCTTCACTGGAAAGGTCCTGAAGCCCAGGGAGCCTTGGTGGCAGGCGCACATTCTGCGTGTGTGTTGTCTTCCTCGCTCCCTTCTCCAGCAGTGCTCCCTTTGGTTTCTAAGTCCCACGCAGACCATTTGGGATTTAAATGGCATGTATGTACACAGTGATTCTAAGACGAGGACGCAGATGGCCTAGGCACCGACTTGAAGTTGTGAACCCAACATCTAGTGTGGCAAACAAGAGCAATGTTGTTTAATCTTGAGAAAATGTGTATGCCCATTTGTATATACTTTACAGAAAACCTAAGTGGATAAGTGGAAATCTGTAGCTCCCTCAGTCAGAAGTTTCACAAACAATAAACATCCCCATTCTTTGCTGGAGAGGTAGACTAAATATTAAAACCATGCTGGAAGACCCAACAAAAGTTCTTAAATAACCTGGACTCCTTCACAGATATCTTTAATCAGCAGTAATGTGAAATTTATTGTATTTTAGAGATGAGAATTGGGAGGCTATAAAGATGAGGTACCACCCCGCATCTCTTGAGAACATCTCCCTCTGTGACACCCCATTTAGTCCATCACCCACCTGTCAAAGTCCTTCCTTTCCTTCCTCAGACAATCTGGAGCAGACATATTGTCAGAGCTGGCCCCAGGCAGAGATTTCTTCTTTCACTAACTTTCCCAAAGACAGGATGAGGGAGAACAGGGTCGAGCTCCTGCCCTCAGGCAGCCTGTGAGGGCCAGACTTCGGCATGGTGAGGCGTGTAGAATGGATTCCAGTTCTGGAAGTCAGGGCTGGCAGCTGCGGTGAGCTGGGATCTTATGGATTTTCTTGATCAGACTAGAAGGGAGATGTGTGACTCATGGGATTTTTCAGTTTTCAAGAAAAGAAAATGTTTCAGTAAATGGTGGTGTGTATGTGTGTGTGTGTGTGTGTGTGTGTGTGTGTTCTTCATCAACCACGTATCCCATGATGTACAGCAAGTCCATAGAAGGTCGCCTTTGTACCATCTGTTCATCCCAGAACGCCAGCCAGTTTGCTCCAGTGAGAGTTTATCTACGAAAGGAAATATGCAGAAAAGACTGAAGGCAGCCTGCGAAGCAGCTTTCTCAGGTGAGCGTGGACATCTTTGGACAGGACCCCACCCCTGCTCTGCAGGAAGCAGTGGAAGCACTAATTCAAATGCTTCTGTCCACCAGCAGCACCTGCCCCACCTTCCCTGTGTCCACACTTAGACTCCAAAGAAGTTCAGGCAGGATGGGGTGTAGCTGAAAGCTCTGGTCTGGAATTTGACCCATCCTCGAGGATGACCTTGAACTCTTCACCTGCCTGCCGCAGCCTCCTCAGTTCTGAGACCATAATCTTCTGAGACTGTGCTTGGTTCATGTGGTGGTGCTGCTGTGGCTAGAACCCAAGGCATGCTAGCCAAGTGCTTTACCAGCAGAGCTAATCTCCTGCCTCATTTTAAAGATTTTAAATGCAGAGCAAATGGAAAGCCCGATTATCCAGTGTAACTTTCCTAGCTGAGGATTTCAGATACATGACTGTTCATATTTGCTGATCACCGAAGCCAGATGTTTAGCAAATTGCAGATCTGAAAGAAAGTCCTCTATCTTTATATTTTAACGAGGAGGAGGAAGAAAGAAGAGGAGGAAGAGGAGGAAAGCAGAGGAGGAAAAGAGAAGGAGAAAGAGTAGGAAGAGAAGAAAGAGGAGGGAGAAGAAGGAAAGGAGGAAGAGGAGGAAGGGGGAAGGGCTGGGAAATGTCTGTGTTTAAAATACTTGTTACTCAAGCAAAAGGATCAGAGTTTGTGATTCACATAAAATGCTGTGTGGGTATGGCAACCTGCCTATAATTCCAGCCACTGAAGGCGGGGACTGGGAATCTCCACAGCAAGTTGCCTATCCAGACTAGCTTTATTGGTGAGTTCTGGATTTGAACAAAGATCCTGTCTGCAAAAATGTGAGATGAAAGAATGATGCAGGGTGATTTCTAATAACAACTTCCAACCTCCATAAGCAGATTGGACATGTGTGTCCACGTACATATGAATACACACACACACACACACACACACACACACACACACACAAAATGAAGGAAAAGGGGCTGGCATTAGTCCAGCAGATAAGGTGACTGCTTGCAAACCAGCTGGCAACCTGAGTTTGATTTCCAGAAGCCCACATAGTAGAAGGAGGGAAGTAATAAAGTTATGAAAGTTATCCTCTGACTTTCACCTGTCTATCTGTTGCCATGGTTTCTCTCTCTCTCTCTCTCATTCTCTCTCTCTCATTCTCTAATAAACAAAATATTTACAAAAAAGAAAATGGGGGAAAAGAAGAAAAAAACCTCAGCAACGGGGTGCAGACGTGCCAAAGACTCTCTCTCTAAATAAAAGGTTTATGAAGAAACAGCTGAGTTTTGGGATCTGTCATGGTCCCTCTCGCTGACATAAACGCTATGACATTTGTGGAAAATAAAACTCAAAGAGGCAAGACTTGTCTTGTCAAAACAAGATTATTTTATAGCAATTAAGTTCAATGTTTTTGAGCCTGCCTGCCACTTGGGGTAAATGGGGACAGTAAGAGTGGGACTGAGCCTGGATGAGAGTTAACATGTGGGAAGAGGGAGATGTGTTTACATGTTCCTGGAGAATGCTAATCCACCCGGATGAGTCTAGAAAAAAAAAAAAAAAAAAAAGAATGACGCATTCTCCTCTGCCTGCAAGAGCGCCCCAAGCACAGAGCAAGGATCTTGGGGAGAGCATTTGTAGTTGGAGCATAGAGGTAGTGGTTGCTGCCTCACAGATGTCCCCTGACTCTGTCCACAGCATCCTCTGAGTCCTGGAACTGGGGACTAACAGGAAGCTGGGGCTCAGTGGGTTTGGTGGCTCTGGGAATCCATGGCCGTCCTGGCTCAGGAGCTAGCAAGGTGGGACCCTGGCTTGGTCTGCGAAGGCAGCTCCAGAGCAGATCATTAGCTGGTCTAACATTGATATTTGGAAATCAGAACCCAGCACTGAGTCATGCTGGCTGTACTGTAAAGTTTTAGTGAATTTAAAAAAAAAAAAACAACAGAGCCAAAACAAGCTGGGATCATGTGAATTGTTCTTTACACATGTCAAGCCCAAGAATTTGGCACATGGATCAAAATGATGGAATGGAACAGGGAATCCCGGAGCACATACTTAGAGAAAAATCACCCCGGCCTCTGGGCAGGGGAGGCACCTCATCAGACAGGTGCCCACTGTCTAAACCACGCGCCTGGCACAGTGTCCATGCTTTGAAAGAATGGTTATAAATGCATGATGTCCTGGATTAAAAGATAACCACTTAAAGCCCGAGAAGCCAGCGAGACATGTTCTGATCGCTGATGATATCTGTATTTACTCCGTGCCTGGCCTGGGCCCTGCACATGACTTAGATCCTATGAAGTCGGAATCTTAGAAGGACCCTCTCAAGGGCTGGGAGATGGCTCAGGCATTAAAGTCTTTACTTTGCAAGCAAAAGAGCCTAACTTCAGATCCCAGATCCCATGTAAAAATGTTAGGCAGATATGGTGGCAGCCCTGGACGGTAGAGCCTTTGAAATCCCAAAGCAAAGCAATAACAAGATAGAGTAATCCAGGATAATTGCTGAACCACCCTTGGGCCTCCACAGGCACACACACTTGAGCGACCTCCGGTACATTCCTCAGTCCTCCTCCTCCTCCTACACACACACACACACACACACACACACACACACACACACACACACACACATGCGCGTGCGCAAAATAGAAGAGTCTGGCAGAGAAAAATGAAGGCATTAATCCTTGCTGAATACCAGGGAAAGTCAGTCTTCACCAGGAACAGGATGACTTATTGGTTTCTGCAGATGCTTCCACGAGAATCCAGGCCAGCCCCACTTGGACACTTATTTCTCCTTAGGTGGCAACACTGCAAAACTGTTCAGTAGCCAATAATCCAGTCCCGGCTTGCTCACCAACAGCACCCAGCATAAGGAGGGGGTGTAAATGGTCCCTCAGGGTTCTCAGGCTGCTAAATATGTGCTGATTTCAATCACCAGGTTGGATACTACAGAATGCCGCCCAAATGAGAAGAGCCAGTAAAATATTTTAGACAACAAACCAGAAGACTTGAATGGCCAAGCACTAAAGCAGATGACAAAGCTACAGAAATAAAACCAGTTCATCCTTTGTACCAAAAGAATGAGCAGTTCATGGGCCTGGGAAAAATATCTAGAAAACAGACCCCAAATCTTAAGTATTCTACGGCAAAGCTATGAAGTCTTTTAAGTGACACACCAGCAGGTTCTTCCTAACTTGTGCATGTGTACTAAACACGTATCATGTACACATTCCTAAGTTTTACCAGTGTTATTAATCTAGTGTGGCTCGCTGTTCAGAAAACACAGGAGTTGAAGGTACTGCTCTGTGTAAAAACCCTTGCCTACAATGTATGAAGGCCTAGATCCCATCCCCAGCACTGTAAATGACAAGAAAAAGCAAGTTAAGAAATTCAGTTCACAATCTCAAAAGGATTCACAGATGGATTAAAAAGTAAGGATGGGGCTGGAGAGGTGGCTCAGGGGTTAAGCCTCTGCCTTACAGGAGGAAGGTTCCGAGTTCTGATCCTAGGCCCACGTATAGACGCCAGGCAGAGGTGGGGGGGGCGGCCTGCGTTTCTGGTCCTGGTAGGGCGGAGCCTGTGAATCCCGGGGCAGGGTAAACAAGGAGGTGGAGGCGGTCCATGGTGGTTCCCGAATTCGCCCGTGGTTCTACACACACACACACATACACACGCACACACATACATACACGCACAATTGAATAAATAATAAATAATTTTAAAAAATTTTTTAAAAAGTAAGGATGAACACAGACTATGAAGATGTAGCTCTTTATATAACTGTCTTATCAAAAGGGAAGCCTTTCTTAAGCATGACCCAAGAGGTAAAAACCATATGGGAAAAGACCATGCACACAGCATAAAGGAGGAGCAAGTGAGAAAGAAATCACAGCCACTAAACCCATGATAAACCCAAGGACACCAACATTAAAGCAATGAGGTATTATTTGTTCCCAGCAGATGCACATATATTTAAAATAATGTCGGTGCTCAGATCGTGTGGTAAAGAACAATGAATTTTTAAAATTTATTTTTATTTATTTCTTCCACTCATACAAAGTTGATAAGTACCCCATTCCCCTCCCTCTCTCTGCCCCTCTCTGGATCCCCTTGCTCCTTCTCCCCTTTTCCCTTTCCTTTCCTCTCCTCCCTCCCTTTCTTTCAGTACTCCCTCCCCCCCTTCCGCCCCCCATTCCTGGTGTGCATGTCAAACTTCCCTCTGGGTTCTCCTCTCCGATGAGGTGTAAGGACTCATTAGCATTGCCTAGAGCTCTTTTTTGTTCCTCTTTAGTATAGGAACACTATTGTGGCTGTTAATCCCTTGCCTCTAAGGATCGTAGTGCTTGTGATCCATGCTAGACTTTGGGGGAAGAACAGTGAATTATCTCCACACTACTGCTGAGAACCTGCTATTCGTTCAAAATTTCATGATTTTATCTTCTTGGCTTAATTTTGGTAGGTCATACTTGTCTTGGAATTTATCCAGTTCTTCTGAATCATCCAGTGTTTTGGAATCTAAGTTTTCAAAGCATCCCCTAGTGGTCCTCCGGGGTTCATAGCACTTTATTGGAACAGTTCCCCTTTTCATTTCTAATTTCATTAATTTGAGACTTCTTTCTCTTTCTTCTGGTTGGTTTGGTTTGTCAAGCTTGTCATCTTTACAAAGAAAGACTGATTGATTCTACGTATTGTTCTTTTAGTCTCCAGTCATTCATTTCTGCCCTCGTCTTCACCGTTTCTTTCTGTCTACTGTGTTTTGTTTAGAGCTTGCTCTTGTTTTTCTCAGACCTTGAGGTTCATCCTTAGATTATTTCCTTGAGCTGTCATAGTTACAAACTTTCCACTTGGAGCTTTTTTTTTTTTTTTTTTTTTTTTTGGTATTCTAGAAGTTCTGGTAAATTGTATTTTCATGTCTATTGGATTCTAGCAATTTTTTAATCCCCCACACCCGATTTCTTCAATGACCATGGCTATTAAAGTGTGTATTGTTCGGTCTTCCCTAGAGATCCTGTTGGTCTCTCCCATCCCAAATACTAATGAGCCCCCACATGCTTAGCTTTGGAGATCAGCCCAGACCAGGTACATTCAGAGTGGTGGTGTAGCTATAGACCTTGCTGTCAATTTCTAGTTTCATTCCACTGTGATCTGATATGATGCAAAGAATAATTTTGATATTTTTGTATTTATCAAAGGCTTGTAGCCTATAATTTCATCAATTTCAGGTCCTATGAACTTTTGAGAAGTATATTCTGTAATTGTTGGGTGCAGTATTCTGTAGATATTTATTAAATCCAGTAATCCTGTTGTGCGGTTTAGCACTGAAGTTTTTTTGTTGATTTTCATTTTGGAAGATGTATCTAAAGATTACAAGTGGTTTACTGAAGTGACTCACAATTCTATTGTATCATCTAAGACCTGTCTCATCTGGCACAACTCTTAATGCTTGTTTTAAGAAGTTCGGATCATATATATGGTCCCATATGTGTGTATTTATGGGGTTATTATCTAGAATATACGAGAAGCTGCCAAAATTAAACACTAACAGCACAAAATTTGTAATAATGAATGGGTTAGTGAATTGAGTAGTCAGTTCTCAAAAGTAGAAATACACGTGGCCAATTAAATATTTGGAAAGGTTTTCAATATCCTTAGCCACCAGGGGAATACACAGTATAAGGACTAAGTGACTATAGAGTGTTTAGCTCTAAATAGAACATAGAAATCACCCCCTATCCCAAGGATCAGGAAACCTTGTGGAAGAGACTAGAACGTAAGAGCATGGAAGTGGAGAGTGGTATTGATTGGCAGTAGTCTCTGGATATGACAGGCTGTCATACCCGAGAACTCATTGCAAGGATATCTACTTTTACAAGACCTGCACAATAGTTGGCCTGTCAACATTTCACCTGAGGAAAGGGGAAGATCTCAAGAAGCAATAGAACCTTCCTGAGAGGCTACTGGAAGTTAATGCCAGACAGGAGGAGAGTTTATTTACTCAATAACCACCCTCACTGACATGCTTAAGCGCTCAGGCATTTGCCAGTACAAAAGCCCAGTGGATCACACATGCAAAATGATGTGGATTTCATCTTGGAAAAGTTTCTTTTTAGTTCTGTAGCCCATTTTTAAGGGGTTGTTTACTTCCTTGGCATTTAATTTTTTGAGTTCTTTGTGTTCTCTGGATATTAGTCCTCTATCAGATGTGTGGTTAGCAAAGATACTCTCCCATTCTGTAGGTTGCTTTTTTGCTGGATTGGCAATATCTTTTGCTGAACAAAAGCTTTTCAATTTCATATAGTCCCATCTGTTGAGTGCCGGACTTATTGTCTGTGCATTTGTGGTTCTGTTAGGGAAATGCTGACTGAAGCCAATAAGTTATATTCCCTACTTTTTCTTCTAGGAGTTTTATAGCCTCTTATTTAATATTAAGGATTTTGATCCATTTGCAGTTGATTTTTTAAAACTTTATTTATTTGTGTGTGTGTGTGTGCGCGCGCATGTGTGTGTGTGTGTGTATCAGAGGACACTGGGTGTCCCTGTAGAAGACCAAAGGTGACTTCAGGAATCATCCTGGATTGTTTCTATCTCCTTTTGCTTCACCCTGGGATTTCCCAGACCTTCCATTAGGACAGGAAGTACAGGCTGCTGCCCTTTCCACCTGACATTTTTTATATAGGACCTTGGATCTGAACTCAAGAACTTCTGCTTGCAAGGCAGTGTCTTAACCTCTGAGCCATCTCTTCAGCCTTGAACTTGACTTGTGCAGAGTGACAAATAAAGTCGTTTCATTCTTCTACATATAGATATGCAATTTTGCGAACACCATTTGTTGAATATGTTAAAAATCAGTTGACTATATGTTTATGAGCTTTTATCTGGGTCTTCAATTCTAATCCATTGTTCTACATTTTGTTCTTAGGGTCAGTATCATGCTGTTTTTATTACTATGGGTCTCTAATCAAACTCAGAGCTGCGGTTTGACTAGTCAGATTGCTCTGAGGATTCCCAATCTCTATTTCTGAGGCTAGAATTAATGGTAGATCACCCGCCTGGTAATTACACGGGTTCCAGGCATCTGCACTTTATTTAGCTTGCTCAGTGCTTAAACTACTGAGCTTCTCCCAGTACTTATTTTAATTTCTTTACAACTATTCTGTTTGGAACAGGTGCTTGAATTTTGACATCACTAACTGTCATGGTTAGGCACAGGTGTCAACTTGACTGTTGAGGGTTTGAGCTCTGGGCATAGTTGTAGAGAATTGATGGTTGAGTTAAGCCCAGAGCAAACCTGAAGGAGATTGTCTAGCTGCTGGGGAAGACCCAGCCCATGGTGGGTGGGATTAGGCCCTGGATAAATCACAGAGAGCTGGTTGAGAAAGTTAGCATCCTTCTGTATACTTGGCCAGACATGCTGGTCTGGCAAGTAAGGATTGTCCATCTCTCAGCCGTTATGCAGTGATGGTGTGGCCAGTTCCCTCGGCCCTGGTGTTGGTGTGTGCTCTCCCATGAAGCTGGACTATGAGCTGTAACCGGACTGTTGTTAGAAAGTAAACTCCTTGTTCCCTTAAGCTGTGTGATGGTCATTAGCAACCATGCAGCGGACTGCAACACCATGAATGGCCATGGCTGAATGGTCTGAATAAATAACCTTTTATTAAGCATCTAAAGAGCTCTCAATACAACCAGTTCTGTGTTAAGAATAGTAATAGAAACATACTGTTTTGACATTGTTGTGTCAAAATATAAAGGAAGATTTAGAAGCTGGGAAGGTGTTTCAGCAGGTAAGAGCACTCGCTGCCACAAGCGTGAAGGCCTAAGTTCAAGTCTCTAGCACCCACATAAAGAGTGTGCACGTGTGAGCTCAGCACTGTGAGGTGCAGGCAGTGAGATCACATGGGGCTTGCTGGTCACCGATCTTCCCTGGATCAGTGAGAAATCCTCTAGGGAATAAAGCCGAGAAAGAGAGAGAGAGAAAGAGGTGGGGGGAGAAAAGCATCCGATGTTCTACTCTGCCTTCTGCCCATGGAAAGATGCATACACATCCTCTCACACACATACACCTATACACACATGAACACACACTCTCAGAAGCATATGCACACAATATACACACTCAAATGCACTCACATACATATGAATACACACATATCAACACATAAACACACACAATGCACATATACACACAACACCATGCACATATAGACACAGCACCACACTCATACCACCACATTCACACACTCACACACAAATATGTACACACACTGATGTACGCACACCCACATACTATAAACAGGTACGAACACATGCAGTATTTTAAATACCTGTGTTTCTAGTGAAAGGGCATTGGTGAACTAATGATAAATCTACACAATGAGGTGACATGTGGCCATTTTTAAATGAATCAGCTAAGGAAATGAACCTTTCCTTTCTGGATTGTGCTTAAATAGTAGGTCATGGAGCTACAGCATTAGCCTGTCACTCATGGGTCTTGGGTTTGATCCCCAATACAACAGTTAAAAAGAATCTTGGATCCCTGCTCACTACACTGGGGCATAGAGCCAGGGGCCTCAGTCATCATGTTAGGGTGCTCCTCACGGTGTGGGCAAAGTTCAGCCTGTTTGAGCCTTGCTCCCACCCTGGTCTCCTCATTATCTGCTGCTTGGTCCCACCGCGGCCTGCTCCCAAAATGAACCCATCCCTATTCCAACCTCACCATTCAAGTCTTAACTCTCCTGTCATCTGCCTGTAATCCAAGTAGAGTCATCCACAGATGAAAGCCTATTTCTTTCTAAATCTACTCTGTGCCCGAGAGAGGGACAACAAGTCCCCAGGAGCAGAGTGTTTTCCTTATTCCTAAGACACATGCTCCCGTATCTACAAAACAGATGGAAACTCCACACAATCCTCGGAGATTCTGGCTGGCAGTCAACTCCCAGGGTGACAAGGTGGACTCAAGAGTGAAGGATGATCGGAACCAGGCATCTGGTACCAAACTGGGGACTAGGGCAGCTGCCATCATGCTGTCTGCCTTCATCTTATGTCCTTTTCGAGGAACCCTTTTGAATGTGAGAACATGTCATGTAATCATGGAGGGAGTTCCTAGTCTGCAGGACAAGTACAAGCACTGACTTCTCTTTACAGCACATTGCACAATTGCTTGGAGAGCCGACTGCCCTAATCCATGTACCTCGACCTTCTGCCTCTCTCCACAGTGTGCCCAGGGGGCCATAGCTTCAGGTGACACTGGCCTTTCTGGCACAAGACACCAAAGTGGAGCCATCAGCTCACATGGGTGGGCAATTGACTCTTCTGGCTCCTTCCTTATGCCAGTTTGGCATTGATTCATATTACAGGCAGAATTGGGAAATGCCAGAAGAGGCTCAGAGCATCCTTCGTACCTCTTCTTGCATGTTTCATAAATATATCTGCTAGTAATTCACACTCTGAGTTGCCCCTCCTTGCCTCTACCTGTCCTTTGGGCCTGTTGGCTCCTGACGAGTCACTCTTCCCTCACCTCTGGTTCTTTCCTTTATTTCAGCAGCTACCTAACTCGTTACCATATTGCTTCTTGTTTCTGTGGGATCTGATTAAGACGAGAGAAAGAAGCTATGATTCCTTTTGCTGCTGACCTAAAAAGATGCAGAAGTGAGAAAAGCATTTTTGTTTGAAACTACAAAAGAAATTGATAGTATAGAAAGTTCCATCGCCTTGCAAGGCTACCTCAGGGCTAGTTCTTATGCCAGACTTGGAGCAGGAGCAAGAGCGGTTACCTACCAGGCTGAAAGGTCACTGGTGTATATACATGTGCAACGTGATGCCGACTTCTTCTGTTAGCCTCGGCTTCTCAACAGTTTAAGGGACTGACCTCTTACCCATACAGGCATACCCATACAAATACATTCACATACATGTATCGAAATGCAAATGATTTAATGTGTGTGTGGGAGGGGTCCCCACATCTGTCACATAAAGACATTTTTCAAATAAAGACAAAAATAAAAGGTTAACAGTTTGTGCCCTGCAATTGTGGAGCACAACGGGCTCTGTGGTAGGGAAAGCAAGTTTGGGTCTTGATCATGTTTCTTTGATGATCTCGAAGCAAAAGGGAGCTGCTGCTCCCAAACCACAGGCTGAAATAGAAAATGCGGTGGTCCATGTTTTGCACTCAGTTAGAAAAAGAAGCCACGGGTTTTCTTGTTAGTCCCTCTGTATCTTTGAAACCATACACTGAAATTTCGGTTCATTTGCAGAGCGTTTCTGCTGAGATGGAAAGACCCCCAAGAACCCTCAAAGGTCAAGGAATGCTGCAACAGCATAAACAAAACACGGGCAAGCTCAGGGCACGGGAGGTCTGGCAGAGGGGCCTGTGCCTCCAGACACACTCTGGTGTGGCTGCCCTCTTCACCAACTTAAACATTCAGCACTGAGTCATTTTACTGAGCAAAGCTTGCAAATTGTCTGCAGAACAACAAGGAGACTGACCGCTTGCCCTCTGTGTTCCAAGCGCCAATGGTGGGCCGCATGCCCTGGCTGAGTGATGCTAAGATGGCCGGAAGCACCCATTTTCACCACACACAGCGCTCGTGAACACTCATTGCTACCATCAGCCAAATACAGCATTTAGCCCGCCTTGCCCTCATTTGGCGTATGAGTTTCTTGTTTTTTTGTTCCATAGTCCTGGGACCCATTATTTGTTGTTGGGTTTATATTTTCCAAATGCAAATTGTGACTTTCTGCCTGGGAACACTACAGAGCCAGTCCTCGCAAACACAGGATGCAGAGAGTTCAGACTTCCCACTGCAGCTTTCAACTCCTACTCCATGCAGTGATATTCACAACACGTTCCAGGAAATAAAACCACTTAATTTATTCTCTTTTGCAAAGTGGAGTAGGAAACTCAAAGAGTCACAGAAGAAATGAGCAGAGCAGGGCTGAAGAAGCACTTTCCTAATACATTTTTTTAATGCATTGGAAGATCTTTTGAGTTTTAACAGAAATGTCCAGATTTTTCTAGAACTTTCTATACGCAATCATGGTATTGCTGGTTACATTGAAACCAAAGATTCTGTAGGTAGTCTACCTTCAAAAATGGTTAGAGGTAATTTCATAACGGGATTTCTTTGGTAATTAGTTTTCATAGAAATGTGGTTCAAGAATTGCACAAGGAAAAAGTATGTATTAGGAAAATGTACTGTTCATCTTTCTTTCTCCACAGTCCCCATAAATGTCTTGTTAGTATTGTATCCACCTGAATGTGGTTGGACATAAAGATCCTGGTTGTATTCCACAAACATAAATATTCCACAGAAGCACTGGGATTGACACACTTTGTCTTCAGGATGAATCCTCCGTGTCCCATAGCATCTTTGTCCACACGTGCCAGGCCCCAGCATTTGCTGTGATCCTTGCTACGCTGTGTTCTGCCCACCTTGCTTCCCAGAGGAGCTGAAAGGAATACTTTGAATTCCAATCAAAAGTGAGAAAAGCATGGCTTGGGATATGGGTCTTTAAGAAATTTCTGGGCTGGGGATAAGTTCCATAAAAAACTTATCCAGCACTTATAAGTCCCTAGGTTCACTTTCTAGCACCTGGAAAAAGACTAAAAGTATTGCTAGCAACTCTATCAATAGCATTTTTTGCCTTCTTATAAGTGAAGCCACTTGAGTTTTGTCTTTATCATATTCTCTCACATGCTGCGCCAATATGACCCCTACAATTCACAATACTGGTTTTACGCATAAACTTAATCCAAAAAACACATGTTTAAAATGTAAATTGTTTGGAAGGTACTAAATCTAGTAAACCACTGCTAAGCTTTATCAGGAAGAAGAGAGAGTAGGCCTTGGAAGACAGCATGGGAATGGTCAGCTGTCTCTGCAGCTGTGGCCTCGGCAAATACTCAGTCCCAGACCCTGACTTCGTGGAGGCTCAAGGCCGAGACAGGATGCTGTAACAGAGAAAGCCTCGGTAGCCAGGGCATTGAGGACACTTTCAGAGGGTTGGTATAAGGATGCCAGTGGAGGAAGAAGTGGGGTAAGATGTCCAGAAAGCTATCCACTAGGATGACCTTACCTGAGGTTAGGTATCTGTCATCCAGAAAAGAGCCCTGCCTTTGAGATTATCAATCACAATTATTTGTTCCCAGGCTCAGGGACTTCCAACCTCAGACAATGAATGTGATCTGACTCTACTCACTTTCTGTTTCAGAGCTGATCATGAACAACATGTGAATCCTCCTCTCTAGACTGAAAGCACAGGACACCATCTATCCACTAATGAGTTTCTCCCAAAATGTTTATTGCTATAAAACATAAACAGCCAAATACTTATGAATAAAACAAATCAGACCTTCTGAAGAGAAATGAGCAAGTAAGTCTTCTCTGTGTCATGACAGGGATGTTGTATTAGGATTTGGAAGGGCTTGAAATCCTTTTTAAAATGGCAAATTGATGACGAAGATGGATTACATTCAGCTGGCAAAATAATCTCACGGGAAATACAATGACCAATGCATTTTTGGTCTCATAGCATCTGCTTCTTTTTCTTAGTTCTTTAATTAGCAATTAAACCATCTACCACATATTGAAACAGAGAGCCCAGGACCTCATTTATAATCCTTGGGGATAGCTGAGTGGGTGTCAGATAAAAGCAGGAAATAGAAATTAGTCAGGCAGTTCAGAGACCTCTACTTTTGCCCAGTAGTCTGAAGCCAGGAGACTCTGGTTCTGGCTTTGGTCTCTTTCTTCTCCTGCTACACAAGCTGGGTGAACACAGCTGCTTAGAAACCAGAAGTGAGGATGTGACCCAAACCAAGAAGCACCTGGACATATCATGGGTGACCCAACTGGACTGATCACCTTCCTGTGCCTTGTCTCAGCTCTATCATAAGTTTTGTTTAAAAAAAAAAAAAAACTCCTAGACTAGCAGCTTGATGGGCCATTTTCTGGGCCCTACACTTGCTGTATTGGGGCTCTGCCTTCTTTTGTTCTTTTAAACTTTCATCTTGGGCCTGTGTGTAATAAGCTCCTTTCTAAAGTTCATCCCTCTGTGGCCCATGAATTTCATTCTTTGAATAAGCAAGACCAAGACCTAGGAAGTCACTGACCTCGGTTGGCTTTGGTGGTCATCAATTCGCCTGGGACTTTAACTCTCATAGCTGTGCACCCCAGAGGTAAAATAGCCTCCACGGCTTTCAAGGAGCACCCCTCCTTCTTTCCCCATTTCAGCAGCAAGATAACTCCAGCATAGAAGTGAAGACAGCTGGAAGTGTCTTCTCCAGTATCTTCTGTGATGCTTCCTAATATGGGTTCACATTGAACTTCAGGTTAAGAGTCCTGCAGTGTTCTGTGTGTGACTAAATGTTCCATAATGGTGAGCTATCATTAGATTCTGAGGAGATGATTCCCACCATGCAGATGAAGAATCATTCATGCAACAGCAAAGTGAGAGTCAGTTAGAAGCAGAAGTGTACTTTAGAGATAAAATGGCAGAATTAAATTTGAAGGAAGAATTTGCTTACACCAGTTGTTTCTCTGAGGACAGAGGCCTGGGAGGTACCAGATTCTCAGCCCTTTGGGCCGTTGAGCTTGACTTGATGTCATGATCTTCCCAGAGCCATAGTGTTCTTTTAGGATGAGAGGCTGGACCACTGAATTCAGAAACTGAAAAGAATTCAGATAAAGATAATGGTATGTTACAACCAGGCCTAGCATCAGGACCACTAGACTTCTGAGGATTCCAGAGCTGTGGTATCTACCCTTCGTTTTTGAAACCATAGTGGTCAGTAAAATGAACCATTTATAATCACACTGATCACTAAATATATATATGAGGACTCCATCTGGCCTATATATATGAATACTAATTAACTCCTTAACATGTGTGGTCAGAAACAAGGATAGACAATGATACAGCCCAACGTTGACATACACATATTGCACATAAAGACCAGACAGAAAAGAAAGTATACATAAGTTATCCAGAGATACAGAAACCTGGGAGGGGGGGTGAGAGAGAGAGAGAGAGAGAGAGAGAATATGATCATAAGGAATTGGTGGCTCATATGAATCTGGGGGCTGAGTCCCAAGTTCTGTACCCAGCAAGCTGGAGAGGATATAAATTCAATTATACAGACCAGTCAGCTTAAGACTCAGAAAAGCTAGTGTTTCTGTTCTCGTTCAAAGGTAAGAAAAGGCCAGTGCTCCAAATGGACACAACAAGTGGCTCTAACAGAGTCATTGTTCTAATCAAGGTTCCCACTGATTGGATAAGGCCCATCCTCATGTGACTTCCTTATCAAATTTTTATTTATTTATTTATTTCCACTTATAAAACTTTTTTTGTATTTATTTTTTTTCCGCTCATACAAACGTAATAGGTAATAGGTACCTCAGTCCCCTCCCTCCCTCCACCCCTCCCTGGACCTCCCTGCTCCCTCCCCCCTTCCCCTTTCTTTCCCCCTCTCTCCCTTTCTCCCAGTGCCCCTTCCCCCATCCCTGGAGCATCCTTTAATGTGTATGTCAAACTTTCCTCTGGGTCCTCCTCTCTGATGAGGTATAAAGACTCAGTGGCATTTCCTAGAACTCTTTCTTGTGTTCCCCTTAAATATAGGAACACTATTGTGGCTGTTAATCCCTTGCTTCTAAGGATCCTAGTGCCTTTAATCCATGCTAGACTTTGAGGGATCAATGATAAGTTGGTCATTGCACAGATCATGTAGAGTTCTATTATGATTGCTTCAGCCCTAACTTGTGTGGAGTATCTTGCATATCATGACTTCTCCCATTCTTGTGGTCTTACAATCTTACTGCCCCCTCTTCTGCAAATTTCCCTGAGCTTCAGGATGGGGAGAGATTAGGTTGGCCTGATTCCAGATGGTTGATATAGAGTCTCTGATGTTCTGAATTATGGTTTGTTGATTTTTTTTTCAGTTGTGCTGCTCCTGCACTGCCCTTGCCTCCATCCTGATGGGTATTGGATGTCACCCTCTGGGATGGAAGACCGTGAGCAAGTCCTGTCCCGGTTGGGCAGGCAGGAGGTTCAAATTTTCCCTTTAAGGTACAAGGTGATAATCTTGCTGCACTGATATGTGAGATACCCCACCCTCAGTGTGAGGGGCTTGCAAGAGAGTGTGAGCACTAGGAATTGATCTGGGGCAGGACTGCCTTCCACAGGTGACGGTGGTCACCTCACCAGCACCTGACACTGCCGGGGAGAGGAGCCTTTCAGAGACCGAAAAACGACTGTCAGTCAATGCCAGGGAGAGAGCTTCAAACCTGGAGGCCAAGCAAAGTGATGTTCAAATACCCTTAGGAAGTCAATTACCCACAGATCTTGCCTGGATTTTTTTTTCAGTTGTGGGAATGGAATCCAGGAACTCACATGTGGTAGACACCTGTTCTACCATTGAAGCACAACCCCAGCCACCTCTTCCTGAAATTTTAAGGACTATGTTCTTTAGTGAATGGTAAAATGAGCTGACATAACCAGTTACTGATAGCAAAATATTGAACCATTGGTTGAATTTCATCTTTAAAAAGATATGCCTAAGATCCCAATAACTGGAAATCGAGGAGAAAAGGTGGGAAGTGAGCAAAACATACCACCCACTGAGACATTGCTTGCTGTTTGTGAGGAAGAGAGAGGCACTGGGGAGCTCTAGATGGCTCTGGGGAAACCGTCAAATCAAAATTGCTTTGTACCTAGAATCCAAGCTTTATTTAAAAATAAACGCATATAGGTCTTAATATTTAACTCACCACGAGAGGGTACTCATCCAAAACTAGAACAACTCCCACCTCCAGGAAAAAAAGATGTAAACAAGAAAGTTTTATCAATTCTACAGGAAAGTAGGGGGAAAAAAGCAAAGAAAATGACAGGAAGATACTCAAATGTGCCAATAAACACAATATCAATTAAAATTATTACACTTGGTTATGAAAACTTGCTGCTTGTGAAAGACAGTTAAACCGAACAAAAAATTAAAAAATACATATTTCCTTGCTTCATGAATTTCAAAGGTCCCTATAACCTCATAATTCTGTAGCTTCTAATGAATCTATTCCGTTCTGAGGCACTGTCCAGCATGGCTGCTTGGAAGTCTGCTTTTTGCACCAGTAACCCCAACAGCAGGCAGTGCATCCTGATGGCGGTGAGCTAAGGATGGAATCTCTGGCCTTCAGCCTCTTCATCAACACCCTCCATCACCACTATTATGGTTTGAATCTCGAATGTTCCCCAGAGGTCTGGGTGTGGAAAGTTTGGTTCCTGTCCTCTGCAACAACAGGAAATTGGAAAAGTCTTTAAGAGTTAGGGCCTAAGTGGGAAGAGGTAAGGTCTTAAGGGTATCTTAGTTTCATACTCCATTGTTCTAATGAATAAATGAGCCAAATAATTTAGGGGAACAAGTTGTTTTTCCATGCTCAGGAACTGCTGCGTTATATAGTTGATCAGGATGGAGGGAGAGCTCCCAGCAGGAGCCAAGAGGACTGATCACATCATATCCAGCAAGAACTGGGGGCAAAGATCACAACTGCTGTAGCTTGCCACCTAGTTCTCTCTCCATTTTATCCTCCTGTCCAGGAAATAATCCTACCTACTATAGGCTGAGTTTTCTTACATCAATTATGCAATGATGCAGTTTTCTGCTGGATAACCTTAAACTGAATAACCATTGTTGTGCCCAAAGGCTTATCTCTGAAATGTCAAGGTGACAGCTGCAACCAGCCGCCACAGGGGATGCTGGGACTCTTAGTTGTTATTAGGTCAATGTCTACAAATAAGATAAAGTATGTGGTAGAGAGAAGAAAGGTGGAATGGATGTCACGGAGAAAGCCCAAGATGGTGAAAGAGGAAGAAAGAGGAAGGAGAGCGACAGGAAGGAAAGAGAGAAGCATGGATGTGGCATGCATGGTCCAGTGATTCCCAGGCTCCCTGTTCGCAGGGTGAAGTCCAGTGTGCTTTGCACACATCGTTTCCATGGCAGCCTTGAAGAAAGTCAGACAAAGTAATCTGAAGAGTGCTGAACTGCGACCGCTTAGTCCTGGGGGTTTATTAGACTTGGCTTCTTTTAGACCTTGAGGGAGACCTTCAGCCGAAGTCCATTAAGCAAATTAAAATGCAGGAGAGCGATAAACATGGGTTGATGTAGATAGCAGTTTTACAAGGAGGAAGGAAGCTGTGAGTTCTGACAGTTGCGCTGGTACTCATTCCTGGAATCCCCCAGCTTTTGAAACTCTCAAGACATTTCCTCTCCCTGATACCTTGCTGGCAGACATAAAAGAAACTTAATGGAATTTGGTGTCCCTCAGATATAAGGGCTGGTACAAGAGCGAGTGAATGCAGTTTCTCAGGACAGTTCCAGACAGCAATTTGTTTGTCCTTTTGTCTCCAAGCAGAGACCTTACATAGGGTAGAGTCAATACTATTCATTTGGCAGATGAAACCAAATCATGCTGCTGTGTATTTGCCTCCAAGTAGAAACCCAGACAGCAGAATTGAATTCTACAACCCTACACATGATCTGCTTAATCCAAACCCCTTATAAGTAATGCATGTAAAAAAATCCCTTGCACACTTACA
Source organism: Typhlomys cinereus (assembly GCA_023101885.1). Lineage (NCBI taxonomy): Eukaryota > Metazoa > Chordata > Mammalia > Rodentia > Platacanthomyidae > Typhlomys > Typhlomys cinereus. The sequence continues at coordinate 2,698,212 of JALPQD010000015.1, forward strand.
AGGAGGTTTGAAGCATATACAGACCGTGCCAAGCGGGTGAGAGAAGGATTCCTATTCAGATCCTCTCTCTTGCGTAGGGCTTTGAGGTTTATTTTGGGCATGTAAACATAAAGTCATCGCTTGCCCTCTGTCTCCAAGGCTAGGAATACTCCCTGGGGACAATGACTGAGCAATCTCCATGTTTTCCTAAGGGGTGTGTGGTGGAGGGGAGGGAAGGAGGGCGGAAGCCAGCATTAGATTTTCCATTTCATACTCAGGGGCAGATTCAGAGGACCTGTACTCTTCTTAAGTCTGCCCCGAGGTTATGGAAAGCAAGCTGGTGCCAGTCTGGCTCTCCAGCGGACTCTCGGGCATCAGTTGGGCCCTCTTCTGGTGGAGCTGTGGAAAGTGCAGGGGGCTGTGCTCGGACATGAGACCAAGTCAATTTGTCATTTCAAAAGCATTCTGTCATTTATGTGTGTGTGTGTGTGTGTGTGTGTGTGTGTGTGTGTGTGTGTGTGTGTTGGAAGGTGTGGGGGGGTAGGGATAAGGGAATATTCAAGAAGGAACTTGAATGTGTGTACCTGTGGAGAACCAAGAATGACATCAGAAATCATCCTGGATTGCTTTTGTATGCAAGATCTGGGATTTGAACTCAGATCTTCTTGCTTATAAGGCAAGGGCTTAACCACTGAGCCATCTCCATTCCTATTCTCTCATTCTTAAAAATTCAAACTTTCTTTTTTTATCTCTTTTTCTTTATTTATTCAATTGTGCGTGTGTGCGTACGTGTGTGTGTGTGTGTGTGTGTGTGTGTATGTGTGTGTGTGTGCGTATATGTGTGTGTAGAACCACGGGCGAATTCGAGAACCACCATGGACCACTTCCACCTCCTTGTTTACTCTGCCCCAGGATTCACAGGCTCTGCCCTACCAGGACCAGAAACGCAGGCCGCCCCGCTTCCGCCTGGCGTCTATACGTGGGATCTAGGATCCGAACTCAGGACCTTCCTCCTGCAAGGCAGAGGCTTAACCCCTGAGTCACCTCTCCAGCCCCCAAAAGTTCAAACTTTCTAAAGAGAGCAAAGCTTCTAAATATCTCTGACCTTCATTTTGAAATGATCACTTATATACAAAAGCTCAGATGTGGTATGTTTCCTAGTAAATGAGGGAAAGACAAACATGAGGCATCAGGCATCAGAGTCATCAAAAGAGGGAACATTGCTTTGCAGAAATGTTGCAGTATTTTTTTCCCTGAAAAATCATACTAATTGTTTTTAATAAGTAAAAGCATATGTTTGGGCCAGTGAGATGACTCACTGGGTAAAAGCTAGTCTAAGGACCTGAGTTTAATTGCCAAAACCCACGTGGTGGCAGGAGAGAAATGGCTGCAGCAAGTCATCCTCTGACCTTCATTCACATGCACACTGTGGTGGGTATACACACACGTGCATACACCTTGAAGATATTTTTTTCTCTTTCATGTGCAATAAAATTATAAAGCACAACACTTTTAAGACCTCAAGGTCCAGCCAGACCTGATAGCACAAGTCTGATTCCAAACTCATGATCAGTTTGGGCTACAGAGTGAGCTCAAAGCCAACCCAAGTTACTCAGATACCCAAAATGAAAAGTTAAAACAAGAGGGGGGGTTGTGAATATGTAGCTCAGTGGTAGACCACTTGCCTACCTTGCACAAGGGTCTGTGTTGAGTTCCCAGGACCACAGAACAAATAAACAAAACCATAAAGGGCAGGATGGGTGCCTCAGCCCAATATGTCCAAGTGAACCTAGAAGAATCCTGAAGCTAACTGCTGGTCTCTTGACTGAAAACCAAGTTAAATATTATCAGCTTTACATGCAGGGCACAGAGAAGGCATGACCAGTTTCTAACCAGAAAAAGCTCAAACTTTGGTTTTGTCAATTGTTTGAACAGCTTCTAGAACTCTTTTACAAGCATTGCCTTGAAAAAAAAAAAAAACACAAAGTAGTCCCTTTTGCTCATCTTCTCATGTTGGTTAGCAAAGATACAAATAGCTAGGAAAATGCATGGACCTCACAGAAACCAGAGACTGGAGGTTCGAATGCTCTCTGAACCAGGTTGCCAGGCAAAGGAAAAATCTAAAGAGACAAGAGTTTCCCCAGAGCCCCAAATGAAATTAGAAATAATAACCCCCTGGAAGTGCCCATGACTTTAACATTTGTGGAACGTTTGCTTGAGTTAATATCAAGTATTCTTACCACATCTGGGTTGGCGAGCAGAATTTCCATGCAGTCCTGGACCCTGGCATTTTCTCATGCAATCTCATTAGTGGCATGAACCCTGCCGTAAAAATCCAGATTTGCAGCCAAGTATTATCATTTGTCCAAAATGCTAGGATGTGTAGGGCAAAGCATAAAATCCCACACCATGCACAGCTGGAGCATAGCTGTAGGGCGGCAGAGAAGGGGGAGTTGGTGAGGTAGGGGTGCCTTAGGAATCTGGCAGACGGCTTCTTAAACAGAGTAAAAATGAGGGCCAGGCTCCTGAACATAGCTTTGCAAGAGGCGAGGGAGCGTTAACTGAAGTCAGTTGAGAAACTCTCCCCCCCATGAGATTTTGAAAGAAATAACAACTTTTAAGCAGGACAGGATGCCCTAAAGCAGGACCAGCCAGTGAAAACAGAAGTACACTTCCCAATTAATTTGTTAGAGGGTATTGGGCAAGAGCAGTCATTGCAGTTTTTGCTCTAGCTGTGACTGCTCTGTGCAGAAAGAAGCTTGATGACTAGGGTGCTCCCTTCTGTCATTTGGGGGAGCAAGGGCTCCTCTATGGAGGGTGTAGCATCCCTTTGCGGTCACTGGTTTCATTTACATGTTCCATTAGCTTAATTATTGTAGATGTGCTCTATCAGCAGGAGTCAACTAGAAACAGTTTTCTTTTGCTAGTTTTTGATTTTGCTTTGCTTTGGTTTGTTGTCATTTTAAGACAGTCTCATATAGCTGAGGCTAGCCTCAACTCTATAGCAGAGAGTAGAGGATGACCTTGAACTTGTGATTCTCCTGCTACTACCCAATGAGTGCTAGGATTGCAGAGTATGCAGCCATGCCTGTGTGAGCCTGTATGTGTGTATGTGTGTGTGTGCATGCGTGTGTGTGCATGCGTGTGTGTGTGTGTGCATGTGTGTGTGAATGTACAGCTAAACAACATTGTGTGTGTGTGTGTGTGTGTGAATTTGGATATGCATGTGCCATGGAGGACATGTGGAGTGAGAGGACAACCTCGGGGGCAGGTCCTTTCCTTCCATCTCATTTGAGACAAATTCTCTTTGTTTTTCCGCTGCATACAGCATGTTAGCTGGCTTGCAAGTTTCTGGGGATGCTTCTGTCTCTGTCTTCCATCTCCTTGTAGGAGCAATTGTATTATAGATATTTGGGATTTTTTTAACATGAGTTTTGGGGATTTTAACTAAGGTCTTCACGTGTGTGGGGCAATTATGTTTACCCACTGAGCTATTTCCCCAGCCCTCATGCCCAATTTTATGTGGTGCTAGAGACTGAACCTAGGTTTTTATGTACGATAGACAGGTACTACAAATAAAACGACATCCCTGCCCCACCAGCCCTGATTTATTACAGACAAAGTGTAGCTTTTTACATAGCCCATGCAAACTTTGGATTCTCTATATTGCTTGGGCTAGCCTCAAACTCCCAATCCTCCTACCTGAGCCTTTATGTGCCAGGACAACAGAGATATATGACCAAGGCCAGCCATCAGTCTCTTTCTCAGAGCCTGCCAGTTAATCACAAGCATTCAACTCCCCCGCAGATGTTTGTTAAGTGTTTACTTAGAATCAAGCTTTGAGCTCCATAAGATGCAACCAGGTAGCCTTCGGGCTTCAGATTTCTAATCCGTAAACCGAAGTGTTATACTCCAACATTTTGGGGGTTTCCTCCTACTTGAAAAAAAAAGGGATATCTCATTTTTGGGGGAGGGGATTATTATTTGTTTATAAACAGTTGCCTTCAATTTATAAACTTCAAGAATTCAGATTTATTACTGTGATTTCCTTCCCTTAATCTAAATTATACATTCAAAAGGTCACCAACGATTTCATTCTCACCCTTGGAACCTGCACAGGGAGAAGGGAGATAAACGCTAGCTGGAATTCTAAACTCTTGCTTACAAATTACAGGAAACCTCAGATGCAATAAATAAATGACAATGAGGAAATCGGGGGCCACAGACTCGCTCCCATAAAGCTCCAGACCCACTTGGTGGATTTCAGCAAAGAGGGGGCCCTTCGGAGGAGGAACTCAGGATTGGGGAGGTTGGTTGCCAACCTCTACCCATTATCTAGCTCAAGGCAAGAGTCATTCACTGCCACTGGAAGCCAGCAGTGCTCGCCTGCTACGGTTCTGACTTCTCGTTTTCTGGGAGTGTGCGGCTGGATTCAGTGATGGAAAAAGTCATGCAGCACAGATTTGCCTGTCAAGATGTTAAGCAGGGTTCAGCCACAGGGCAAGTTCTTTCTGCATTTATCTTGGACTGAAGAAAAAAGTTGGAAAGGGCTATAACATGACAGGCTGACATTGGAGAATAAAAATGGGAATGTTTTTAAAGATACTGGCAAAGGACAGATGCCTACCAATGGCTAGGCATTTGTGGGGGAAAAGGATCAAAAATGCAGTGGGCAGGACTGAACACACACACACACACATGCACACTCTTATACATGCACATATTCATACAAATGCTCACACACACATATATACATGCATATTCACACATATACACATATGCTCACATGCATCACATACACACATGTAAATTAGACACAGAGGGCTAAAGAGATGGCTCAGGGATTAAGACTTTGCCTCGAAAGCAGAAGGTCCTAAGTTCCGAACCTAGGTCCCACGTAAAAACACCAGGCAGAAATGGCATAGCCTGCACTTCTGGCCCTAGTGGATGAAGACTAGCAAATCCCAGAGCAAAGCAAGAAGGAGGTAGAAGCAATCCAGGATGATTCCCAAAGTCATCTTTGGTCCTCTACAGAGATACACAGTGCCCCCCCCTCTCTCTCACACACACACACACAAAATGAATGAATAAATAAAGTTTAAAAAAATTTCAGGTGGAAACTGGCCTGCACTTCTGGCCAGCACTAAGTGTACAGAGTCTGGGAAATCCCAGAGCTAAGCAAAAGAAGTTAGAAGCAATTCAGGATGATTACCGAAGTCACCCTCAGTCCTCCACAGGAACACACAGTGCCCTCTCTCTCTCTCTCTCTCTCTCACACACACACACACACACACACACACAAATAAATTAATTAAGTAAGTAAGTAAGTAAGTAAATCACACACACATAAAAAATTAAGTAAATCACATATATGCACACATAACACAAGGACACACATAGTGACACATTTACACACACGCACACACACACACACACACACACACACTCTCCAGGGCTGGAAGCAGAAACAACTGAAGAAGCTCATGGGGCTGTTCACAAGCATTAGTAAATTGGAATTTTAGAGGATAATGAGCATTATCTTCTGTCCTGAACTCTGTGCCCAAAGTATTCTGGAATATTTGAGGCCTTGAAAGAGCCTTATTCTCCCCTTGACAAATGCTACAAATGTCAAAGAATACACATTATTGAAGACCAGTGCCTCTGTATGAAGGATGCATGAAGGATTCAACCCCTTGGCATCTGTGTGCTTGTCTCCAGGCAGGGCACAGCTTACCTGCCTAATCAGAGAGCTGTCTAACTACCAAGAAGTCTTAAAAGCAGGAATTCTTAATTTTTAAAAATTAATAAATTTTGTCCTTTGACACTTTTATGCAAATATACCATGCATCCTAATCACCCTCTCTTAGCTCCTCCCTACTAATCATTTTTCCATATTTATAACTTTTGATTTATTTTGTGTCTCACTGGTTTAATTAAGGCCCTCTATATAATTATGAGTTTGGAACTATTCGCTGAAGCCCAGTGGGCTTATTAGTGGGTACACAATAACTAGATACTGTGCTTCCTGCTCTCTTAGAATCTGTTAGTTTCTAATAGTTCAGCAGTAAGTGGCCAGGGCCCCAGATACCTCATCCTTAACTGACTGTTGGCCACACAGGTCTTGTGTAAGCCCAGCGTCAGTAAATCCAGCTGAGAGCTCACGATTGCTATGGTCTGATCATGCTCAAAAGATGGCATTTTGCAAGACTTTCACCCCCTCTTCTAGCTTTTACATTCTTTCTATCCCCTCTTCCCAGTGGTCGCTCAGCCCTAAGGAGCTGGTATAAATGACTGGTTTAAGGCTGAGACATCAACTGTCACTTATTCTTAACATCTTGTGCAGGAATTGGACTCTGCATTCGCTTCTGTTCACTGCAGCAAGATGCTTCTCTGATTAAAACTTGTATCTGTAAGTACAGAAGATAGCTGTTTAGAAGGTGGTTTGATGCTTTGTCTATTTAGCTAAGTAGTGAGTTCAGGGGTAAGTCCCCCCCACCCCACACACATACCAGGACTTCATCAGTCATGGATTTTGACCAAGTTTACAGGATCAGGCAAGAATTTCCTGTTACACAGCAGGTCTCAGTTCCAATCAGAGTGCAGTTGGTTAGTCCTTAACAATAATAACACTGTTGTACCAGCTGGCTCATCTCACCTGGCAGGGTGGTATTGTACCCGTAAAGCTCTCAGTTGGGCAAAACTACTGATGTCTTAATTCGTTCAACAACCTACATGGCATTTTCCAGCACTGTGAAAGCTAGCCAACAGGGAGGAAGCATTCAGCTCAGTTCCAACTTGAGTTCCCTTGTATCCAAACTATATGATATCTTCAGCAATAGGGTCTTATCAACTACTCCTGATGGGCAGGAATTCTAAACATTTTTGAGAATCCAGTATTCCTTCAAGAACTTCATCAGATTTAGTCTGCCCCTGGAAAACTGCATATGCACATCCTCAGCTTGCTTACAATTTTTGGAGATACTTCAGGACTAAAAATTCCTACTCTTCCTAGAAAATATCCATGATGAATGAGTCTCTACCTGTTGCTCTGGCCTGAGATTTCTTTTTCACTGTGGTAATAAGAACAGCTGGAAGACTGGTTTCCAATAATGACCAGCACATGTTGAGCTATTTTATGTGCTAGGTATACTTCTAAATGCAGGCGTGTATTTTCCCTTTTGGTCTTCATTAACAGCTCTGTTAAAGAACATAGTGCTATTATCACACTTTCTAGACAAGACAAATGAGACACAGGGAAATTGCTATGGTTTGGATCTTGAATGTTCCCCAAATATGAGTTGAAGACTTGATCCTTAGCTTTTTGGCACTACTTGGAGATGATCTCCCCTTTAGCAGACAGGGCTCAATTGAAAGAAGTCATGCTACTAGGGAATACTGTAGAAGGGGACATTGGGACCCATTCTGTTTCTTTGCTTTCTAGTCATCTTTAGGTGAGTAGACCTCTGCTGTGTATTTCCACTACAATGCAATGTGCCAAAAGCAATAGTGTCAAACAACTATGAACAGAAGTCTCTGGACCTATGAGCCAAAATAAACCTTCCTTCCTGCAGGTTATCTCAGGAATTTTGTCCCAGTGATAGAAACTGACTAACATAGATTAGAAGACACAGAATGGCAGTTCATATCCTGGCAATCTGATCCCAAAATTTGCATTTTTAACTTTCCAATTGCTTTCCTATTGAGAGTAGTTGACATTGTACAGAAAATAAAACTGGGCTGGGAAGATGGCTCGGGAGTTAAAGCCTGTCTTACAAGCAAAAGGATCTGACTTTGGATCCCTAGATTCCCATGTAAAAATTCAGAGCAGATATGGCAGCAGCCTGCAATTCCAGCCATAGAAGGTGGAGTCTGGGAAACCCCAGAGCAAAGAAATCCAGAATGGTCCTCCATGTCATCTTTGACCTCCACAGGAACACACACTCAAGTATGTGTTCTCTTGTACACACACACACACCCACACACACACACACACACACACACACACACACACACACACACACACACACACACACACACACACACACACGATGAAGTACTAGGAACCAAAAAGAGTTTAAGGAAGCATTGTGGGTGACAACCTAGCACTTTGATCAAATGACCCATCCTTCTTCGTGATAGGCTACTTCACGAATCTAGTAGCTAGCTCTGGATTGGATAGGCAATCCAAAGACAGAGAGAGAGAGAGAGAGAGAGTGACAAAACAGAAAGTAGGGCTGGACTACCAGCTGATATACTTCCTCCAAGTTCTCTTCCTCTACAGTTCCACAACCTTTCCAAATGGCTTCATCAGATGGTGACCACATGTTCAAACACATGGGCCTTGTGGGCGTTTGGAGGGTGAGGCATTTTACATTAAAGCTACAATACTCCACAAATCCAGAAAAGTGTAGTGTTGATAAGGTATGACATTGATATATAGGTAGGTCTTAAGTGACTGATGGAAACATCTGATTTCTATAGTCTCTTAAAAACATCCACAGGGAAGACAGAGACCAATCTTGGTTCTGATATCATTACTTTCTTTTCTGCATTTGGAATTTTGAAATAAGCTTACATGTTAGAAACAAGAAATGAAGTCTGGTCCCTACTCAAAATGAGGAGAATTAAACTCTGCTTTTGGGAACTTACTTATAATCTATGTCAGTCATTTATAATCCTATAAAGTAGGATATACTCTTTTGTCTGTATGTTTCTCCTATCACTCACATGTGTCAATTTGAACTCAGAGGTATCAATTCTGTTCTCTAGAATTTATCTCCTAGCATAGCGATTTATTTTGTTGTCTCAAATTGCCTTGACTTTGGCCACAGGGAGTTCGTTTAGTTTGTGTTTTCTGTCCCTTTGATATGTTTAACCACCCACATGTCCCCCTGTTTTTCTCTTCTTAAGCGTTTCCTTGTTTTCTCAGCTCATCTTGTGTTTTTTCCTCCCCTAGTCCTGAACCAGCCAATTTTTCAAACTGTTGTGATTCCTTTGACTGGAGAACAGGACTAGAAGCCAGTTCTGGGTGATAAAATGGATGTCACTATTTCTAGGTCCCCTGTAAAGAAAAAGCTGAGAAAGAGATGTGTGTACATTAATGTATGCACACGTATCTACATTTATTCCTATATCCGTCTAAATGAAAATAGGTGATAGATGATAGGCAGGTAGATATTAATATCACTAGTTTTCATCCAACATCCCAGGATTTATTATTTTGTTTACTTGTAACTTCTGCCCTAAACAGTATAAAGTCTGCCTCCCACTAATGATAATTTACACATTTGTTCAACTCCAGCTTATGTATAAAACTGTGTATGTGCATGTATATGTATGTATATACAATAACAGACACTAGAAACAAATGCATGTGCACATGTGTGCCAAGGCCAGCATTGTCTTCCTCAATCACTCTTCACCTCATTTTCTGAGACAAGGGAGGCAGAGTACCTCACTGAACCTGGAGCTCATGGATACAGAAATAAAACTCCAGGGACCCTCCTGTCTCCTGCTTTCTCCAGTACTAGAGTTATGAGCACTTATCACCACACTCAGATTTTTACTTGGGTGTTAGAGATCTAAGCTCATGCTTGCACTCCACTGACTGAGTCATCTCCCAAACCCCTAAAGTAGTTGTATTTCTAAAATAGCCTTTATTCTTGTGTGTGTGTGTGTGTGTGTGTGTGTGTGTGTATGTGTACAAGAAAGTATTTGAATGTGTGTGCCTATGGAGGCCTAAAGATAGCATCAGGAGTCATCCTGGATTGCTCGACCTCCTTATTGCTTTGCTCTGAGAGTTCCCGGCCTCTAATTTCCTGGGCTGGAATTGCAGACCTGCACCACATCCTAGTGGAATCTATGAGATCTGGGGATCCAAACTCAGATTCTTTTGCTTGTGAGGCAAAGACTTTAACCACTGAACCATATCTCCATCTCAGCCTTTATTCCTAAGAAATGAATTTACCAACTAAAGTAAATATTTGTATAAAGGGTTTTTTGTTTTAGATTTAAATATCAGAGAGAAAATAGTTTTACATATCTATTAGCAGCCTTTCCTTTGCCCCCATTGGAAGTTAGATCACACATTTGCAATACAGTCAGGTCTTCTTGTCACCATCTGACATCACCCTAGTTTCATGCATTATCCTGGGTTGACTTTTTTTTCTCATTTATATGCAGTGAAGCTCACTCTTGGTGGTTTTTTAAATGACTTTTAACTGTTGTAAAGGATCCCTTCTGTCCACACCTTCAACAACATTGGTTGTCATTTGTGTTCTTGATCTTAGCCATTTTGATAAGGTAAGATGTATATCTCATAGTGGTTTTAACTTTGATTTCCCTGATGGATAGGAAGGTTGAACATTGTTAAAGATATTTGTTAAACAGGATTCAGAAACCATGGCAGCTATACAATGGGCTGGAGAGGAAGAACTTGATAATATCTGCTATCTGCATCCCCAGAACTGACATGGTACTATTGTAAAGAGGTTATTCACTATATAGACAGTCAACCAACAAGGAAGACCTGCCAAATCAAATGCAGTGTGTGTAGGTACCACATTTTATCTGCTGATGGATTTCCAGGATGACTCCATGTCTTAACTGTTGTGAACAGGGAGATAATGAGCACAGATGTGCAGGAGGAAAACACTGTGACAAAAGCATTAGATATAGAAAGGCTCACACAAGCTTATATGGAAGATTATAAAACTGATCGTCAACCAGGATGCTGCACAAACCTAGGATAGATGTCAGATGGTGATAAGAAGACCTGATCGTACTACAAAAGTGTGATGTAACTCCAAATGGAGGCAGAGAAAATGGTTGCTAATAGGTATGGAATACTATTTTCTCTGGTATATTTTCCTATGTAAAATTCTTATAAGGAGCCTCATAAGAAATGTATCTTATGTCAAAAACATGTAGATTACAAAAATATATAGCTTTTTTCCCAATTTATTTCTTCATTTGCTGGATGCATTTATGGAAGATGTGTAACAGATCTTTGTGGGAAGAAACAGGAAGAAACAACAAATGCAATTAAGAGAGCTAAAAATTGGAAGGGGATGGGGGAGGGGGGAGCAGGAGGGTTGAGAGGAGAGGGAGGGAGGGAGGGGACCAGTGTACCTGTTAAATTTGTATGAGCAGAAATAATAATAATAATAATAATAAAAGAGCTAAAAATTGGGATCTGTGCCAGTTACATACAAGGATCCCGCATATCTCAAAGATCTTAAAGTTTGTAACATCAACTATTGGGAATAAATTTTATGAGGTTACTGTCAATCAACTTTTATAAGTGGCTGTAGGTTAGTACAGAGTATGGACTCAAAAGTAACCTTAGTAAAGATGTGTCAAAAGATTACCAGAGAAGCTATTTCTTCAGACTAGTGAGTAATATGTAGACAGATTGCTTAAAATATTAATTATTCCTTATCGCATGTACTTTGAATAAAGATTGTACTGAATTGTCATATAAAAAAAGATATTTGTTAAAAATTTGAATTTCTTCTCACACAAAGTTTCTTTTTAGTCCCAAGTTTCATTTTTTAATTAGATTGTTTATTTTCTTGATGTTAAATTTTTTGGCTCTTTATATATTCTGGGTATTAATCCTCTGTCAGATATATATAGCCAGCAAATTTTTTTCTCCCATTCTGTGGGTTGTCTTTCTACACACTTAGTATGTTACAGTATTATTAAAATACTCTTTGATAATATAACTTCATTATCAGGAACTTATCCTACAGATATTCTGAAAGACTGAAAATAGCATGTATACAATTATTCATTACAATGTATTTGTACTGAAATATGAAATACCGCAGTACGCAGCAGTATGTTTAGGCATGTTATATTATAACTGAGCAATATTATACTATGCAGACCTGAAAATAATTTGAACAAAACCTTTAAATTATTGACAAATGGAATTTAAGAAAATACAAGCCTAGAGAAATGGCTCAAAAGCTAAAGCACTCATAGTATGAGCAAAATGACCAGAGTAAGATCCCATATAAGATGACAAGTAGGTTTGGAATATAGAGGCTTGCCTGAAATTTCAGCTTTGGAAGGTGGAGATTATGAATCCCCAGAACAAACTGAATAGTCAAATTAGCCCTGTAGGTGGACTTTAAGCTTAATTAGAAATACAAACTAAAAGAATATAGTGGAAGAGAGATCAAGGATTATTCGTGATTATCAATCTCAGGCCTTCACATGTATGTATCTTCAAGCGAAAGTGCATGTAAATGCACATGCATGCAAAGGAAAAAAGATACATAATCACATTCACACATCCCACATATATACACATGAAAAAAATTGGGCAAGATACAGTGATTAGTTAAGTGCAGACAACGGTAATCTTAGACTCACATATCTCAATAAGAAAGAACTTCAGATGCGTCATTTATCCACATACAAAAATAAATGGACCTTACAACCATATCTTTGCTGTTAACTATCAGAATTTTCAAAAATCACCAAAATATGCTGATTACACTACAAATACTTTTGCGGCTGAGAGCTCTAGCTTCTTGGATATCGTTAAATTATAAATTCTTCCATTTCTTTTGAAATGTTTTCCCAATAGAGAATTATTTAGAACAAAGATTTAGTGACACAAATAAAGCTCTGGATGTTGATTGCGCCTCCATCTTCATTTTCAGATTTTTAACTTACATGTGTTTATAGTCACATCGCATGCAGGAAGTACAGGTTCCTGTACTTAAATATAACATCTGAGACTTTGTGCCCATTTAGTGATGGACTCAGGAAAAATTTTGTCGACTGCTGCTTTAGAAAGGAGCTCTCACGAAGAATAGGATGTTCTGGCCAAGCTATACATTGGGTTGAGCTGTTGAGAAAGAGAGAAAAGAGGAAGGAAGACTCAGAACAAGAGCTTAGCATGTCCACACTCTGAGGATTCTAGAATGTCAGGAAATTGGAAACAAAGGAACAAGGAATCTTTCCTTCTTCAAGACTCCAAGGAAAAGTGCTCGAGCAAGGAAAGGATCGCTTGTGCCTTGTGAGAATCAGAAATGGCTTCGGGGAACATAGGAAGCTCCTGCGAGCTGCCCCAGTGACTGAGTAGAACCAAGTTCCTTCCACAGGATCACCTGAGAAGCAAGTCTGGGGGTGGCACAGGGAATTTCCCTTTTCTATAAGGGTGGGTGATGAAGCCAGCAACCCAAGAAGCCCAGAGTCGCAGTCCCAAACTTGAAGGCTGCAAAACATTGTGTTGAGGATCACCGCTCTACGGGTTTTATGGTGAATTGTTTCAGACTGGATTCTAAGTCAGAGGATGAAAACCACTTTATTTGTAAATTCTGCCTTTTAGTACCTAGTTTCGTGAAGCCCCAGACCAATGTGCTTTCCATAATGAGCCAGGTGGAATGTTAGGCCTTGTGGTCTCTCCAGACTGGCAGTATCTCATACCTGACGCTGTGTGGTGTGGACTCAGCTGAGCCTAGTATATTATGAGCCAGGTGAAGCCCAGCTCCAATAGAACCTTACTCAGAAAAGCAAGTTGGGTTTGCTAGGCCCTCCTCTTCACAACTATGTCCTCACCTGTTGCTTAGTGATGTGAGGACCCCATTGCAGTTCTCTGCTTGTTCGCTGAGCCCTGTTTCAGCCCTGCGTCTCAGCTGGCTCGCCAAGTTCCAACAGGGGGGTGTGCGGGTTGCTGTAACCTGAACTTGTGAAGTTTGCAGGCCGGAGCAGAAAATTACAGGAATAGAGAGAAACCTGCACAAATGTTGTGTTTGCATCTTGAGTGGCTGCTATCAAAAGTTCCATTTATCCCTTTCCAGCAGAGATGCGTTCCTTAGGGATCCAATTAGTTCCAGAAAGGAAGCTAGAGAAAGCCAATGCCCTGCAGGCAATGGTGCATGCTCCATCCTGAACCTCCTGTAATGCCCTGGGGGTCTCGTGGCTGCCCTTCTTCCCCTCCACCCAGCATTCCCCCTCTAGTGACCCCATTGTCCTCCACCCCTCTCATTCACCAGTCAGACACCAGTCACTTTGAGGCCTCCACTGGGGCAGTAGATGGAGAGCCCTAAATAAAGTGTCTCACGCATTTGCAGTAACTGATACGTCTGAGGTTACCTTCCACATTGGAAAAGCAGCAGGAAAGCAGGATGGGAGAAAGATGGAGTGTTTAATCATCTTGTTAGTAAACTCCAAACAAGAAGGTTGATAATGTCGCCACAGGCCCGTGTCTATTTCAGTTCTGGCTGCAATGGTGTGTCTATGCATATATAGAGAATCCTTTTCCCCATATTACTTTTTCTATATCCTTAGAATTAAGTAAGGTAGGAATCTGGACAGTTGCCTGTGTTTCCCCCTGGATGTCAGTGAAGGAGAAATAGTTTCTGTTGACATAATCCTAAAGACAGCATTAATCTGAAAGCCACCATCTCAAATGGGTTTGACAGTCTGCAGCCTTATTCTTTCCCTGTATGCATCGTGTCTGAAATCTTTTTACACTGAATGAGGTTCAGAATGATTAGAAATGACAGGAAGTGCCAAGTGGAATTGAAACTGTGCCCACTGTATCATTCCCACCGGTGGCAGGTGTGTTCTGTGGGCCACTCAGGAGTGTCTGACCAACTTTCCTCATCTTTGGCAGGTTCTGCTTCCAGCAGACCTCGGGAATGAAGGCTGCTGGCACCTTGGTCCTGATTTTCATCCTAGTCGCAGTTGCAGAATCCAAAATCTATACTCGCTGCAAACTGGCAAAAATATTTGTGAAGGCTGGCATGGACAATTACAAGGGATTTACCCTTGGAAACTGTGAGTCTCCCCCCCACACACACACCACTTCTCAATTCCAATGCTCGTGTCTGCTGTGAGTTGTTAGAGGTCCCCTCCACATCTTCCCAGTTTGGCCAAGCTCTGCCTCTACCACGTAGCTGCTAGCTCTTCACACGTCCTTAGCTGCGCACTCTGGGTCTGCTCCCTTTCCTCCCATGGCCTGGGGGTCCTGTGCCTCTGACCTCAGGGAAAGAAGAGCCTCTAGATGAGGCTCAGCCTTGACCCCGGCCTGCAGAGCCAGGGTGGCATCTCACCCAGGTATGCCCTTTCTGTCCCACTCATGTTCTGCATATTCACCCTATCTGCCCCACCCTACCCCAAAGTCTACTAGGAGGTGACCCTTCGGTTAGTGTGTGTGTGAACCAACTAGCGCAAAGAAGAGGCTGAGGCCAAGCATTGCATCTCCTTTATGGGCCTTCATGGTTGTTTCCCTCTGTAGGGCTCTGCATGGCGTTTTATGAGAGCCACTACAACACCTCGTCCCAGACTGTCCTGCCCGATGGGACCATTGACTATGGCATCTTCCAGATCAACAGTTACACGTGGTGCAGGGGTGAAACGAGACAAGAGAAAAACCATTGTCATGTGGCCTGTGCAGGTGTGCTTTTGATATTCCAAAGTTTCCCATCCCCAGGGACAAAGACAAGAATGCTGATCATGAAATAAGCCACCCGTCTGTGGTATATATGGATAATTGAATAATACATTAGATTATCTAGTGAACTGTCCCTACCCCATTATTATCATACCTTCCTTAGAATGATAACTTACTTGCTTATTAACCATAGATATAAAAGACTTTTATTGGGCCAAAAATTTACCTCCCAATGGCTTACTTCTGTCCTAGATTTTGCTTCCTGTATCTACTGAACACAGATTTGATCTATTTTATATGTAAGAAATTATTAATGGTCTGAACATGATTCATCTTCAGTTTCTTATCTTCTATGCTATAATATTTAGTAACTTTATCTCTCTGTAGAGAAGACACTTCAGCCCTTGAGCAATCACTTTAGCATTCACTAAGAGCCTACTAGTAGGTACTTAGAGTTAAATTCAGTGGTTAGATATGTGCAGTCCCCTGTACAGGCAGCTGAATGATGACATGGCATGTTTACTGACTGCAATGTTAAAATTTCAACTTTCAATTGGATTGAATTAAGAAACCCCTGTCTAAATGTTAATGAAGCACACTTCTGGACATGTTGGTAAGGATATTTCCAGAGAGGTTTAACTGAAGAAGGAAGACATACCCTAATTGTGGTTATCACTATTCTGTGACTGAGTTCCTAACTGAATACAAAGGAGAAAAGAAGAAAGATAGCACAAATATTCAGCACTCCCTGCTCTCTGCTTGTGGATGCAACATGATTCCCACCATGATGAACAATATCCCCTAAAACCATGAGCCAAAATAAGCTCTTCTTCAATTGAGTCGTGTCATGGTTTGAAATGTGAGCTATCCTCTAAGCTCTTATGTTTGAATCTTTAGTTGTTTGGGAAGGTCATGACACCTTTGCATGGTGGAGGAAGGCAGAACAGGTCATGGACCTTGAAGTTGGTCAGCCCCACCCTGTTTCAGTTAGTCAATCTGCTCTTGCAGTTTGCAGTTTGTTCTCTCTGCCTCCATAATGGATGTGACTTAAGGTGCCTCCAGCTTCCGCCAGTCAGCCATGCCTTTTCTGCCATAGTGGATTGTACTCCCTTCTGGAACCGTAAGCTGAATAAATCTCCCTTATCTCCCCTTAAGTTGTTTGATTCTGAGTGATATCTCACAGCAACAGAGAAGAGTAATTGATATAAGTTGTTCTTGTCATAGCAACAAGAAAAGGAACTCCAATTTCTGAAGCCATGAATGCATAACATTTTATGAAAAGGAGATTCTTTAATTGTGAGTAAGAGAGTTGAATGTGAGCAGGAGAGATTATAATGAATAATATCATTAGGCCTAACCAGATCACATGAGTTAGAAGTGAGAATTTTGTTCCTCTTAGGTCAGAAAGATGCAATCACAGAAAAAAAGAGAGATGTGAAGGCTAAGAGACTCAACCTGCTATTTCTGGCTGTAAAGACAGTAGGGAAGTTGTGAGCCACCTGGGTATTCTATAGAATCTGAGACGAACCTTACGACTACAGCTAGAAGGAACTGAATTTTACCAACCCTAAACAAGCAAGGAAAATGGGAAGTCCACAGATCTTTTAGAAAGTAGAACATACTTCTCAGCACCCTGATTTTCACCCAGTCAACCCCATAGTCAATAACTATGGTTCCAGCCTACAAAGTATAAGAAAGGATCACATTTATGTCACTGTGCCTGCAGGCATTTGTTTTAGCAGAAATAAAAAACTAAGGTACCTCATCCCTATCTTGACAGAATCTGTCAGGATGTATTGATAAATAAAAAATAAGGTAAACTTCAAAAATAAAACATTTAGATAATAAATTAAGACTCCCCTTGCTAATTTAAAAGCAGACTGCAGAAACAAAATCTCTAAAGAGTATGAGACTCTCTGAATGCAAAATGGAAAGAGAAGAGATGTAAAATATGAGAAATGTGGATAAGAAAATGAATGATATTGAAAAATACAAGGATATAAGTTTTAACACAACAAAAGAGAAATATGAAGTTTGTTCATGACATTATAATTTCCAGTGCTGGGGAGATGACTCAGAGATTAAAAACACTTTGCTTCTCAAGCAAGATGACTAGAGTCACATCCTCAGAGCTCACGTAAAATGCTACAGTAAATACAGTAGCCTATCTGTGGTTCCAACCTTGGAAGTCAGAGACAGGGAAACCCCAGAACAAACTGACTAATTTGACTAGCCCACAAAGATTTCTGGTTTGGGTTTTTTTTTTTTTTTTGAAGACTCTATCTCAAAAGAATAAGGTGGAAGAGAAATTGAGGATGGTACCCTGTGTCAGCCTTGGCACTCCATACGCATGCACATTCACATACATTTTCACTAGCACACATACATATGGACAACATGTGAACACACACATGCATGCATTCCACCACACAAATACCATGAAAATTGCTTGCTATTGCTTTGCAATGTACAATACCACATGCACACATAAAAATCCCAAGCAGGACATGATTCCCATACTAAGACACATTGTATGAGTGATAAGGTGAAAGAGTGCATTTTCTAAGACATGCCCTTGTAAATTTTCAGAACATTAGAGAAATAAAATACACTTTAGGCTTCATCAGGAAAAGTGTTCATCATGTCCCATTAAGACTGAACATCGGTGAAAGGTGCGAGTGGTGTCAGATTTCTCAGCCTATGCCGCTGGAAGTTAGAAAGAAAACGTATTCTCAAACTTCTCTGGAAAAAATATTTCCAACTAAAATACTTTAATCAGCCAAATCACAATATGTTTTAAGTGTATCATGAACATGTATTTAGACAAGCAAACTGCTAAAAAAAAAAATAAAGCTTTGCATTTTGTATCGCTCAGTATCCTGATTGGTTATATCAAACTCAAAAGTTGGTAATTTGAAGAGAATGTTGACAAGAAGTCTGCTAACAAATGCATGATCTTTCCTTAGGGGAACTGTGGGGCTAGTGATGGGAGGAACTGGAAACAGTAGCCATTGCTCTCCCCGACCCTAAGGGGGAATAAAATGCCCACTATGCTTGCTATCCATCCTCCATCCCACATTCTAGTTCTCACTCTGATTTAAAGCCCACCCAAAGTCAGAGAACAAGGGAGTTTATCAGTGTCTCCTGTGTGTATTGTCTCAGAGCGTGGTCAAGAAATATTCAGAGGATAAAATCCAACACAACTCCTGCACATTTTTTTTCACAACCTCCTTGATGGAAGTGCCTTACCTAAAGGATGAATTAAGGTAATTCAAACAGACATAAATCAGGAAAATGAGGACGATATAAATCTATGACCAAGGAACTCAGTAAAGCAGAAAGCCAAGGAAGTGGGCAGCCTGCCTGGGAGGGTGGTCCAGAAAGAATTTATACTATTGATATTTGATCATACTCCATAGAATATAATCTATATTGTTTCACACATTTATAAACTATTCAATCCTTACTTTGTCTAGCACAGAATGTGCATGTGTGAAGAACACGTGTGTTCTCCCAGTATTTGTTGGATGTTTCACATGTGATTGTTCCACTCTTCTCAAATTGTATTAAGTTCAATGAATAGCGAGAAAGGCATATTGAACTCTGCAAGTTCTGGCTCTCCTTTCTAATGCATGAATTCCTGAGCTCTGTTATTAGGTGTGTACTTACTGGTGATTTTAATTTTTTTAATGACTTGGCCCTCGTTAGAGTCAATGCCTCTCTTTCACTCCACACCATTTCTTATACAGACCGTGTAATAATCCCACACCATTTCTTATGCAAACTGTGAAGTACAAATACAGCAACTCCAGATTCTGCTGGGAATTACTTTGTATAGAAAGTGAATTTTTTTCCTAAATAGAGCATAGTTAGGTTCTGATTCTTGTGTGTATGTGTGTCTGTGCATGCATGCACGCACAGGTGTGTGTGTGAGCATGTGTGTGTGTGTGTGTGTGTGTGTGTGTGTGAGCATGTGTGTGGGTGTGAGCATGTGTGTGTGTGTGTGTGTGTGTGAGCGTGTGTGTGTGTGTGTGTGTGTGTGTGTGTGTGTGTGTGTGTGTGTGTGTCAGAGGGCACTGCATGTGCCTGTGGAAGCTCAAGGGTGGCTTCAGGAATCCCTCTAGATAGCACTATTTCCTCTTTGTTTTATTCTAGAATTTTCCAGGCTCCACCTTCCAGGGCCAGAAGTACAGGCAAGTCACCATTTCTGCCTGGCATTTTTATGTGGGATTCGGGATCTGCGCTCAAGGCCTTCTCTTTGCAAAGTACAGTCTTAACCCCCGAGTTATCTCTCCAACTTTAGGCTCTGATTTTGTTTCTAATCTGACAATCACTACTTTGCAGTACGTGATTCAAGTATACATTAGCAATTGTTTTCCTAAAGAGCCAGATAGTAAATACTTTTTTCATGTGTGTTTGTTAGAGGAAGGCACATATGTGCGTTGCATGCTTCCATGTATGAGCATATAGGTGTGTGTGGTTACACGAATATGTGTGTGCCTACGCATGTGGGAGTCTAAAGTTGACTGAGAATCTTCCTCAGTTGCTCTTTCACCCCACGGTGTTGAGGCTAGCTTTCTATTTAAGCTCAGTGTGCCATTAAGGCTTGTCAGGCTACGCAGCTTGCTCTGGGGATTACCAGGCTTTACTTTTCTGGGCTTTGCAGCTGCCCCAGCCCTAGAGAGTAAATACTTCAGATTTTTAGATCTATATTGTTTCTATTGCAATTGCTAAACCATAATGTAGTGTGAAAAGAGCTGCAGAAAATGTATAAATGACACATCTGGTTGTCAGCCAATACGCTTTATTTTGTTTATTTTTTTCAAAAGTAGATCTGAGGAGGTAGCTCAGTTGGAGGGTGCTTTCTATGTAAGCATGAGAAGCTGAGTTCGAATCTCCAGCACCCATGTACAAATTTAGGCACAGTAAGTACAAGCAGGGTGGTGACCTAGAATTCCAGTACTGGAAAGGCAGAGACAGAAGGATTCATGATGTTTCTTGCCCAGTCAGCCTTACCAAATCTATAACTTGCAGGTTCAATAAGAGATACTGTCTCAAAAAAAAAAAGGTGGACAATCCTAGAGGAAGACAGTTGACCTTGACCTCTGATTTCTATACCTGCTTATACAGGATACACCCATGAATATGTACATGCTCCCAGGATGGTGTCTGACGCTTTCTGGACCTGGCTTTAGACATCTTGCATTTACTGAGACCACAGCAGCTAGTTTTAGATGCCACTTGCTATTTGTCATCTAGTCACACCATCTATTGTTTTGTTTTCTTGCCACCATTTAAATTACTTAAATATTTTTCAATATTCTCTTCTATTTCCTCCACTGGCTTATTAACTATATGCCTAGCTTCTTCTAAGTAGCTGTTCTGGGGTTTATGTAGTATAGTTACTTTATCACTATCTTCATCTCTGCAGTCTGTGTGGTCATCCATTTTATTCCTATGTGTTACATCTTCATGATAAATCTTTATTACCCTTGCATTAAAAATTATCTCTCCAGTCATTTTTAATAAGGAGAAAGATTTCATTATATATTCCTATATCCTTCAGCTTCCACACTCTTCATTCCTTTGGTGGCTCTTTTGGGCAAGTGATTAAGGGTTGTCATTTCCTTTTGGCCCAAATCATCTTTTAACACATATTTATTTATATTACATATTTATAAATAAATAATCAGATATTTATAAATAGAATAAAATCCCTCAAAAATAAAAATACACACATAAATTATACATATATGAGACTCTAGGTGAATAGTAAGAATTTCAGCCATTATTTTATAAAAAATGTTATTCATATTTTGAAAGAGAAGAAGGATTATGTGACAGGGCATATGTGGAAGTCAGAAGACAACTTGCAAAAGTTGGTTCTCTCCTTCCACTATTCTGGGGATGAAATTCAGATTGCCAAATTTGCAGGCAGGCATCTCACCTGCTGAGCCTCAGTCATTCTTTCTTCAAATGTTTTTCCCCTTCTAAGACTCTAATGACACACAAGTTAGCTAGATGCTTGTGTTTCCCTTCACTCACCAAGTGTCTTCCATCTTTCTCTGTTTGATTTTCAATAACTTCCATTGCTGTACCTTCAAATTCTCTGGTCAGTCTTTCTGAAATGCCTATTAAACTCTGTCAAACTTATTTCAGATAGCGTATTCTAATTCAGAGTTTGGTGGTTTGCAAATCTTTGCTTTCATGTGCCGAGTTTCCTTCTCTTCACTGACTATTTCTCTTCTGACTTGGGGCCATGTGTGTATGCCTCTTTCACACATATTGATTTTTACTGGCTGTTATATGGGTATGGTGTGGATACCAGTGCTGAGTCAGCATTATATTGCTCTTTTAAGGAGTGCTGGATTTTACCAAACAGTTAAGTTGGTTCTGAAACATCATGACTAATCTAGTTCAGTCCTCTACCAAAGTATGATCCGTTTGGAGTCTCCTTTGGATATTCTAGGGGTCTGGGAGGACTCTTCCCTCTGATTAGTCAGAATCAAATATCGCCCAGCCCTGTGTGAGCCGAGCCTGCAGCCGTCCAGTTCTCTGGCAGTTTGCATGCCCACCTCAGCCTCAGCCAAGGACACAGTTTGTCACTAGTTTCTGGTGTGCTCATGTCTTCAGATACACCCATGAAGTCCAGCTTGCAGATTCTCTGGTCTGCAAGCTACTACACTCCTACCTGTGTCTAGGTTTCCACCTCCTTGGTCATCTCGGAGCAGAGAGACCTGATGTTCACTGAAATGAGTTCTTTCATTTTTCTGTACTCACATTATCAGTTATTCAATGTCTCAAAATAATTTTTCCATGCATTCCGTCCCATTTCCAAGTTGTTTACAGAGAGAAGGAAAATGCATTTCTCTATCATGGACATGCTCAACTTTACGTGCCATTTACTAATTTAATGTTGTTCAGCATAATTCTAATTAAGGACTTCTAGGGGAGATGGGTATCTGTGAGATAATTATTCATTCTAGCAAATTAAAGAGTCGATGCTTCACTCTTAAAGGTTAAAGAACTTTGATCTACTTTCTCATCACCAAAAAGTGGAGGGCCAGGTGCGGTCCAATGATAGAGAGCATAGCACGCTTGCCTAGCATGTGCAAGGCCCTAAGGATGGAATTTTTAGACATGGCTTTAAAATAGAAAACAGGATGACAGTTTTCTATCCTAGTTGCCCTCAGTGCCAGGCCCACCTCAGCCTCAGGCCAGAGAGATTGTGATTGTGAACACAATTTTCTAATACAGGTAGGGAAAATTGTCATGGGATCCTAGCAACAGGTTAGCTTACATTGCATGCATGCAGAGTAGAGATGCCTCCCCCCAGGCCATTTCTGAAATTATATAGTTTCTATTTCAAAAATTGATTCCTGAAATCCCTGGACCCTTTTTCAGACTAATTAGAGAGAATTTGCTTTTGTGTATTTATGATGGTTTCAATATGTATATCCAAACAGAAGACAGGAGAGGGAGGCCCGAGTGAGAAAGCAATGTCTTTCCCTAATGTAGTGCAAGGCCCCCCCCCCGTTGTGCCCTTGGACCTCCCAGCCTCCAGAACCATATAAATTTCTATTACTTTATAATCTATAAATTACTTAGTCCCAAGTATCTTCTTATAGCATCAGATAGCAGATGATCACGATTTGTGTGTATAAATTAAGCATGCATACATGTGTACACAGTTACAATATTCCTGCTATAATGGCAATTTTTATTTTCTTCCAGTAACGCAGGCTTTGTTCCAATAAGAGATGCTTAAGGAAAGAAGGTGATGAGATCTGGCTCTTCCATATGCTCTATTCCACTTACAGCGACCTAATTTCTCCCAGCCTGGCACTTGAGTTGGTTCTTGTCGCTTCAGAGAGGAAGTAGACAAGGAAATCAGTGCCCTGGTAGTTGTGACAGTTAGTTTTAGGTGTCAACTTGACAACTGAGAGCTGAGTCTTTAGGTGCACCTATGAAGAGGTATTTAGTTACTGAAAGCCTCTGAGGAAACTTGCAGATCATCTAAGTGATGTAGGAGACCCAGCCATAGTGGGCAGCTGGATAAGATGGAGAGAGACTGGTTGGCTTTGGCAGACTGGAAATCTGGAAAGTATGCTTTGGCACATGCCCTCATTCAGCTCTAGCTACGGATATGATGCGGCCACTCCCTAGGCCCCTGTTGGTAGCTCTCTCCTGCCACAATGAACTGCAACCTGAAATAATAAACCAGAATAAAATTCCCCGTTTCCCTAAATTGTTTGGTCACTAAAGCAATGTAAATATGAAACTAAGCTAGTGTTTGTGGTTTAGTTGGAGGCAGGAGGATGCTAGACATGTTGGCATAGAGCCAGCTGAATGGAAAGTATTTACTTTTGTGTAAGCTGCAGTGTTTTCTGTGACTGAATGTAAAGAATACACTTTTCCACTAAATGCACTTCCCAGCATAATCCCTTCTTTTTTGGGTTGGACAGTCTTGTGTACTTAAAGTAGTTACAATTACGTTGTGAATCCTTAGGAAATGCTTCCTGCAGCTCTCATTTCTGCCCCTCTGTTGCCCCCCTGTGGTGATTTCATTGTTTCATCACGGTCCTGCATCCATTCTTTATTTCCCAGCGCCCACCTTCCTGCACACTTCCAGGTCAGCAGAAAGAACACTGATGTCAAGTGATCAAAGGTGAAAGATTTTTATTTAAAGCATTTATTCAGTATATGCTATAAAGCTTTCTGTAATTCTTTCTGCTTTCTGTAATTCCCTAGTAATATGTCTAAAGTATACTAGAAACATAACTTGTTAAATTACAATATTGTTATGCCTTGGGAAGTCCACTGTTGAGGAGGTAAGACAAGTGATAGAGACTAGGGCATTGGCCATGAAACTCCAAGTTTGTTGCAGCTGACAGACACCTCATATGATAATTTTAGTTTACAAACTGGTAATTACAATAAACCAAAGTTTCTTTACCTATGGAGGTAACTTATAGGTCAGGTTAACATGAGCAGAAAAAGTCTAATGCTGACCTGCTTTACTGTGTTTCTAGGACACACTCCCATTATCTTCTCTAAACCTGTCCCCAAGCCCCTCAGGACTGTGCAAGTCATCTGAAATTTCAGGCAATCCGAGACGAGGAAGGTCTTGACAACAAAAGATATATTATCGATAGAAGCAATTCAATGAAAATGAGAATGTTTCTCCACAGTTTCTGGAAAGTCACTCTTCCTCCAAGTTCCCATTCCAAAAATAGCGTGAAATGTGAAAAAGCAGCAAAATGCCCGCTCACCGTTAATGCCTCCTGTCTTTATAGCCTTGATCACTGATGACCTCACAGATGCCATTCTCTGTGCCAAGAAAATTGTCAAAGAGACGCAAGGGATGAACTATTGGTAAGTCTTCCCTTGGGAGATTTGGTTGGACCTGGCTGAAATCTGTGGTGTGTCTATTCATCATGGCTAGGGGTAGGCTCTGAAAACTGCTGTCTACAGAGTGGTCCATGCATATGAAAGTGGCTGTATCTAGACTCATCTCCACCAGAATGTGAGGTCCAATGAGCACAGTGGAAGAACCAAGTGTGGGGAGAACAGGTGTTCTGAGTCAGGTCATCTAACGTCACCTGAAAGAAGCAGGTAACACACCAGCAGCGAACTCAAGTTCCCTCTGAGTTTTCTTCTGACATGGATACGTACAGCAGTATTCTGTGGAGAAAGAGACCAAGCAGATTCCTGCCCACCACACACACACCCCAGGACTGAACACTGGCCATTTCTGGGCAAGCATTCACTGTCCTGTGTGTGGCTGTGTTTCTAAAGAGCATTGCTAATCAGGCCCACCAGGGGGATTCAAATTTTAGAGAAATGTTTCACTCAGTGATCCATCTTGACAAAAGTTAGCTGCTTGTTGTCAGAGCCCATAATGGCTGCAAGAAAACTGGGAAGGACGCAGAGGTGGCGGGAGGGGGCGGAAGGTGGAAGAACAGAAACCTTCAGTGTCAAAAGCCAATTAACCCCGTTGACTGACCCACTGTGGGCTTTGAGCCTAAGAACTTTTGAGTTGCCATGCTTTCCTGAGCTGTCCCTGCTTCTCTCTGCTCCTCAGGCAAGCCTGGAAGAAACACTGTGAGGGAAGAGATCTGTCTGACTGGAAGAAAGGATGTGAGGTTTCATGAACTGGGCCCAGTCCAAGGACGCTTTGCCCCGACTCCCCAGGATTTGCAACGGGTGTCGCTTTACCTCACAATATTCCTTCTCGGAGTTGGAGAAGGAAATCCAAGCTATATTTTAAGGATATAAATACTTCCATTTAAATATCATCTCTTGTCCTGACTTGGATTCATGGATGACATGGATGACTAACACAACGTTTCAGCCACAGGTGTCAATCTGATAACTAAAGGCTTGAGCTCTTGGCACAATTGTAGAGAGTCCCTGAGCAAACCTGCAAGAAATTGTATAATTGATGAGGAAAGACCCATGGACTCATGGTAGGTAGGACTTTTCTCTGGGCAGGTAGATAAGATGGTGGAAGCCAATTCAGGGAGTTGGTATTCTTTGGCATCCTTAGACAAACATGCTATCTGACATTTCCCTAGAGTCCTATCATTATGGCGAGTTCCCTTCTCCCCTGGTATTGGTGTGGACTCTTCTGCCAAGCTGGGTTAAGAGCTGTAACATAATCATAAGCCAAAATAAAATTCCTTGTTCACATACACCATTTGGTCACAAATTTATCAGCAGCATGAAGGCAAACTGCTACACAACCTCTACCTGCTTCGGAGTTCTCAGCCATTGTTCTCTGGGTCCGTAGACACTGGCTAATTCCTCAGTCCAAAGAGTGGGCATCTTGAGAGGAAGCCTTACGGAAATGCTAGTGGAGCAGGCACATGAAGTTCCGGCTCTTACTCTTAATGCCTAGATCCCTTGACAAGTCCATCCAACACCCACTTGAATTAAGCTACCAAATTCCAAAGCCACACTTGAACACCCTCGAAGCAAAGCTGTCTCCATCTTTAGATCTGAAGTTTTTATTAGTTTGCCCAGGAGTCTGTTGATCCTCAAAAGATTTTCTTCTGACATGGATTTCATGTCAGAGTACCTGAAGACCTCAGACCCCAGAGATATTCCCTAGACGTCTGTGCTCAGCGCAGGGATGGGTTCCCTCTCCTGGCCCATAGGATAGGGTAGTTCTGCTCCTTGAGTGTCCTCCAGTTTTCTGTCCCTATGTCCTGCCGGGCCACGGTTGAAGTTACTTGTTCTAAAATTGAGGTGAAAGTAACAGGCTCTCCTTGAAGGCAATTTGACCTAGAATGCACTAAACTGAGGTTTGCTGGAGAAATAGCTACAGACAACTTTCATAAGTTGGTTCTCTTCTTCCATCATGTGAGCTCCAGGAATTGAACTCAGGTCGCTGGGCCCTTTTGCCATGGTGCCATACAGCCAGCCCCCAACTCTGAATGAGCTTAACTGCTACTTGTCAAAAATTAAACGAGCATCAACATTAGCATTCAATTTAGCAAGCCTTATAAGACATGGGGAAAGGCTTTTGAAACACTTGTAAGAATAACAAAAAAATTCTAGAAGAAGACTAGAAAATTTTAGAAAAAAAATACAGAATCCATTAGGCTTCGTGAGATCACAGACCTGTGCTCTTAGAAGTCTACAAACATGCACTCTTTGCAATTATTGTCCCATCATCCATCTGTTGCGCAGGCCTCATTCTTAGCCAAACCTTCTACTCAATTAAGCCAATGGCATCAAACTAATGAGTAAGGTTGGCCCAGACTTGGCGCCAGCCATTCAACATCTAGGGGCCAGACCAAAAAAAAAAAAAAAAAAAAAAAAAAAATCCTCAAAGTTCAAGATAATGGAAAGCTGGCTGGTGGCTGGCCCTCCCACGTGACTGACTAATCATTTCACAAAACTCATGAAACTTCCAAACATGCAGACTTACTACTTTCTCCCCAAATGTTTTATTTATTTAGTATTTCTATAAATGCCCATTTAGGAGGCAAAAAATACATTTTCCTGGATAATTTTGCATAATTAATGCTCCAAGAAAGTCAAGAGAAAATGATTACTTCTATTCTTAGGTTATCTTTATTTGACAAAAGAATATTAAAATAAGCCTTGCTTATATTCTCTTGGATAGTTACCAAGTCACTTGGAAATAGACTTCTTTCTGTTTTCCTCCCAACTCCCTTGGTGAGCTGGTTACCAGATGCACTGAGCAGATGCTCAATATTGGGGGACATGCTATATACATGCATTTTTCTTTAGGGACACGGCTGCCTGGCTCTTACCCCCCAGCATCTCTGTCTCTCTGCATCCCATTTTGTTCTGTCCTTTCTCAACACTCCTGGTTCAGTCTGCCATTTTTTGTGATGCAGTTTCTCCTTAGGTATCATTCATCTTGGATTTCCCAAACCCTAGAAACTCTGCCATAGCCAGGTGGAGCCCAGTCCAGCCCCCACACACCATCCTGGCCCTCTCAGCCTCCAAGGTGTTTCCTCTGAACTCGTGTGCCTAGGACAATGCTGGGCTGCTCTTCTTACCCAGCCTGTAAGCTTCCAAAGACTTGGCCCACGCCTTTTACTCCCTCAGTTTCTCACAATCCTTTTCCCAGGGCTAAACACAAAAGGTGACTTAGAAATATCTGACACCCATGTTTGGTACGATGCAACCTGTGGAAATATCATAGAAGCACAAATAAGATTTTGCCTTTTTCTTCTTGGGTGTTTTTCTTTTCTCCATTTCCATGTGTATGTATATATGGAAGTACATCATTTGTGTGTATGCATGTTCTCATGTGTGTGGGCCCAAACTTGAATCATCTTTGATTGTTCTTCCACCTTATTCTTTTACGTGTGTGTGTGTGTGTGTATGTGTGTGTGTGTTCTTTATGTAGGTAAGCAGGCATGTGTACAAGAGGGCATTGGAGTGTGTGTGTGTGCCTGTGGAGGCATAAAAGTGGCACTGGGAATCAACCTGGATTGTTCTACCTTATCCAGGGCAGAATTACACAGCCGTATCTACCTGGCATTTTTACATGGGGGATTTGACTCTAAAGTCAAAGTCCTTTTTCTTGTGAGGCAAAGAATCCCTGAGCCATCTCCTCAACCCACAATCTGCCTTGCTTCTCTTTCTTTGTGAGTTTTAACAGGTGACTTCTCACAAGTCCTGCCGACACTTTATTTTGCAGAAATAATAACCTGTTAGGAAGGAAAGGAGGGGGCAGGTTCTGGCTGAAAGCAAACCCCCATGAAACTGTGGCTGAGTTTATTTTGAAACGTGGCTACCGCTGTGACTGTTAAGCTACAAGGCAAAAAAGTTAGCGTCCTGCCTAGATTTCCCAGGCTGCTCCCTGACACCCCTGTACTGGCAACATCATTCTTGGTGAGGAAAAACTAAATCTATAGTTACCTTGAAAAGCATTCATGCAGAAAGAAAGCCCGGATTCATAAGTAATCTGACTTCGGCATCGCCTTCCCAGCCCGTATCCCATTGCTGGCTAACGCAAACAGAGCGGTTTCCAGCCCGAGAACTGACAGGCCGTGCCAAAGGGCAGATTGGAAAAGATTAAATATTTGTGCAGGAAAAAAAGAAACCACACCTCCCTTCACAAAGGGCTGCCTCAGTCTGGAATAAAAGGAAAGGGAAGCCGGGGAAGGAAAGAGGGAGCTAGAAGAGAGCCTTATCTTTGCGGAGGAAAACTAACGGGGAGCAGCAGGAAGGGAAGGGGAGCGGGAGGAGGGACGGGAGGTGGGAGGAGGGACGGGCGCACCTCACCCCGGGTCCCTGCAGGTCTGGGTCGGTGCTCGGGGCATCGAGGCTGCACTTTTGACCCCTGTAAGGGGACCAAGCCACATGGGCTCAGGGTCAGACGATACTGCTGCTTTGAAGTGGCCAGGTTGGAGTGGCAGAGGTGCCAGAGAGGAGCCCAAGGGGCAGGCAAAGGACCACTGAGACCCCACTAGAGCAGCATTAAAGTGCCTAAGAAAGGAGTAGAGGTGAGAGGGAACAGGGGCGGGGCCAAAGCCAGAAACCAGGGTCCCGGGCTTCCTTGGGCCAGCCAGTGGGTGCCAGAGACACAGTTGAGAAAGGAAGAAAATTGTTAAAAATTGCCGTTTTCAACCCTGCTCACAGTCCATCAAAGCTAGTTTCTGCCTCCCAAACATGTTGGTGGCTGCCAGGAGCTTAGAACTTAAAAGAAAAAAAAAAAGAAGAAGAAAGGGGGGGGGGGAACCTCACACAATGGAGCCGTCTGTGCAGGCGAGGTGGAGATGGCTGATTAGATGAGAATCTTTGAGGGGCTGGGATTTTTCTGTGGACTTTGGAGCTCCTCGGGACCCACCTGGAAGACTCACAAGGGCGCTGCATGGAAAAACACCCCCGGGCCCTTTGAACACAGCTCAAGTTACCCATATTTGAGGAGGTGGAGAGAGGGGAGCCAAGGCAGGACAGCCTGGGTCCTTTGGGCGTTTTGGGGACAGCACGAGGCCTGTGGTACTTCACGCTACACCCACGTGACCATCACTGGGACACTTTCTCAAAAATGCTGGTGACAGGACATTAACCAACTGACCCCTCCCCCCCCAAAAAAAGTGGTGCCCTGCAGATATGCAGTGGCCTGCAATTCTGAAGGGAGAGTTGGAAAAATCCAGAGCAAAGCAGTAAGGAGGTAGATCCATCCGGGATGATTCCGGATGCCACCCTTGGATTTCCACAGTCGCTGACCCTGGACACTCAAATGCACATGGCACTCTTGCATATAAACACACATGTGAGAAAAAAAAGTGGGCCTTGATGTGGGAGCTTTTTTCCCAAATCCCAAATGAATTCCAACTTGGAACTGCTGGAAGCCGACTTTCCTGGCCCAACCTATGTCTCCAGCACGCAGGTCAGTCCTTCCAGTAGCCAACACCAAGATCTAGACTCCCCCCCCCTACTAGTAGGGCAGGGGGATTAGAGAAGGGGGATGTGGAAGGTGGGGTGGCACACAAAAGGACACAAGAGAAGAGGGCACCTGGCTCCAGAGATTTGACTGTATGCCAGGCCCCAGCTTGTGGGTGGTGAGAGTGGCTGGTTGCTACTTGGATCTCCCCAGTCCTCAGAAAGACCAGAAGCAGGTGATTTGTGGAGTCCACAGGCCCAAGAAGGGGTTCAAGTCCAGCTCTTCCCAGCAAATGCACATCAGAGAGTTTATCCAACTCACTTGCTAATGAGGGAAGTGATAGAATGTTAAGACCAGTTCCCAAAGATTGCAGCAATTTCCAAAAGGAGTGTCAGTAAGACCTACAGGGTTCCAGATAGAAAGCCTATGGGGAAAGATACTATATTCTAGGAAGTTGTTTGTTTTATTTTGATAAACAGAAATTATTTATATCAATAGTAAATGAAGTAAATCCTTCAATATACTTTTTTATTCTTATTTCTTTTTTTTGACCGTTTCATACCTGAATACTAAGAATTTCAGTCATGTCATCCCGTATTCACATATCTTATCCTCCCCGTCGTCTCCCATTGAAACACCTCTTCTTCTAAACCAGCCCCCCTCCTGAAGGAGGCTTGTTCAGGAAGCCCCTTCAATGTCCGGCAGGAGATTTATTGCAGGAGCAGAGAGGCTGCCCCAGCACAAGTGGACGGAACAGCAAGGGGGGTGTCGTCTTCTCTCAGCTTATATACAGTGCAACCAGGGAGGCATTAGGGGTGTGAGTTAGAGAACTGACACTTGGGTTTTTACTCGATAAGAGAAGAGGTCCAGTTATCTGAAGAATGTTTAGGCGGAGCCGGAGGCTGCCAGCAGGAATACATCAGGAAGAGAGAGAAGCCCTGGGGCGCCATCTTGGGTGGAGAGAAGAGCACTTGGTGCCTGGGGGCGCCTACTTATGAAATAGGGCCATTTCGTCCAGGAGGGAAAGGTCACTACATAAGGCAGTAGCCCAACACCTCCTACTTCTATATCCTTTGTATGTGTGGCCATTGGTTTCATTGGGGCTGCTTGCATTAGCACGTGCCTGAGAACTGCCATAGCATAGGTATAGATCCATTAACGTCTACACCACTGAAACAAAAGGTTTCCTTCTCACATCCAGCTTTAGTCTTCAGCAGTCCACTGAGGAAGGATGGTGCCTCAGGATTCACCTTGCAATCCTGTACAGGTCAACGCAGCTGCAAATGAGTTCATGCTTGCAACATCCCTCTCATGAACAGAAAGATATGGCTTGTTGGCACCCCTCCCTTGTCCCTTATTCTTACCTGCCCCCTTCCTCTTGAGATGTTACCTGAAACTTGAGGTGGAGTGGGGGTGACATAAATGTCCTGCTAGGCCAGACACTTTACAGTTACTAACTCTCCGCACATTAACCAGTCAACTTACAACTTTCCTAAGTTTGGGAATTTTAAACAATAGTAAACAGTAAATTAAAGGACTCATGTCTGACCTCGAAAATACAAAATGAATATGAGAGTTACTCAGCTATTTATCTTACTTCCAATGTTTTGATCGTTTTTATTAATAATCAAATTAAGTGATTAGACCATATTCTAGAGAAAAATACATAGGCAGCCGTGTACACAAGAAAGCCCAGAATTGCAAATAATGGGTACAGATGCTACAGGATATACTGACAGCCTCTCTAAGGTCACCACATATCAGTTATGGACACGGAAATCTTTAGATCCTATGAAGATGGATTTGATCCTTCATTCAATGAACATTAGAAAATTCAAGATCTTTTGAATTAGTCGGTTTTCTGCTACTATGGCAAAATATACCAAATAGCTACCACATAACAAGGAAAGGCTTACTTGATGCTGTAACTTGGATTTAGGGGTCACCCAAAGGCTGGCTGTTCAAAGCTTGGTTACCAGTCTGTGGTACTAGCTATTAGGTAATGATGAGGCTTTTAGAAGAAAGGACCTAGTTGTAGGAAATTAGAAATTGGGGTACACCCTCTACTCCAGTTACTCTGCATGTTGCTGATAAATTCACAACCAAATGGTTTAGGGGGGCAACAGATTTTATTCTGGCTTATGATGGTCTTATTACAGTTATTACACCAGCTTTTGGTCACAGCAGGATCACATGGTAGAGAAGGTGTGTTGCTTCATGGCAGCAAGGAAGTGAAAAGAGGCATAGAAAACTACCAGTGTCCCAATATCCCCACAGACGCTGTGAGAGTTAGATGCAGCTATCAACTGGACAATTGCAAGTTGAGCTGTGGAACATCGTGAAGAATCTGTAGTTAAGGAAAGCCCTAAGCAAGCTGGCAGGAGATTGTCTAATGGATGGGGGAAGATCCAGTACATGGTGAGCGGAACATTCCCCTGGGCAGATGGATGAGAGGGAGAGAGCTGGTTCCAGAAGTAGGTGTACTTGGACATACTTGGACAGAATTGTCTGGAAAATGAAGTGTGTCACTCCATCAGTGTCCTGTGGATATGGTATGGCCAGTTCTCTTGGCTCCTAGTGTTGTTATGAGCTCTCCGCCAAGCTTGACAAGGAACTTCTTAAAGTTGGATCAGCCAAAACCTAGAGTACATTTAGCACAGTTCAACCGGAAGCATGTCAGGGAAGGAAAAATCTAAGGTCCACATGACCTTGACTTACAGCCTCTCCCTTCCACCAGTTGTGGGGTCAGATGACCCTTAGCTTCCAGTCCATCTGCAGCATGGCCACAGAATTCTCTTCTTGAACTCCTGGAGAGCTTCAAGTAGTATAGTACTGCCACCACATGGCTTTTCCACAGGTACAAAGGTGTCTGGCATACTATCAAATACCAAGCGCCCAATACTTAGTTATGTTTTGTGCTTTGTTACTCTGATGCAATCCAGCAGACCTCTCGGAGTCCCTGTGGGGACATGGAGGTAATACATACAACATTTTAGCTGGCTCTAAAGTACCTCTAGAGGTTATGGTTATCAGTTTAGTGGCTTTGAGCCAGGACATGAGTCCAGCTAATTCTAGAGTTTCTGGGCAGAGAAGCAACTGTCTCTCACTGTCCTTCTATGATGGGGAAGCTCTTTTGAGACCAAACTTGGAAAGAGCTCTGGAACAGCCACATCCTAGTCAGATCAGGAAGCAGCGCTTGGGTGTTCTTGGAATGGTTTTAAAGACT
Organism: Typhlomys cinereus; assembly: GCA_023101885.1. Taxonomy (NCBI): domain Eukaryota; kingdom Metazoa; phylum Chordata; class Mammalia; order Rodentia; family Platacanthomyidae; genus Typhlomys; species Typhlomys cinereus. Next base: position 2,731,707 of record JALPQD010000015.1, read on the forward strand.
TTCTTGTGTGAGGCTGAATGTAAACCAAGCTCTGGGGACCTGAGAAAAGTCAAACAGGAGGCAAGGAGTGACTGGCCAAATTAGATGTTTCGAAATCAGCAGAGTGTTGCATCAATCTGAACACTGAACCACTCCTGCTATAGGCCAGAGAGTCTGACATGCTTAGCTCAGAAACTTCAGACTTTCAGCAGACCCCAGAAGCACCTGCATATCCACATGTGCAGCTGGATGAGACACATCACCCACTATGTCCCAACTACTTTGCTGGAGATTCCAGCATCCCATGCCACACAAAACAATCCGTCTGCAGATCTCAGATGAGTGTCTGAGATCCTCCTGGCTTTATTCTAACTCTGGTGTTTTTGTGTGCGAAGCTGTTCTCTGACATTTAAAAGTATTGGGAGTCATAAAGGAATGTACACACACAGACACACACAGACACACACACACACACACACACACACACACACACACACACACTAGTGAGGTCTCCAAAAGACCAATCTAGATGAGTTTCAGTTTGGTGGACCAATGAACTCACTGGGGGCTACCAGTAACATGATGGGTGAGGGGCTCCTCATAGGAGTCCTGGTGACTCGAAGTCATACAATACCCGCTGAAAAAGCATCACACTTTTACTAGTGAAAAATAAAAGAAAGAGGTTCAGAAGGGAGGAGGTACAAAGAACAAGCCATTCAAAGGCACAGTGAAGTTCCTACAATCCTGTGGTGGAAGACGAATGCTCCATAGATTCATGTGTTTGTGAAAAAAGTTCAAACTGAGAATTCCTACCACCATAAAACAGGAACATGTCCTCCTTAGGACTCAGCGACTCCCCCCCCTCCAATGGCAATAGACCATTAGAAGGTGGGCTGCGTCTTGCGTTTGACCATGAATCCACATTTTCCTGTGACTTAATAACCCGACCCTGCCAAAGGCCTTGCTTCGTGTACTGAGCCTGTCCATTAACCTTCTACGGACTGCTGGGCCCGGTATTTAATCTGCAGCAGGAATTTCAGAAGGTCATGGTCCCCTTCTGTGAGGAATGGCATGCACATAATGAAACCAGGCGAGTTCACTGTCTGGGAGACGATGGTCTTTAAGTGCGATTGACAAAAGATCCTTAGACTGCAGGCATTTGGAGCCTGGGGTGGAGGGGACAAGAAAGAAAATTAATTCACACAGAGAGCTTCTTGAGTCAGTGGGAAAAAGCAAAAGAGGAGTTGTGGAGTTGTAGGCTACTGGGACATTTGGTTTCTATTAACTGTGCAAGCCAGTGTGGCTATCGTTGATGTTGTACATGCATGATGTTGGGCATCGGGTGCAAAGGCAAGAAAAAAATGGGGCAGGGGAAGCATGGGAAGGAATGTAAACTAGAACTTATCAGAGTGGGGGATAAAAAACAAACCCAAGTATTTGCAGTCTCAGGCGCTCCGGAGCCCAAGGTTTCCCACGCTTGGAGGGGAGTACCACTTTGGGTGTCCGCTTTCTCATTTCAAAGACCGAAGTGTCCTAAGCCAGATCTTATCCAGCTAAATGGCTGCCTTCTGATTTATATCTCAATATTTCTCTTACTGTTGATTTAGCCCAGTCATCCCTGATTGTGACCTACGGAGGAAATCTTCCTCACATTCTCCCCTGGGAAACTGTCAGGGCCAGCCGTGGAAGAGCGCTGAGACAACATGGTCGTCGTTGCATCTGAGGATGGGGGCCATTTCTCTCGACTTTCTCATATTACAGTCAGTTGACCTCCATCCCACCACATCCTGTAAACAGTTTTCTTGTTTGAAGTTAATAGCATTACACAGCTTATTACCATGAAGATACACACGTTGCTTTGTCTAGAAATTTAGGGATTAATCCATTGGGTGTTGCATGCCAGCAACTTCTGCAGTTGGGAGTTAGAACATCTGTTCCACATGAACTTCTGAGAGTCCTAAGGCAGTAAGAACTTGGTATAGCAGCTGATAAGCAAATTATTGATTATTCACTGATGAGTATCTTTATTAAACAAAAATAGGAGCTATCTTTGTGTGTGTGCATGTGCGTGTGTGCGTGTGTGGGTGCGTGTGTATGCGTGTGCATGCGTGTGTGTGTGTGTGTGTGTGTGTGTGTGTGTGTACGTGAGTGTGCATGCCTGTGAAAACCCAAGTATGAAGTAGCTTGAATAGCTCTATCTCCTTGTTGCTTTGCTCTAGGGTTTCCCAGGAAGAGCCACCTTTTCTTGAAAGTTTACATAGAGGTCATTTTCATTCATCATGTCTATTTCTCAGACAACTCATTCTGCAGAGGGGAAAGTCAAGGCTGTAGACACTGGGTAATCTGTGAAACTCTTGCAGATAGTCAGGGGTGGAGCCAGAACTTGAGCCCTTGCATCCATTTGACCTTGAAGTCTATGTCCATCACTGTCAATCATGCTGCTTTGCAGACCAGACTATTGTTCACCCAGGCCTCAAGCAGGAAGGACGATATTAGTCTCCTTTCCTTTTATTTAACTCTCCCCACCAGTCTTTTACCTTAAACATCTGATACCATGTCAATATCCAACTCTGAATCCTTTCAGACTGTTGTTCAGTGGAGGTAAAGCCAATGTGGCTTGTCCTTGAGGCAAAGTGGCTTCCTTATTTTCCAGCATTAGTATCAACAGGCAGCTTGAGTGGAGATTATCAAAATATTTATCAGGGAAGCAGTCAGGACCTGAAACCTTGGGAACTCTAAAACCATTCCACTGAATGCTTTGCAACTATGAAAAGTCATGCCAAGAACAGAGGGTGCTCATGAGGGTGGATGGCTGCCCAAATTCCTGAGTCAGCTGCCAGGCATGGATTGCATTCATCCCAGCCTTCTACCTGCTACAGCCAGCAGTGCCCATACTGTGGTCTCCCTGCGCCCTCCATGTCTCACAAAGTTGCTTAGCTCCCATCACTCAGAATCAACCGTGCCTCACGTTATAGGAGTACTTATCCCTCTTTCCTCCATCCTCCCTCCCTCCTATCCTCCTTTCTTCTCTTCATCAACCCATTCCACTCCTTCATACCCTCCTGCCAGGCTGTTTCTAGGAACCCCAGGGATCCCTCTGGCTTGTCTACTTTTGTGGGGAATCAGGCCTCTGTAGCATACCAAGTTGTCCCTCCTCAGGCCACCCATGAAAGGGGCATATCCCTTCATTCATCTAGCTCTAGTCCCTAAGGTTTCCACTGTATGTTCTTATCTCTTTTAAGTTTCTCAATAGTCTATGGTGGCATGTTGGTATGTCAGTCATTATGCAGGTCTGATAAGTCTACAAGTCTTACTGCAATGAGTTCCTGGATGCAGCCGTGCTGCCTTGAATGGAATGTCTTGTCTGATGGTGGACCTTTCCATCTTTATGTTTTTATAATTTTACTGCCCTCTCTTCCATGAGGTTCCTTAAGCCTTAGGATGGAGAAAGATTAGGTTGATCTGATTCTGCATGAGCATTGCTGGGTTAACAGCATTCTGTATTATGATTGGTCATTGTTGTCCGTTTCACTGCTCTTCTACTGGCCTAGGCGCCATCCTGCCAGGATGTTGAGATCTTCTGGCTATGTTGTAGGATAGGACTTCTAGGGTGAAAGGGGTATGAGGGGAAGGGATATAGGATGCACAGAGAGGCTTATATAAAACATCTAAGAGGAAGGTAACCCCATAGGAACCTCATATGCTACTTATACGTGTGTGTGTGTGTGTGTGTGTGTGTGTGTGTGTGCGTGTGTGTGTGTGTGTGTTCCTTTTAAAGAAAAGAACAAGAATAGACAATCTCTATGCAGAGGAACACACAGTGAGGAAAACAAGACTAAACATGAAAAGCCACATCTGAGCCACTTAGTAGCCAGTAACAATTGAAACTATACTAGAAGGAACAGGAATGCGGCACATTTGATACCTTAGAATGGAAAAGGAAGGGATTAAATTTCCATAACCCTCTTTAAGGGCACACCTTCACTGTCATAACCTCCACTGTCTTCTCTGCTACCTTCCAACATCTCCACAGGCTGTGAGTCTTAAGCACGTGAATCTTTGAGGAAAAGTATCCAGACTACAACCCGCATAAGCAGTGTCCTCCAAGATTCATGCTCATGAACGTCAATTCTTCTTCTTCACAGAGTAGTCCACTATGAAGAAAGCCTCCTGACATGTTGGAAACACGAATGGCTGACAACTGTGCTTGTGGTTCTGCAAATGTCACTTGCCTGAGCTTTCTTTTGTCTGCCTCTTGCAATGTAGCAGCCAGGACAGGGGAATGGATCACAGACTCCTGAGCATCAGCTGCCTGAGCTAAGAGCTCAGCTCCTGGGGCTCAGGTCACTAGCAGAATTACGTTACTTTTCTTTGGGTTCACCATGTCCATCCTAGAAAAATAAGAAACAGGATTGGCAAGATGGGTAAAGATGTCTAATGACCTGAGCTTGGTTCCTACAGCCCACATGGTGGATGAGAGAACCAACTTCCAAAAGTTCTCCTCTGACCTTCACACCTCTGGGTAAAACTCCCAAGTGTTTTAACTGAGGAAGTAAGATTCCCCTGAGCATGTGTGTCAAGGTCCCACAAGCTGGGGTCTCGAGGCTAAAGGAAAAAGGAAGATGGAGAAAGTGAGCTGAGCACTTGCATTCGTCTCTTTCTGTTTCCTGACTGCGGACCCCATATGACCAACTGTTTGACTTCCTACTTAACTATCAGTTTGCTTCTAACTGAGCTGCACAAGTTAATGCTGCAGAGAAAAGTATTTTCCATCCAAGCCAGTCAATCTCCTTTCTAGGTCTTCCTAACATGACAGAAGAGATTTCTATCATATTGCGCACACACACGCGCACACACACACACACCTCCAGTCGTTTGAAAAATACTGACGGTTCCTAATTTTTTTCAGTTTGGTCATTACACCTTGTAAGAACCACACAGCACAATTATATTCCCTAGTCAGTGGACAAATGGATTCCAGAGAATCAAGTCTTCTGCTTTAAAACAGGAAACTAGGGTGAATAATGGTCAATGTCTTGTTTGTGTAATGGGGGACCTTGGTCTTCAAAAATCTCCCTGTGGGGGAGAGGCTAGACCTCAAATTGTTGCATAGGGTTCTGCTCCTTGCAACCCTGGAGTCTTCCTCAGCTGGGACAGACACATCCTTGCCCTTTCCTGGGAGCATAACCTGGTCCCCATATCTGGCATGGTTTCTACTAACAGAATGACTCTCCTTCTCCTGCTCTGAAAATTGCTTGTAACCACGGAACTGGTTTCCAAACACACTCCTGACTCATTCTGGCTTCTGCGGGCTTCTAGGATATGTTTACCTCTGACCCCCACGTAGGTGGGCCCCGCCACAGAAGGAAGCTCCTTGCTTCTGCGACCACAGAAAGAGGAAGAACAGTGAGCAAAAGACCCAGATGTGAGTAATCAGATGACAAGAAGCAAGGTGTCCTCACTTGCCTCCATGGCCAGCTATCCCTCCTTCCCCTTGCAAAACGCTGCTATCTCTTCCCTTTGTAATTTTGGCTCCAATGATGATCAAGTGTCTTCCATAAGGCCATGGGGAGGGCTGCATTTGAAAACCAATCATTTCCCCTGCTGCTGGGAGCAAGCCAGAGCAACCTAACCCCAGCTTCACCTTGGTAATGAGGATTTGGCTCCCGGTGACTGAAAGAGTAAACTTCGGATGGTCCCCTGGAGAGCCCAGGGCAAGCTCCTTCAGGAAGCTCTGGAACAATGCTAGCCTTCTGAAAGGGCCTTGGGGGCCACCCACGCCCGGACATGAACCCTTAGGTCAGATCATGCACATCCCACCAACGATGCCACCCACAGACTCTGAGGACCCAGGGGGTTTCAAAGGGGAAGAGAACTCCAGTCATGGAAAGAAAGCCATGCTCTGCCAGAGTGCCTCTGAGCATCCAAGGGGTTGTCTTTCCACTCATGGGGTCGGCCCTCTGTCCTCTGAAATCCCTCCTGTGGACCAACCCAGGACTGACTGTTAGTAAGTACTTGGTTTTAATCTCTTGCCCCAGGGCTTTGATCAAAGACATGGACGGCAGCAGAATTATTACAGAATATCATAAAAATCTACCTTCGCATGTGACTTTTTCATCAATAAATGTTAACTGCCTAATATAGGATGTGGCTAAACTTTTATTATTGTTTTTAAAAGGAGTCCCTGGACATGTTCCAAAAAGTTGAAATCTGTGGTTAAGCACCACCAAGAGAAATCCCAAATCCATTCTTTCCTAAGCAACTTGAACAGATGAACAGATCTGGGGCTATCTGTTACCCCACCAAATCTAGAATACCCAAACAGAAATATATCCCTTAAAATTGTTTTTAAAAAATCAGTATCCAGATATAACTGTAATTCAAGTACTCAGGAGACTGAAGCAAGAGGATCATGAGTTCAAGATCAGCCTGGAAAATAAAGCAAGATTTTATCATCTTATCCCAGTGAGCCTGGTAATCATTAAGAAAACCAATAACAATAAATGCAGGCAACGATGCAGAGTTGAAAAAAGAGAAGCCTTTCTACACTTCTGGTGGGACTGTGAGTTAGTCCAGACACTATGGAGGTTCCCCAGAAAACTAGATCTACCGCATGACCCAGATACACCACTTGTGTCTCTTCATCCAAAGCACTATAAATCAGCAAATCACACAGATACTTGTGTTAGATGTTAGGTGTATTAAACACAAAAGGCTCAAGCTGTCCCCTGCCCCCAGTGTACATATTCAGACAAAGGGCTTTTCACAGTCTTCAGCCAACCTAGATAGGACAGTCCATCTGCCACTACCCTAAGGACAGCCTGTCTGCAACTACTCCACAGCCAGAATCACCTGCAACTAAGATAAACTGGCACATTCTCTCAAGGACTTATTTCACCCACTTTTCCAACTACATGTTCCTGGACTATAGTCACAAGCTCCTGGTCACATGCCCCCGTGCCCTATAAGAAGGCCCCAGGATTGGATGTTCGCTGCTGCCTCTCTGTCTGCTTTAGAGATGGCCATGCTGCTTGCTGCTTGCCTGTTTTTCCTCCTGTTCACTTGCCGATAAATCTGCCATGTAGCTCACCGCTTGCCCGCTTGCCTGCAGGCCGTCCTCCTTGTCCTCCTGCTTGCCTGCCAGTAAACCTCCTTTGTACTGGTTTTGAGTGCTGATCTATGTGCTGGTTATGTGCTGGTTTTAGTGTGGCTTTGTATCCCTGATCATTCCAAAGTGGGTGAGCTTTCCCAAGAGAGACCCCGCTACTTGTCCATCAGTGTTTATTTCAATGCCATTCACAATAACTAAGTTTAACTCAGTTACAAAGCTAACTAACTGCTTATCAACAGAGGACTGGATGCAGAAAATGTGGTGTGTGTGTGTGTGTGTGTGTGTGTGTGTGTGTGTGTGTGCATAATAGAATTCTATACTATCATAGAAAAAAAAAGTTATGTCACTTTCAGAAAAATGACAAATGAAGATTATCATATCAACAAATTAAGTCAGACTCAGACAAGTGTTGTGTTTTCTCTCACTAGTAGATCTTGGATTTTGTATAGGTAAAATATGCACATAAAGTCATGTATGTGTATATGACATGAAGACAGAAGTGAAACTGTCCAGGAGAACAAAGGTGATAGCATGTGGGAGAGGGGAGAGGAGAGAAAGGGAAGGATATGGAAGAGCATGGTGGAAGCACATTAGTAAACTTGAAGGAAAATGTCCTTATAAAACAATACCATGTACAACACAAGGCTCAGTAGACAAGGTACTTGCCAAACAAGCAAGGGGACATATTTAGATCTCCTGCACCCACAGAAAAGCTGGGCGAGTATTATTGCTGCCTGTAATCCCAGCCCTTGGGAGGCAGAAACAGGAAATCCCCAGAGCAAATTGGCTAGCTAGTCTAGCAGATTGGTGAACTGTAAGTTCAATTGAGAGACCCTGTTCAATAAAAGAAAGCAAAAAGTGATCAAAGAAGACTCCTGATTTTTAACTTCAGGCTTCTATGTGCTTGTTTAAATTTGTGCACATGCATCTCCACACACTTGTGCTCCTATGCATGCAAACGTACATATACACGTGTGTACTTCTCATATGCATACACACACCGGAAAAATTAGTCGGACAAGAAGATACTCTCAAATTCCAGATCTCAAGTTATGGGCCCAACTGCATGCCCCTTCCCACAAAGCTGAGTTTGATTAGAAGGAGACTTACATAACCCATAGGTATAAAGAAACTTGTTTGCAGTCCTGGGAAATAAATAAGCTTTAGTCTGTCAGGTAAGCCATGTACCTGTGCATGGAGAGTTCAAATGGGACTTTTCTTCATGTATCTGTGAAAGAATTTAATTATGTCCTGTTGTGTGAAGCTGTGGATTAATTCCAATTTTCAGAAGTTCCCAGGATGCAAGAGTCAGGGTTTGAACTCTTTCTGGGAAAATAAATGCTAAAACCTGTACCACCGCTGTGTTTGGAATCCCATTGTCCTGGTAGCATAGCAACCAGACCTGGGAGCGAGCAATCCTACTCAGCAAAATGAAGTGTCCAGAAAGTTCAGCAATAATAGGACCAGCTCATGAAACAGCTATATAACAACTGATCAAAAACAGACCCTGTGAGATTCATCCTGAGACTTGGGCAGGTTGTAGAGTGACCATTACACTTCATAATCTCCTTTGCTTCAGTCAATCAAAGCTCAGCTGGGGCGAATGTTCAAATGTTTAGAATCAACTGCCAAGTCATTGTGTTCAGTGTGGGTGAGCTGACTGGGAAGCCCTTTCTAGTCCCTAGGGATCACACAGTAGTCCAAATAGCCTAAGTGAATAGCGACACAATTGGAGACATGGTGGAGGAATACTGGGGTACAGAGCTGAGAGAGAATGGTTTCAGGGTGATCTATTCTGGTGCAACACAAAGTGGTTAGGCAGTCATCATCCGAGACTGAGAGAGTCCCTTAGACTGAAAAGAACTGGCTTCCAAAGTGAAATCAGAAGCGCTGAAAGGAGTTTTCCAGGGGCTTTTGGCCTCATTCTGACCCCATGCCTATGTTCCTAGATTCCTCCAGGCTCCTCCTTTTGGAGGTGTCTAGTGGTATATCACTGTGACTACTCGGGGATGGATTCTGAACCTAATGGACATGTCCGTGCTTCAGCAGGGACTGTCCAGCACATTGACCCTCCTGGCATAGCTCGTGTAGAGGTGACGTTGTAGAGGGACGGTTTGCTTATTACAGAAAGTATGCTCAATGTATCTGGAGTCCACTTCCTAAGGACAAAATAAAACAGGGAGAGGAAACGATAAAAAAGGGTTGAGGAAATGAGAGTGATGCAAAGGAAAACTTGACTTATAAACCATGAAGGTGAGGGATCCTGGGAGGGAAGTGTGTTCCCTTGTTCATCTCAGTCCCAACCTGCAGTCATCATGCTTCCACAATGATAATGTGCTTCCACAGCCTACCTGCTGTTGCAATTTGCCTGCCTGGTTGCTGATAAATGACCATCAAATGGCTTAAGAGAAAAAGGGGTTTATTTTCTCTTATGATTCCTGGTTACAGTTCTTAGTCCAGCTGGATGGAAGAGCACACACCAACACCAGGGCCGAGGGAACTGGCCACACCATCACCACATAACAGCTGAGAGAGGGACGATCCTTACTTGCCAGACCAGCATGTCTGGCCAAGTGTACATAAAGATGCCAACTTCCTCAACCAACTCTCAGTATTTTATTCATCTATTCAGGGCCTAGTCCCACCCACCATAGGCTGGGCCTTCCCTGTCAACTAGACAATCTCCTTCAGGTTTGCACCATTAATTCTCTACAAATGTGCCCAGAGCTCAAACCCTCAACTGTCAAGCTGACACCTGTGCCTCATTATGACACCTGCTCAGAGTAAGCTCTGGGAATAAGGCCATGTATGTAGTACCTAATGTTCTCAGGGCCCTTACAGTCCGAATGTGCTTCTCTATCACAGAATACCACAGGAAAGACCCTTTAACCTAGCTGCTTACATATATAATCCACGGGAAATGATTTAATTGAGGGTCTGCGTGGAGGCAGAAATCCAGGCTGTTCTTGAGACTCCTCAATGGTCATTCGGCTGCCCCAGCCCACTGGGATAGGCAGATGGTTACTCTCTTACATGTTCTGCTATAGAAAAGGGAGACTTGAAGATCCATTTACTAGGGAGAATGCCATCAGAGCAATGCTTCCATGAGCCATTAAATGCCAACTATTGCCAACAAAATACCAGAAGATAGACAAGGGGCTTCATATAGATTCTCTCTCACAGCAACCCTCAATGAGATGCCACCCTGTGATCTCAATAACCTTGATCTCAGACTTCCATGCTCTAGAACTGTCAGTCAACGAATGCTATTTAATCTTCCTAGGTGGTGGTACTTTGTTATGCAGTCTTCAGAGTCTAGTACTCCCCCATACTGAGATGTCAATCATCCATTACAAATCACTGGCTTGCATTTCCAGTGATGTACACTAGCATATTAAACAATTACAACTGAGGGGGGTGTGTGTCTGGGTGCTGAGATTTCAGAAGGCGTTGGTGCACCTTTGAAGACAACCAAACATCTGATCTGTCCTTTCTTCCCAGAGCCATTGAAGTATGGCTTACAATTCCAGTGGAGAATTTACCATGGTATTAAGCTCTGCCCTATGAAGTTTATGCAGACAAACAAAATCGATGTGTTTTCCCTCTGAGATGTTGCTGTGTGAAAATGTATAGAATCCCTGAAGAAACTGTTATTAATATCATAAAAGTGGAAAAACGAAAAGTAGCCAGTCTTTCTTTCACGTCTCTGGTCCAACACAGTCCAGAGAACAGAAGATGCCCAAATTCAATTACACTTCTTCTGAATCTTGACTCAATCCAACTGGCTGCTTGACATTCCTGTTCCAACATTGCTTAGGAGTCCAATGTGAAACTAAACACATTTGGATATGCTTTATTTCAGACTTCACAAAGCAGTTGTGCCAACCATACAACTATACCTCAAGATAATTTTCCGCAATGATAGAAATACCGTCTACCACAGCAGCCCACCAGTGTACACTCACTGATGACACCCACATCTCAGCTCAGTTCTTATACCATTATCACCAAGGCCTCTGTCTCTTTTTCCTGAAAGTTTCTCAGAGCGTTGATCCTACCAAGAAAAGAAAGAGTAGAGATTTAGATGAATGAGCAATTGACCTCATTACTAAGTTCAGCTGGTTCACGACTTCAAAGGCATAACCCTGGATAGCAGGGATTGTTGTTAATACAATAATTTTTTCAACCAAAACAGAAAAAGCAAGGATAAAAGTAAATATCATGTTTTTGGTTTGTTACCATCTGAACATAGCCCTTCAATTTTGAAATCTAATTTCCAATAATGACTGATTGGGGAGACCATGAGATCCTGAGATCGAATCTTCAGGAATGGGATCAGTTAATATCCATACAGAATAGCCTTCCAAGAGTTTGGTAATATCTTCCTCTACATAAGGACAAACAGAAGGGGATATCGATGAGGAGTGAGCCCTTACTGAACAACAAATCTTGCAAACACTTGACCCTGAATTTCCAGGATTCTGGAGCTGTGAGTAATTTAGCCTCTTGCTTGTTAGACCCAATTTAAGATCATTTTCTTATTATAACCTGAATTGATAGTGGCAGTTTTAATTTTTACATGATTCTTGCATTTGAAAGTTCCATATTGAGCAATGCATTCCAGCTCTTTATCATTCAGATAGCTGATATTCATGATATACTATTTGGCTGACAATCAATTGATAGTAATCATATGCTATAATATAATAACAATCATATATGCCAATATAATGGAGGAAAATAGCACCTTGAAATAAAAAAGGCAGGCCAGTTTGGTACACATAGTAGAATGGAAAACAACTATCTGGGTAGATTCTTAAAGTTGTTACAATGTTCAGTCTATTCAGCATCCTTATCAGATTTTTGTGATTGAAAATAATCTATACTCAAAATGACTTTATTCACTATGAACATGTGGCCTTAGAACAATGCTTATACTGGTGTTTTGATGATAACTTCCCATGGATTATTTTACAGCTTTTTTCCTTTTGTTTGAAATGAAATGACAGTCAGACGTTAACGATCACATATTTGAAGCATACTGGGAAAGCTTGAACAACTGTCAGGGTCGACTCATCTATTAGAATAGTGTTAGCGAAATCAGAGTGACAGATGAAATTGTCAAACTAAGACTAAACCAGTATCTGTCCTAGATTAAATTAAAAATACGCCCAGTCAGGTAACAGGTGTAAAATATGTACTCGTTCCCACTAATAGTCATTGTAAGTCATTCTTTATACACAAAAGTCTAACAAAAATACATTACTAACCTAAGCTTGGGAAAGATAGGCTTCTGTCCCCACCACCCCTAAAGTTCCTATTACCAAATTATTTGAAATTATATCTTTCAAGCAAATTTCCCTGGGAGAACAAGGAATGAAAACAAGAGGGAAAGAGAGATAAAACCTGCGGACTAGTCAGACAGTTCCAAGAGAAAACTCTAGGCTTGTCGATTAACATGGAGTACAAGGAGAAGCATATTTGAAATCCATGCACTGATTCTCAACTTCTGCATGAGTCTAAGACTGTCTGAGAGGGTGTGCCTACCTCTTCATGGTTCTCCTGCTTGCGCTCATGTTCATAGGTATTCCGCTCTCATTTCACCAAAGTAGCATCTGTGCTTCCAGTTGCAAGCGACTGCACTGCAAGCTGCTCTGATGCCTAGGGCCTTCAAAAGGCTGCAAAGAGGCATTTGAGATGCAAGAAGGCAGGAAGTCCTTGTGAATCAAGACTTCTTCCTTTCCATTCATTGCACTAAAAATTGGGATTCCAATAAACGTTTGCTTCCAAGTTTAATACACACAGTTATAAAAATCATAGACTAGAAACTGAGGAGATGGCTCTGTGGATAAAAGCACTTGCCGAGCATGCCCTATGACTTGAACTTGATACCCCAGAATATATGCAAAAGCCGGGCATGGTGGTGCAAGTGTCTATAATCCTCTATATGCTTATGGGAAATGGGAGGCAGAGGCAGGAGAATCTAGCAGCTCATGGGACAACTAGACTGGTTCCTGCAGCAGTGCAGAGTCCTCCTCAGACAAGGTAGATTGGTGAGCACTGATAACCAGTGCTGTCCACTACCTGCAGTGCACCCTGTGTGGGCCACACTCATGCACACTAACAAGTATACACACACACACACACACACACACACACACACACACACACACACACACACGAGCACGTATACACACACGTACATGGGCATAAAAAACAGTCTGCATACTTACAGTAGATATGTGTTTAGCTTTTAAATATTTATTTATTTATTCATTCATTCATTCATTTATTGTGTGTGTGTGTGTGTCAGAAGGCACTATGGAGGACCAAGGGTGATTTCAGGAATCATCCTGGATCGCTTCTTCCTCCTTGCTTCACTTTGGGATTTCCCAAGTTCTGCCCACCAGAGCTGGAAGTGTGGTCACCTTAGTTTCTGCCTGGTGTTTTTTTTTTTTTTTTTTTTAATGTGGGATCTGGGATCCTAACTCAGGATCTTCTGCTTGCGAGACAGAGTCTTAACCCCTAAGATACCTCTCCAGCCTGTGTCTAGCTTTTTTTTTTTGAAACTTTATTAAACTGCTTCCTGTTATCCATTTTCTTTTTTTTTATTATTTAATACATTTTTATTATTATTTCAGCTCATACAAACAATAGGTACACCAGTTCCCTCCCTCCCTCCCCCCCCCGTACTCCCTGCTTCCCCTCCCCACCTCCCTCCCTCCCCATCCCCCAGTGCCTCCCACCCCAATTCCCAGAGAGTCCTTTCTTGTGCATGACTGATTTTCCTCTGGGCCCTCCTCTCCGATGACGTACAAGGACCCAGTGGCCTTTCCCTGAACCCTTCCCCTTAAGTATAGGAACACTGCTGTGGCTGCCAATCCCTTGCCTCCAAGGATCTTGGTGCCTTTAGCAGATGCTAGACTTTGTGAGGTCAATAGTGTGTTGGACATTGCGCAGGGCATGTAAAGTCCAATTATGATTGCTTCAGCCCTAACTTGTATGGAGTATCTTGCATATCATTGCTCCTCCCATCCTTTTGCTCTTACACTCTTACCACCCCCTCTTCCGCAAATTTCCCTGAGCTTCAGGATGGGAGAGATTAGTCTGACCTAGTTCTAGGTGGTTGATATAGAGTCTCTGAAGTTCTGGATTGTGGTTTGTTGATTTTCTTTTGCAGTTTTGCTGCTCCTGCAATGCCCTTCACTCCATCCTGTGTCTATCTAGCTTTTAAAGAAAGGAAATAATGCAATTTAAACTTTTTTTAAAATCTTGTCCTGTATTTGTTTTGGAGAAATAGGATTGTGTTCATAGTTTAAAAACTCCCTAGGAAAAAATACTCTGCATGACATTTAAAGAAAAAAATGGAGTAAAAATAAGATGATTTCTTGTAAAACTCATCTTTTAAAGAATTTCTTCATGTACTTTCAATAGATGCGATTTGGTAAGATGTGGCTATAATATTCCTATTCTGAAATCTGAATTTAAAGAAAGTAATAGCAGATTTATTTGTAAGGCCAATTTTTATAATAAACAGGAAACCAATGACAATTGTCTTCTTTTTGTTTTTCAGATGTTTGTGTGTATGGAGTGCCTCTGTGTGTGTGTGTGTGTTGTGTGTTTCGTGTTTTGCATGTGCCATGACAAATTTCAGAAGTCAACTTAAATGTGGACCAGAAGGTATATACTCTTTCAAATTATTAATGAGGCATCAAGCAAAAAGCTTAGACTTAATTCTAAGACATGAAGCTGGTTAGTGGTAGTTAGTGGATGGGGAAGAGGAAAGAGAAATCCTATGAAAAGTGAGGTGAGTAGTTGACCTGAGGCCAGATTCAGTTAATAGGAGGGGTAATGTCCGAAAGCTCTGATGCCCCCACCTCACTGGAGAGGGAGGGTGGCTGTGGAAGCTGTGTGCCTGGTGGGAGGGACGTCACCTGTGGAGTCAGATGATCCCATAAGAATACACCCTTGCTGGGTGCTCTTATTCTGACACACGCCTTTTTTTCATGGGCAGCAAAATGACGACTCTAAATCTACATGCTAAGATTCAGTCCTAGAAACCAGTCAGTGGGGAGCTTATTTGCTTGCATAAAAATTCAGATGGGGGCTCTTTCAATTACGGAAGCTTAACAGTAACTCTAATATTTATAATCTTCCTCTTAAACGCTGTAATGAAGCTTAGACTGGTTAGCATATTTGGAGCCTAGTCCCAGGCATTTAATTATCCCTGTCTGGAAAAGAAAAGATTTTCCACAATAGTCGGGTTTTACATGTGTATTAAAACCACTGACTGAACACTAAGGACCGTGGCTTCATTTTCTTTTCCTCTACTTTTGAATTTAGGAAAAATAACACTTTAAGATTCTTTTGTCAGGGGAACACAAAAAAGATCTCTAGGCAATGCCACTGAGTCTTTACACCTCATCAGAGAGGAGGACCCAGAGGGAAGTTTGACATGCACACTAAAAGATGCTCCAGGAATGGGGGGGAGGGGGAAGCACTGGGAGAAAGGGAGGGAGGGGGAAAAGGAAAGGGAAAAGGGGTGAGGGAGCAAGGGGATCCAGGGAGGGGTGGAGGGAGGGAGGGGAATGGGAATAAATTTAAAAAATCACAAAAAAAGATTCTTTTGTCAGACAAGATTGCTGAAAAGAGATTTAGGGAAAGAATTTATAGGAAACAGCCTGATTATATTATATGTATATTGTCCCAAGGAGCACTTATCAGAATAGGATTCAGTCTCAAAATACAAGGGCTGGTGATGTAGCTCAGCAGTGAAGTGTGTACCTAGCTTGTACAAGGCCTTGAGTTACATCCCAATGTTCACACATACACAGAGAGAAAGAGCGAGCTAATCACACACACACACACACACACACATGATGTTCACCTGTGAACTTGTCCCACGTTCCATTGCCTAGCAAGGATGTTCAGGAACCCTTGCTTCAGATGTGCAGTCCCCTGGACTTCTTATTGCAGCTCTAAAACTGTATTATTTATATAACTCTCCCACTCACAGAATAGAACCACACCTCTTTCATCAACTGGGCCTCTGTAATTTTTATATCGGCTATACTGTCACAAAAACCCAACTGCAAGAGCATTCCAGAATTCATCAAAAACTACACTGTTTTCCCATTGCCTCTTTCATCTGGGAGCTCATCTTGCTCCTGCTCTTCTCATTAAATGTTCCTGCCTTGGTTCTCTCCTCAACTCCTGCCAGTGCTCATAACAGTATCTCCCGCTTGGTTACCATGAGCACTATCTAATCTGACGATGAAATCACATAACCTGATATCCCAGTTAGTCTGTATGTTGCCGATAAATTTATGAGCAGATGGACCAAATGACTTATGGGGACAAGAGGCTTTACTTTGACTTATGTTGTCCAGTTGCAGTTCTTAATTCAGCTTGGCAGGAGAGTCCACACCAACACCAGGGGTTGAGGGAACTGACCACACCACATCCACAGGACTGCTGAAAGGCCTCAGGTCCTTGCCAGGAGACACGCCTGTCCAGGTACACTGCAGAATGCTAACTTACTTAATCAGCTCCCTCTGTTTTACCCATCTGTCCAAAAAGCGATCTCATCCACCATGGGTGGAGTCTCCCCCATCAATTGTACAATCTTCTGCAGGCTTGCTTAGGACTTAATTCAACCATCAATTCTTTACAAATATGTCCTGAGTTCAGCCTTCAATTGCCAGGTTGACACCAGTATCTATTTACCATACCCCTCCTGCAGACAATGCTCATTCATGCTTACTTTACCCTAATGGTCATTAAGATTTAGATGTGTCCTCCAAATTCATATTTGGAGCCCGAACCTCCAAGGCTTTTTGTCTAATAATGTTTGGAAGTGAGACCATTGGGAGGTGAGTAGGTCACTGAAGGCTGGGAAAGAGATTAATCAATGGTGGGTCATGGGAGTGGAGTTTGGTTTTGTCTTGCTTTGCTTCATGAGAAGACAGTATCTGGGTATGCAGCCAAGGCTGACCATGAAATCGAGATCCTCCTGCCTCTGTCTCCTAAAGGCTGAAATGAAGGGTCCTCCTGCTTCTGTCTCCTAAGGGTGGAGATGAAGGGGTGCCATGGCTTTGCTGCTGTGTCTTGCTTTATTTCTCTCCATGGTATCGAGGCTGCCACATTATGATGCAGAAAAAAAAAGACTTTTATTTTCTGCCAATGCCAAGCAGATTCTAGCACCATACTCTTGAATGTCCCCACATTTGGAATTGTGAGCTGAATAAACTTCTCTTCTTTAAAATTATGCAGACCACGGTCTTCCAATTGAGCATAAAAAACAAATTCAGAAACAAAATTGAAGTCAGTGATAAGTAGCTTCACAGCTTTGTTCCTTTCATTTCTCTTACATATATCAGACTTTTGACTACTTGGCATTTTCACAAATGCTTTGGTTTCTGCTTTTACCTTCCTACATGTCATGTGCCTGTATCTGAGATAGTAGATCCCATAAGATGTTGACATCTAGTCTTGATCTCAGAGCCTTTCCTTGGTACTTAGTACCTGTAGTCTGCGAATATGTGTCCTTTCACACCTACTCCCTTAACACTGCACAGATCAGACAAAGGGTCTTGCTGCATAACCCAGACAGTCCTCAAATCTACAATTCTCCTAGATCAGCCTTGTGACTTCGCAGAGTTCAGACATGCACCACCATACTCAGCTGGTTCTTACCACATTTTAATTGTTTCTTTCCTTGTCTGTTTTCCTGGCTAGATTGTCAGTTTCAGAAGTACAAAAGTGCTTTCTCTCTCTCTCGCTCTCTCTCCTCTTCCTCCTCTTTCTCCTCCTCCTCCTCCTCCTCTTCCTTCTCCTTTTTTCTCTTCTTCTTCCTCTTCTCTCTCTACTGAATATAACACAGGATCTGACTCAGAAGTATTTGTTACTACATGAAGAAGAAAAGGAATGGCACAGAGAAAAGACAAAACGATAAATTACTTTGTGTTCAGATGCTAGGGGTCAAATAGAGCATTGTAGTGATAGAGAAGAAAGGTTTTCCTCATCTATTCAGTAAACATTTATATATATATAATAGTGTGTGTGTGTGTGTGTGTGTGTGTGTGTGTGTGTGTGTGTACCTGCACGCATGCGCACATGCACTTTGCTAGGAATCAAACCTAGATTAGTTAACAATGAATTCTCAATGATGATGAAATGGGAAGAGAGACATGGGGGAAAGCTATGGAGGAGGAGCTTTAGAGAGATAGGAAAGGCAGTATATACACTGGTGGGGTCTTGAATGCAGAGCCTTCGAACCAGCATGAACCTGAACTTGCATGTGAGAAACAGGAGGAAAGAAAGGATGGAAATTGTGGACTCCAGACATGGAATCCATGAGAGGCAAGTAGCTAGAAATGAGTTCACGGACTCCACATGTGGAGTGTTGTGAGGGGCCAGCTCCTGGGAGAACTCGTAGGCCCCAGGAGTGACACTATCTTAAACTTTTATTTAAATTTAAAAAGACCAACTGCTGGTTTATGTAGGAAAACAATTTATTGAGCCCAGGGCTCTGAGAATTTCAGGAAAGTGCTCTACCATCAGCATGACTGAGATAGTTCATCAACAGACAGTAATTCATTCCTCAGCAAATAATTTCTCAGTCAATAGTGAATAAGCACTTGCATAATGACGGTTCATAGACTATATTTACCTCCACAAAAATTAGGCTATTTGAATTACATACTTGCCTGGAATTTGGACACCTTAGTTTCTTCATTTACACATGTAAAATGATACAACTAGGAAGCAAAATAATAGTTGTTCAGTATTGATATATGGTTATCAAAAGAAAAAGTAAACATCAGAGAATTAGACATTTGTAACCAATTGTAACCTTATTACATTTCAAATTAGAGTTCAACTTACTGTAATCACAACTTCAGCATTCAAGGAGTTAACTGTGCATCTTGTTTTCCAAACAACATTAGCATCTTAGTCTTCAAGAGAATTTTATATGATAACTACCTTAGCTCAGTTTATCTATCGCAAAAATCAACTCATTTCAATCTCATTTCATCCTTGACAACCAAATTGTAAATCATAAAGAGATTTGAAATTCATTGCAATCTTAACACGGCTACCTACCTCTAATAATACAGGAATAATAATCTTGTCTTTGTTTTGAATAGACACACTGAAATTAAGTGGTATCAGGGTTTTCTCAACTTTCTTTATTGAGAATTCAAAATTACAATCACTAATCTGTCTTTTCTCTTCCAATTTCCCTTTTTAAAATTTAAAAATTTTTCTCCTAGTTTTGCAATATTGAATAATTATACTGTCCCCTTCCTTCCGCTCCCCCTCTCTCCATCCCCTACCTTCATCAATCAATTCCATTACCTCCCAACCTCCTGTCTGTCTGTTTCTATGAGTCCTGGGGTTCCCTCTGGATCATCTGCTCTAGGGGGGGTTCAGACCTCTATAGCGGACCAAGTAGCCTTTCCTTGGGCAGACCTACTAATTGGGACACTCTCCTTTACCTGTCTAGACCTAGCCTCTAAGCTTCCCACTATATGTAATTATTTCTCCTGAGATTCTCTCTAGTCTATGGGGGCATGTGGTATGTCAGCAATTTGCAGGTCTGGTAAGGAAAAGTCTCATTGCAATGAGTTCCCAGATGCAGCAACTCTATCTTGAGTAGAATGTCTTGTCCAATGTCAGAACTCACCATCTTTAGGCTTTCACAATCTTACCACCTCGTCTTCCACAAGGTTTCATGAGCCTTAGGATGGGAAAGATTTGGTTGGTCTAATTCTGAGTGAGCATTGCAGGGTCACCAGTACTCTGCACTCTAGCTGGCTGTTCTTTCACTGCTCTTCCACTGCACTAGATATGTTCTGTCTTGGTGTTGAAATCCTCTACTTCTGTTGTAGAATGAAGCTTCTAGGTTGGGTACTGAGTGCTCTTCCAATTTATGGGTATAGTAACAGGTATTTACAGCTGTTTGGTGTACTGTCTTCCTACCTATAGGTTCATAGTTTGTTCTTCCCTAGAGATCTAGTTTCTTCCCTCTTATATGTTCTTGTTCTAGTTAACAAAAACAAGAATGTGTTCCATTCTGAAAGCAGGCCTTAAGTAAAATCAGAAAGCTGTTGGTTGCCTCCTTGATACTCATGCCACTGGTGGTTTACCTGTTGCAGTGGTGTCTTTTATTGTAACTTGCAGATCTTATATGTTGATAAGACCTTTGATTATTTTTCTCCACCAGTAGATTCTACAGTATTCCTTGGTACTGTGTAATCTATCCAGCAAAGAGTAAGCTCTGAAACCGGTTCCAGTTGGTATATTTTGCCCATGCCCTGTGGTCTATATGTGCTGTTTCTTTAGTAATGGGACCTTATGTCAATTTTTTTGAAGTCAACCAAAAGCAATGGCAAAAGCCTATAATGTTTGGGGAGCCTTTGGGACTTCTCTGAGCAACAACTTGTCAGGAAATGCCATGTTCCTGTGACTTCTAGTATAGTTTTGTCACTTCTTGGGGCATTTTTTGTTTTGTTTTGCCCTGTTTTCCTCTCTCCCTCACCCTACTTGCCATGGTATCTTATACCTCCCTGCCCAAAGATTTCATCCTAACCATCCCTTCCCACCTTCCCACTCATTGATCCTTTTCTAATTTTCTGACTCTTACAGTAATTCTAAGCCAAATACTTCAGCCAGAAGATCAATGCTAGCATCTTCGTATAAGAAAGAACATGTGACATTTGTCTTTCTGTGTATGAGATACCTTGCTCTGTATTACATTTTCCAGTCCCATCCACTTACCAGTAAAATCCATAATCTCATCCTTCCTGATGGCTGAAGAGTATTCCATTGTATATATGTACCACATTTTTCATTACCCATTTCTTTGTCAATGGGCTAATTGTGGATAGAGCTGCAATGAACATGAATAAACAAGTGTCTTTGTAATAAGAGGTGGGAATATTCCTAGAAGTTGTATAGCTGGGTCATAATGGTAGTTCCATTTTTAATTTTCTGAAGAACCTCCACACTGATCTCCAAAGTGTCTATACTAGTTTATACTCCCACCAGCAATGATTAAGTGTTCCCTTTTCTCCACACCTTCAGTAGCATTCTCTGTTGTTTGTGTTTTTGATCTTAGCTATTCTAACTGTGGTAAGATGGTATCGAAAAATACTTTAAATTTGCATTTCTCTGATAACCAGGGAAGTTGAGCATCTTTTGAGATATTTGTTTGATATTACAATTTCTTTTTGTGTGAATGAAGTCCCCGTTGAGTTCCACAGCCCATTTTTTAATTGGAATATTTATTTTCTCAGTGTTCAGTATTTTTAGTTCTTTGTATACTCTGGTGATTAATACATTGTCAGATTCATACCTAGCAAAGATTTTCTTCCATTCTTTGGGGTTTTTTTTTTTTTTTGTAGAATTAGCATTTTCTTTTGTAGAACAGAACCTTTTTTGGGGCTGGAGAGGTGGCTCAGGGGTTAAGCCTCCACCTTCCAGGCAGAAGGTCCTGAGTTCGGATCCCAGATCCCACGTATAGACGCCAGACGGAAGCGGGGGCCGCCTGCGCTTCTGGTCCTGGTAGGGCGGAGCCTGTGAATCCCGGGGCAGAAGGAGGTGGAGGCGTCCATGGTGGTTCGCGAATTCGTCCGTGGCTCTACACATGCACGGGCACACACACACACAGGCGCGGGCACATACACACACACATGCCACAGTTGAATAAATAATAATAATTAAAAAAATATTTAGAACAGAAGCTTTTTAAAAAATATGTTTTATTTAGTGTGTGTGTGTGTTTGTGTGTGTGTGTGTATGGTGTGTGTGTGTATCAAAGGGCACTGTGTGTCCCTGTGGGGGACCAAAGGGACTTCAGGAATCATCCTGGATTGGTTCTACTTCCTTCTGGCTTCGTTCTGGGATATCCCAGACTCCACCCACTAGGGTCAGAAGTGCAGGCCACATCTGTTTCTGCCTGGCATTTTTACATGGGACCTGGGACTGAACTGAGGACCTTTGCTTGGGGACCAGAGTATTAACCCCTGATCCATCTCCAGCCCAAAACAAAAACTTTTGAACTTCATGAAGTCTCACTTGTTGATTATTGGTTTCAATTCCTGGAAATTTGGGGTTCTGTTTACAAAATCTTTACCTAGGTCTATCATTTCAAGTGTATTCCCTATTCTTTCTTCTAACATTTTCAGAATTTTGGGTTTGACATCTAGGTCTCTGATCAATTTGGAGTTGATTTTTGTGTAAAGAGAGAGACAGCAGTCAACCTTCATCCTCTAACTTTTCCAACACCACTTGTTGAAGATGTTATCTTTTTCCCAACCTGTATATTCGATACCTTTGTCAAAAATCAAATAGTTATATGTGTAAAAGCATATATCTGGGTTCTCTATTCTAATCCATTGGTTGATGTATCTGTTTTTGTGCCAGTATCACGCTGTCTTTAATACTAAAGTTCTGCAGTGTAGTTTGAAATCCAGTATAGTGATACCTCCAACAATATTTTTATTGCTCAAAATTGTTTTAGGTAATTAGGGTCATTTGTTATTCATAAGAATTTTGAGATCGTTTTTTCCAGTTCTGTGAAGAATTGCATTGAGATTTTGATTTTGATTGTATTGAACTTGTATATTGCCTTTGGTAGGATGATCATTTTCACAATTTTGATCTTACTGATCCATGAGCATGGTAGGTCTTTCTACTTTCTAATATCTTTTAATTTCTTTCAGCAACATTTGGTAGCATTCGTTATAAAAATCTTTTACTTCCTGGTTAACTTTATTTGAAAGTATTTTATTTTCTTTGAGACTATGGAAAATGGGACTGATTCCCTCATTTTTTTCTGAACTTGATTATCTCTGGTATAAAGAAAGCTACTGATTTTTGTATGATGATTTTGTAGCCTGCCACTTTACTGAAAGTGTTTATTCAAGAAATTTTTGGTGGAGTCATGTGGATCTCTCAAGTATAGAATTATATCATCTGCAAGTAGGGATACTTTAGCTTCTTCCTTTCCTATTTTTCTCCATTTAGAATGATGTTTGCCTTAGGCTTGTCATATATCGCCTTTATTATGGTAAAATATGTTCGCTCAGTTCCTGTTTTCTCCAAAGCTTTTATCATGAAAATTTGTTGAATTTTGTCAATGGCCTTTTCTGCATTTATTGAGAAGATCATATGATTTTATGAGTCTATTAATATATATAATCAATCACATTTATTGTTTTACATATGTTAAACCATCCTTGCATTCCAGGAATCAACCCAACTTAATCATGGTGTGTGATCATTTGGATATGTTTTTTTTTTTTGGTTTACAAGTATTTTATTGCAGATATTTTGCATCTGTGTTCATTAGTGAGATTGGCCTATAATTCTTTTTCTTTGATGTGTCTTTGGTTTTGGAAGCAGAGTAATACTGGCTTCATAGAAAGAGTTTGGGATTATTCCTTATCTCTCAGTTTTATGGAATAATTTGAGAAATGATGGTGTCAGTTCTTCTGTAAAGATCTGAGAGAATTCTGCACTAAATCCATCTGGTCCTGGACCTTTTTTTATAGTTAGAAGTCTTATAATTGCTATTTTAATTTCATCACTTATTATTGATCTGTTAAAGTATCTATTTCATCTTGAGTCAATTTTAGCAAGTAATATGTGTTTAGGAATCCATCCATTTTCTCTAGATTATACATTTAAGGGAATATAGATTTTTAAAGTATGTCCTTTTGATTCTCTAGATTTCTCCAGTATTTTTTGTGATTTTCCCCCTTTTCATTCATGTTTTATTTATTTGAGTGTTCGCTCTTCTTTTGGTTAGTATAGTTAAGGTTTTGTCATTGTTGTTTATCTTTTCAAAAAAAAAAAAAAACCCAGCTCTTTGCTCCATTGATTTTTTCGTTTGTAATGTCTTTTTCAGCTCTAATCCATTAATTTCTGTCTGGATCTTGGATATTTCTTCCCATGTGCTACTTTTAGGATTAATTTGCTCCTTTTTTTCTAAAACTTTCATGTATAACATTAAGCCATTTATTTTGGTTCTTTTCTTTTTTTGATATAGGCACTTAATGCTATGAACGTTCTTCTTGGGACTACTTTCAATGTGTCCCATAGATTTTGGTAAGTTGCACCTTCATTTTCATCAGCTTCAAGGAAGTTTTCAATTTTTTATTTTACTTCTTCTTTGACTCATTCCTTATTCAAAAATGTGCTATTTAGCTTCTATGGGTTTGTGTGGTAATACTGAAAATATAAGTGCCACATTAAAATGACTTTGATGAAATGAATGGATATACCTGTATAACATGCCTCATCAGTGACAAAAGTCACCACATTGTATTTGAATTTAACTATATGAACTCATCAATTCAGAAATCCAAGATGAGGTTCATTGGGAGTGGGAGGGAAGCCTGCAGGGAAGGGAAACCTGCTTGGTAGAATGAGGGGATGGGAGAAGGGACTAGATGCAAATAGTCACATTTTTTTTAATTTGTGTATGAACTCTTCAAAGAAAAATGATTCTTAAAAGCCTGAAAAAATAAAAAATAATAGTTTTTACTATTCTGACTCCCTTATTGAAATAGCAGTAGAAGCTCTAAACTTCTTAATATAGACTTGATGTGATGATGGATTTCCTCACCTGTCCAACATAACCCTCTGCCTATGTTTTATCTCTTTCTGCTGTGTGTGTGTGTGTGTGTGTGTGTGTGTGTGTGTGTGTGTGTGTGTGTTTCTATTCTCTTTTCAGAGCTGAGGACTGAGTCCATAGCCTGACACAATTCCCAACACCTGTTTTTTTCTCTTTCTAATCTCTCATGTCAACCTATATAATTCTATCACCCTCTTTAAAATGTATGGCTGAATGAATCATTCATATTTTCCTATATTAAATTTCAAATATGTCTATAAAAATCAGATAATTCCATCAATGATACATTATAAACACTGAGGAAGACCAGGAAAATGGGTATGTATTGTCATCTTCCAGAAAATAATTAGTGTAAGAAGTTCAGGTTATAGTCTTACCATATTTCTGGCACACTGTTTCATTACCAAAGAATATCTTCATATTTTTACTCTATATTACATATAGTTGACTAATTTTCATTAGTTTTCTTTTTTATCACTATTGTGATTCCTGAGGCAGGAAAAATTTCTCTTGACTTTTCTAATTTAATCAGTCAGTTGCCAATCACCATAACATACCTTACTGTGTATTTAATCAGTAATTTTCTTTAACTAAGATGATTAATATCTGTGTTTTAAATATAACTACAATTAATTATTTTTCTAAATAAAACATCACTGCTACCTTTTATTTGTCCACTTAGAATATTTTCTTCTTTTTCATCCAGAATCCCAGGTAACTGACCAAATTCAATAGAAAATACTCAGAGATACTTTTAAAAATCACATCAATAATGAGTTACATTTTCATACATGGAGATAATATATTTTTATCATATTTACCATAATAGCTCTGTCTTATCCTCGTTCACTAACTTCTTTCTAACAGACTCTTTCATTGTCATATCTTTTCTTTTTGTTTGCATAAAATATCACAAGTGTTTAAAGAAACTAAAGAAAAACAAATAATTTTATCTTCCAATTTTTGTTAGTATATTTAAATAAGGTTGGTTTTTAAAATTTTATCTTGATTCCAGAATTCATGCTAAATACTTGAAATTTATAGTGTATATATATACACACATATGGTGATACATACATATATATACATACGCACATACATAACCATAGGTAGATCTCTTTTAAGTCTAACTTTTATGTTTTTATTTAAGTTCAATGCTTTGCTAATCTATCTAGGACCATCTGAAAAATGATGGAATGAAAACAATAGCCTTGTTATTTCCTTCCCCAGAAAAATTTTCACACAAAATAAAATTGTAATTTTATTTATTCTTAAGGATAAACACTATAATATAGTTTTTTACCTTGCCCAAATGATTTAAAGCATAACATTAAATAAACTATACCACATGTTTCCTCTTATATGCAGACTAACTTTGACATTTTAGGTCTGTGTTTAACTTGGTGTACCTCTGGAAGCCAAGACACTAGAAAGAATACATTAAAAGGAAGCATATAAGGGAAGAGATAGGAAAAGATATTATATTGGTTGAATATAATAAGAAATATATTGGTTGAATAGTCTAATAGGCAGGTGGGTGTGGATACGGAGGAGTTAAGTGGCAGGAGGAAGGCTATTCAAAATGAAATATGCATGGATACCTCGTATTTTGGAACCAAATTAAAAGTAAGAATTAAAGAATTAAAGAATTAAAGAATTAAAAGTAAGCTCTATAAAATTAAGCTGAAATGCAGTAAAATGCTAAACAAAATCTAAATCTAAGTACCAATAGGGCAGCTTTCAATAGGAGTTGTTGGCCAAATATTCCACAGAGGTCCCCCCCACCAAAAAAAAAAAAAAAAAAAAAGGAACAATGAAGATACTTGTCATTCCTTTTGGTTATCACCAGAAAGAGATAATACAAGTCTGTCAGGGAAGACACCATATGCCACAGCTTCAAGATACAGAGAAAGCAACATGGACCAGAGCTGAAACCTTCTCTGGCTGGCTAGCTTTCAAAGGACTAGAAGGGGTTTTATATTCTACTAGGAGAGAAAAGAACTCAATTCTTTTACCAAGATGTGAATCATACAAAGTACAATACCAGCTTGCCAGGTAATATGCCACTACCTTGCAATGATGACAGATGATTATTTAATTCAACAGCACATAACACTAACAGAATTAATTCAGTTAACCCAATGTTAAGCATTTTCAATGTCTTTATTAAGATTGGAACAACAAATTAGTATATTCCTGTGGGATTTGCCTATTAACATTTTAGTGGATCTAGAAATATGTAATGTTCATATAGGAACTATCTCTGTTTAGTCCTGCTGTATGGCAATGACAAAATGTTAATCATATTCATCATTTTCATCATTTCTTTCACTGGAATGAGGTTTAAACATGATTTATTTGCACCAATGTCATTATTCTGGAAGTGGATGCTCACTTACAGGGTATGGTTTCATTATATGACGATAGTGTCTCCCCCAACAGAAACACTGAAGTCCATTAGACACCACAGGGAACAATTATTGTTATCTTGGCAGATCAAACTGGTAAAATTAAACTTCAAATACTGAGTCAGTATTAAAGGTCACTTTTAACGGAAATGAAATTCAGGGGCAATATTGATTAAAATTATGAATATTTAAGCATAAGACACAAATTTGACCTTTCCCTCATGTAAATGAAAGCCAAAAATAAAAACATTCCAAAAATTTAGTAAACTTATTAAATGGGATGCTTATGTCTGGCTGCATCTTACAACCTTAGTGCTGCTTGTTACTTCCCAAGCCCTTCCTGTAGCCTATGCTCTCAATCTGCTTCTCTCTTTAACCTTTCCCACCATTATTTTCCTTTCTATGTTCTTACCACTTATGGTTTCCTATATTCCCTCCTTCAAATTCTTCACCCACTCCACCCTCACTTCCCACTTGTTCCCTTTCAAGTGTTCTGACTATTATAGATATTCATAGCACCTACACATGAGAAAGAATGTGTGGAATTTATCTTTCTGTGTCTGGGATTCCTCGTTGAATATAATATTTTATGATTCCACCCATTTACCATCAAATTTTATACCTTCATTTTCTTGATAGCCAAATAGAATTCCATTGTGAATGTACACCACATTTTCATTATCCATTAATCTGTTGATAGTCATCTAGATTGATTCAATTTCCTTGCTATTATGAAAAGAACCTGGATGCATAAGTGTCTCTGCAGAAAGATGCAAAGTCCTCTGAGAATGTGTCCAGAAGTTGCATAGCTGGGTCATATGACCGATTCATCTTTAACATTTTGATGACCCCCATACTGATTTCCAAGGGGACTGATTTAGTTTACATCCCCCCAACAATGAATAAGGGTCCTTTCCCCCCACGTGTTCATCAGCATTTATTATTCATGCTCTTAATCTTAACCAATTTAACTGGAGTAAGATGACATTATAACATAGTTTTAATTTGTCTTTCTCTGATGGCTAGGGAAATCGAACACTTAAGATACTTCTTATACATTTGTATTTCTTCTTTTGAAAAGTCTCTTTTTAGTTTCAAAACCCATTTTTAATTGGATTGCTTTCTTTCTTGACTTTTTTTAGTTCTTTGTATATTCAGAAGATTAGTCCTCTGTCAGATACATAGCCAGCAAACATTTTCATCCATTCCGTGGGATGCCTTTTTTCTCTGTTAATGATTTCTTTTGCAGAGAAGAAGCTTTTTAATCTCATGAGGTCTTGCTTATTGATTGTTGGTCTTATTTCTGGCAGAAAAGGAGTTCCATTTAGATTTTTCTATGTCTTTCAATTCAAATGTGCCTCTTTCTTTTAGAAGCTTCAGAGTTTCCAGTTTAACATTGAGGTCTTTGATCCATTTGGAACTGATTTTTGTTCAAGGTGAGAGATAAGAGTTAGGTTTCATTCATCTACATTGAATATATGTATATATTCAATATTCCCAGAACTACATCCAGTTGAAAAAAAATACTTATAAGAGAATGTGAATTCAAAGACTATTCTATAATAATTGCTGAAATGTCTTAAGATTAAATATTAAGCCATGATCTATTGATTCTGGATGCTAATGTATGTAACATCACTGAAATGTAACCTCATTGACCTATTGCATGTTATTAAACAAAACAAACAATATCATTTGAATAATTCAAGTTCAATACATGCATGTCAATGTCTGGGAATTTTCATTGTCATCATTCCATTTCATTTCTTCTCAGATAAATTTTAAGTCTGGTTCTGTTGATAAATAAATGCAATCTGTTAAAATAGACAAAGAATAATATTTCTGTATTATACTGTTCATAACAACAAAAAGGATATGTTCAAAACAATATGGAAATATTTATCTTCATTTCTCCAAATTGCCAAAAGTTAAGCATATTGCTTTGTTTTTTTTAATTTTCATTTTATTTTATACCTAGTTATACAAAGTCAATGGACAGGTACCTTGCTCCCCTCCTTCCCCATTCCTTCCTTCTCCCTTCTTTTCCCCCATCCCAATCCCTGCCTCTCTCTCCCCTTTCTCTCCTCTTTTCTCTCTCTTAGTGATTTTCGCCTGTTCCCTTCCACCTTCCAGACCATCAGCTTATATAGGCCCTGAAATTCTCTTTGAGTTATCTAGTGAGGGTTTAGAACTCTGTGGTCTACTTCGGGGATCTTTCTTGGGCTGCCCACTAATATGGGAACTCTGTTATGTCTGTCTAACCCCTTGCCTCTAATGATCCTACTGTTTGAAGCCGTCTATCCTAGGATCTGCACTAGTCTATAGGGGCTTGTTGACATTTCGGCCATTATGCAGGTCAAGTAAGGTCAAATTACACTGAAACAACATCCTGGCTGCCGCAGACCAGTCTTGAATGGAATATCTTGTCCATTGGTAGACCTCCCCATCTTTAGGCTCTTAAATTCTTGTTGCTCCCTCTTCTGCAAGATTCCCTGAGCTTTAGGATGGGGATAGATTTGGCTGGTCTAGTTCTGGGTGAACATTGTAGGGTCATTGGTATTCTGAATTAAAACATATTATTTAGACACACATTTCATGTGTTTGTGTGTCCAAGTTAAATGCATAGAAACAGATGCAAAGATAACTTTAGGAATGAATGAATAAACCCTATTTACTCAACCTTTTTTTAAATGTAGGGCAACCTTATTTTGGTTAATAACTTCAGAATGTACAGTTCACCATGACAGGGAAAATATGACTGAGTGTCTGCATGAGGATGGGGGGATGAGGGAGCATTTCATACAAGGATTCTGGATATGTCCAGCACCCTGGGGTCTCCATTGCAACTTAAACTTTCTCTCCACAGCTCAGCATACAGCTTATTTAATTAAGAGTCATATGTGGAAGTTGGATACTACTATGTATCACCTGGCCTTATAAATTTTTATCTTGACTTAAAAGTTTGGTACAATACCCAACCCCCAGGATCCTCTAACTCTGGATTCTGTAGGAAAAAGCAGTACCATATGAGCAATGTCACCCCTTGTTTGCAACTAGAGTTACAGTTTCCCTGTGCACAATGGCTGAGCTTGATGCCCATGTCTGTGTGGTTAAACCATTTCAAATATCGTTTTTCCACCTGCCCTTTGATTATTTCTTACATGTCTATCACTAAATTATTGATGCAATCACTTTCATTTGCTTAACTCAATAATTATTAACATGGGAAAGTTTATCTTTTTTATTTTCTGGGTTAAGGCAGCAATATGGTAGGAATAAAAGTAAAAGAAAGAACATGCCTAAATCTTTCGATATGAGATTATGATTCTAGTCAATATAACTAAAATAGGAAAATCATAATGAGAAAATGATGAAAAGTGTTGTGGGAAAGGAAGGACAATCATGACTCTGAAAGTTACTTCAACTATCAAAGCTGAACGGACAAGGGCAACATGAGATGAATGGGATACATCAGACACTTGCACCATTACACTACAGCAACTTTTCTGACTTTTAATTTCTTCACATATTTTATTAAACACAAACTCATAAGAGATAAGAAAAAGGAAAGTTTCACTTTTTTCAAGGACAAGTAGATGCTTGGAGATATAGAATTTAACATTGTTCAGTGAGAGTTCATCAAACAGTTTTTCAGCTAAATGCATAAACTATGACAATACTGTGTTTTCAAGTTTAGATAAATTTATGTGAAAAATATGTGAACCAAATTCAAAATAATAGATATAAACAGGGTATCAGCACTAAAATCTGTCTATAAAAAATAAACCAGCTGAATGAATGTTCAGAAAATGAACTGCCAATTGTTGTAAAGCTTGGTAATCAGAGAATGAACACTGTTTTTGAAATTGCCCTGTTTAGAATGTCACTTTATTCATCAACTGATTTTTATGAAACAACCATGTTGCTGATAAATTCATGACTAAATGGCTTATAGTGAACAGGGGGTTTCCACACTGGTATCAGGGGCTGAGGTCGCACCATATTCACATATCCATAGGACATCTGAGAGAGGGACAATCCATACTTGTCAGAACAGTGTATCTGGCCAAGTATGCAACTTTCCTAACCAGTTCCTTCCACCTTATTCACTTGCTCAAGGACTAACTCCACCCACCATGGATTAAGCCTTCCTCATCAATTAGACAATCTCTTGCAAGTTGGCTCCTGACTTAACTACTAATTCTCTACAAATGTGCCCAGAGTTCAAATCTTCAACCTTCAAGTTGACTCCTGTATCTATGACAACCCATTCACCAAAATATTGCCCATTTAAAAAATATGCTTATATTTAAAATAATCTCTTATCGCAATGCCTGAAAATCAACTGAAACTGCATTTGCCTCTTGAAACAATATGGAGAGGAGACAGTAGGGTCTGTACTTCACTGCTACT
Organism: Typhlomys cinereus; assembly: GCA_023101885.1. Taxonomy (NCBI): domain Eukaryota; kingdom Metazoa; phylum Chordata; class Mammalia; order Rodentia; family Platacanthomyidae; genus Typhlomys; species Typhlomys cinereus. The sequence goes on from JALPQD010000015.1 coordinate 2,763,262, forward strand.
CTAGTACTCCATTCTGCTTTTACTACTTTAATCAAAAATAATGGTCTTCTATTTTTCATTCAAATATGAAAACTTTTCTGTAGCAACTTTTCTCAAGATTTCTCGATAATTCAAAATTTACTTAGCATTCTTATTTCCCTTCTTTTCAAAGCAATCACTACCATGCTAACATGTTCTATTTTGACTGTAATCAATTTAGATATGTTGCCTAGAAATTGTAGGCTAAGAAGGAGAGTTAGCATTGTAAGATCATAATAGAATTATCATTTCCACTGATTTATCATCTATACTCCAGAAAGTGCTTGGGTACATGCCAGGATGGACAATCTAGATGAAATTTAGTGAGGCCACACACACATGAAAAGACACGAAAGTAAGAGAGGAAAGCTGCTTAGGAAGAAGAGGCTTGCAGAGGAAAATAAGGGAGGATGAAATCAGGTAGTGAGCATTGAAAATGAAATCAATTCTTTGTCTTCATTAAGAAAATAAAAAATTAAGAAATGTATATGAAACAAGAATTATTAAACTGATTGGATATGAGACAAATACTTGGAAAACGAAGTGTCAGTACTATTATTTCATGTCTTTACATTTTTCTTCTTGATAGACATATTATCAAAGACTGCATAAGTTTACACTAACATTTGCCACTGGTTTTTTTTTTCACCTTCCAGGACATTTTATTTTACAGATTACTAAACATTTGAGTTGATTATTCTTATGAGTCCCTCTAGAAGCACCACAGGTTGACATTGCTCTTTTCTTTTGTTTATTATATTAATTTTTTAGGAGTTCATGTATGAAAACAGGGACTTTATATTTCACAGTTTAATCCCCACTCTTACCTCCCCTCTTTTTCCCTGCCAATCTTCTTCTCTACCAATCTCCTTCCTATTTCATGTATTTTTGCATGTGTTACCCACTGAGGGCACTTTTATTTCTTGATCTATCATCAATAATTCTTTGTACAATTATTTTACCACTGTAACCATGTTCTTCCCTAGCATTTTCCAAAACCGAACTTTCAAGAAAAGTCATAAATATTTTCACAGATTATTTTATAGCAGGTAGACAATCTTAATCTATCCATGAAAAATATGATACTTCTCAATTCTAGTTCTCTATGTCATATATCATTATGTGAAGTTGCAGTATTCTAGATTAAAGTATCCTTAATTGTGGCTTAACATATATGTTTTATTTGTCTACTGTATGTAACATTTTCAGGGTCATCAGTCCTCAGTTCCTTCCCAATAGTGAGAAAGATGAAAGAGTAAGAATATGTTAGTATCCTTGACATGTGAGTTGTGATACTACAAGCCCATTCATACTCATCTTCTCATACTCACCATCCCCTCATCTGAAGAGTATTATTATTTTCTGCCTGCCTCCACTAATAACTGTATATAGTTTATTGTTTATTTCTTATACTCATTTGTCTTCTTATTCCATATTTATCACTCCTCTTCTTTCCTAACACCCCAGGCTGTTGAACTGTAAAGCATACTTGAACTAAGTACGTTAGATAAAGGTGTCATCTTGACTATAAAGGGTTCAACTTCTGGGCACATTTGTAAAGAATTAGTTGTTGAGTTAGGATCCAAGGAAAACTGCAAGAGATTATCTAGTTTACAGGGAAGACCTAGTTCATAGTGGATGGGGACTAATCCCTGGGCAGGTGAATAAGATGGAAGAAACTGGTTGAGAATGTTGGCATCATTTAGTATACTTAGCCAATCATGATGGTCTGGTGGGTGGGGATCATTCCTCTCTCAGCAGTCATGTGGATGTGGTACGGAATAGTTCGCTCAACTCCTTGGTGTTGGCATACACTCTCCTGCCAAACTGTACAAGGATCTGTAACCAGACAATTGGAAGCAGAATACAACCTATATTCCCTTCAACAATTTGATTGTGCAACTATTCAGAGTAACTTCAAAGAATTTGGTACCCGAAAAATGGGTGTTGCTGATAAATCTGAATATGTGGACTTTGTGGATTTTGAAGTTTTTTGGAGGCATATGGAAATGTTTGAAGATAATTAAATTGTGTACTATAAAAACTGTTCTGCAGAACTCAATAGGCCATTTGGAGACTAGCGTTGCTGAAAGAACCATGGATTATTTGGGCCCAGATTGTTATGAAGAGAGCGAGGACTTTGATGATGTTGAATTTAAAGACAATGGACTGATTTGCTTGGTAGGGGAGAGTTGCATTAGCAGCCTTGATGTTTTGAATGAGGAGAGGGCAGACAACAAAGCAGCTGTGACTGTTGAAGAAAAATCTAGTGTTTTGCTCTGGATCAGTGGAAGAAATGAATACCACCATATAGAGATTCATTGTTATAGGAACCCTGGTTCCTTTCCTGGACTGAAACCCAAATGGAAGCTGTTTCTCATTCTTCGCACATTTTGGCTACCAGTCAGCAGGCAAAAGTTGCTACAACTGTTGCTTGAGTGTTTCAAGCTATATTTCATCCTCAATGCAGCAATGTCCGGGTGGTACTGGCTTTGAAGCATGATTGAGACATTCATGGAAAGTGATTAAGACTTGTCACCAAACATCAGCTTTGGAGTTCCTGAAAAAGAAGGTGATGCATACAAATGCAGTGGGAAACCCAGATTGTTATTGGAGATATTAGAACCAAGGGACATGTGCCAAGGAAAGCTGAAGTGCAAATTGGAGATGGCCCAGAGAAGCACTGTTTGTACAGCCTTGATCTGTAAAGAGGGACTGGAATTGCCCAGAATCTGTGCTACTGTGACACAAAAGATGGACATTGAACTATAGGATGCAATATTTGATTGACTGGACTTTGGTCTTCATTTGATATTTTCTAATTGTGTCATGACACTCCTATTTTGATGTTTTATCTGTGTTTACCTTATTTTGATCTGATAAATTCTTATAGATAAGAGACTTGGAACTTTTAAAATATTGGAATTGAAGTTTTAATGGCAGAATATTTTAAAAGTTCAACTTTCGATGGCTAATATTTTAAATTTGGATTGTGAAATTTTTTAATTTTGCATTTTTAGAACTAATAAAATTAAATGTATTTTATATCCTGACATAACACCTGTGGGGACAGGCATTGAAAGGTTATAGTTTAAAAGTGATGTGTTTAGTGTCAAGCCAACAAAGGGTTAAGTATCATAGTTAAATATAGGTGCCAACTTGATGGTTGAAGCCCCTAACATGTCTGCAGAAGATTGTCTAATTGATGTGGAGAACAAGCTCACACTGGATGTGACTAGTCCCAGGGCAGGTAGATAAGATGGATAGTAAGGATGGACATTTGGTATTGAATAAAACCAAAATACTTTTGTACAAAAGAAACGATTAATAAAGTGAAAAAACACCTATAGACTTGGAGAAAACCATTGCCAGCTATTTGCCACACGGGGAATTAATAGCCACAATAGTTTTTTTTTTAATCAGAAATTGAATACTAAATAATTGATCACCACACAAATAAGCAAATGGAATGAATAGACACCTTTCAAGAGAAGAAATACAAATAGACAATAAATATTTGAAGAAATACATCACTTTCTTCACAGAAATGCAAATGAAAAAAGCATTGGGATTCATCTCACCTAAATTGCAGTGGCTGTTGTTAACAGAACAAAATTGCAAGGTGTGAAGAGGGAACCCTTACATTCTGCTTACTACAGAAGCTGTAGGAGTTAATTTACCAGTTCCTCAGGTAAGTGCCAATAGAAATACCATATGATTTTGTTGTACCATCTAGGTATATGCCTAAAGGAACCAGAATTAATATGTAATAAAGATAACTTGGGTGCCCATGAGAAGGTGAACAGATGAAGAAAATATGAGTGCAGACACATACAAGATTATTCAGCCACAAACAAACCCTGGAGTCATGTAACTTTTAGGGAAAATGGATGATGGAATGAAAGGTCATCTTGTTAACTGAAATAAGCCAAGCTCAGAAAACAAATTTTCTCTAACAAGTGGAATCCAGAAATGAAGGTCAATCAATATTGACGTGGGAATATAAGGGAAGAGGAGGCAAACAGCAGGTAACTACGGGTTAGATGCACTAGAAGGGGGGAGGGGGATGAATATGGAGAAAGCATGCTGCGTGCATGTATGAAAACACCACAAGCGATGGAGATGGAATTCGCCTTCCACCATCAGGGTCTTGGAGATTCAGCTCAGACTGCCAGGGTTGCCTGAAAGGCGTTACTTTGGAAGCGAAGAGGACCACGTTGCTTCTAAGATTTGAAAAGTCTGGTCCCGAGCAGAAGCATCGAATGCCATTTGCTGTTGCTGGTCTCTTCTATTGCGTGCTCTCCTGTTCACATCTGCCTGCCAGCCGTGCACACTGGTAGAGCTAGTGCATGTGCACATCCTCTCACCTGCACTCGCAAGCCCACATCCATGAGTGAGTTCACACGCACACCAGCACGTGCACACCTTACGGATGGGCGCACATACACACTCTTGCTCCTTCATGCGCACCTGCAGGCGCGCACCGGTGCTTTTGGAAGCACTCCCACCACTAATCTGCCCCCCACCCCCACACCCCTTGGCGCGCGACTGTGTCCACTAGCCGTTGCTTGCCCACACCAGCCGTTGCGTTGCTCACAGCCTCGTGCCACCCTGATTCACACTGACAGACACAAAACCCCATTGGGCGACTGTGGCAAGATCTGGCTGGGCTATTACAAGCATATTACGTGAGGAGGGGTGGGATTACTGGATAAGTATTGATTTAGAGGTCCAGAAGGCTGGACTTCTTAGAAACCTCCATTTGGGGGTCTAAAGGGGTGGACTTGACAGAATCACTCCGGCACTGGGGAATGGTGGTCTTGCTCTAACGGTGACACTGAGATGGGAGGGAGGCTGAGTTTAGGTCTTTGTGTGAGATCTTGTGCCTCCGCCTTGTTCTGTTGCTGTCGGAAAGACAGGGATGAAGGGACGCCTCTGGGCTTCTGCGATCCCAAGATGAGCTCCACACAGGTTGTAACTGAGAAACCTGATCGTCGTCTAAGCACCTCACTGATTGCGGACAACAATCTACATATTGCAGTCTGTACTGGAGATATACCGTTCGTACGGCTATACTTCAATATGGATACATACGAAGTCAATCACAGAGACAAGGAGAATAGGTAAGAGGATCGTCAAAGGGAGGCCTGGGGCTGAGAAGGAAAGACCACAGATGAGGGGGAAACCGTTCTCTAGGTCCCCCTGACCAGGACATGAGTGGACAGGGCACCCCTATGAACTACCCACGTGGGAGAGTTCCTGCTCGTCTTGGTGAGCAGCCGCAGAAGTCCAAGTATCTAGCTGCTATCTCTTCCTCTTGCCATTTCCCTTAGAGAGCACAGTACGACATATGTAAAAGTGTTAACTTTTACAAGCCATAATGCATTTTTAGTGCAGTAATTTAAAAAAATACCACGTTAAACACTTTGAAGAACAGTGCAGATTTGAGAGGGATAGTCTTCATAACTACCAGCTTTTCACCTAAACATTCTTTGAATAAAGTTCAGTATCCATCCTGCATCAGCATTAGACCCTGTGCATACATGCTTTTCACTGAGATGTTGCAAGAAAACTGAACTGGGAAGCTTCCAGAGTGTTCTTGTTTCTCCTGTCACATTAAAATTTGCACATGCCTAAGAAATCATAGAATACTTTTATCTATCAACTACGACATATTCATTGATAGCATAATACATTCAACTTTGAATGAAACACAGATATAGATGCATATTGGTATAGGAATATAGTTTGTTGTATTTGTATATATACCAAGTCAGTTGGATTGTATATAAGCACAAATTGACTAGTACTTTACTTTCAGATATTTTAATTATAAATGAACTTTCCCTGTTTTATTTAAAGTCTTTATTTTTCAAATAATTGAAAGTTACCCTTTTTTTTTCTTTGACACTTTCATACATGAATGCAATGAATCTATGTGCTTTCCCTTTTCCTGCCCATTCCCATCTCCCCTCCTGTCCCGATTCACATGCTTTTTACATGTGTGACCCTATCAGGTTTCATCTGGGATATCTACATTAGTGATTCCTGAGTACCATCGGTGGATGAACTGTTGAGTGGAGAAAAATCCCCTTCTCCTGTCTGACAGTAATCTTCAGTCGCCTCTCAGGGTGGTACATTATTCTTGAGCTCTTCCCTTATTTATGGTGAAATGTTGACAGGTTAGGGGAATTGGGCATCGCTGCAGTGAATTCTTGGGGGCAGCAACCCCGTCATGGTGAGGGTACTGTCTAGCAGTAGCATTCCCACCCTCAGGCTCTTACATTCTCACAGTTCCTCTTAAGAAAGGTTTCCTGAACCTTAGGAAGGGGAGTGGTTTTGCTGTCCTCTTCAGAGTTGAGCACTCCACAGTCCCTTATTCTCAGCACTTTGGCTAATTATTGTTCTCTGTATTGCACATCCTCCATTGCATGGGGGTGCTTCTTGGTCGAGTGCTGATAGCATCTCTGGTCTATGGGTAAAATAATATATGTTTAAATGTCAGTTTACTGTCAGGTGCTTATAGTTAACTCTAAAATGTCTGATCCCACCCAGAGCCTATGGTCTCCCCTTCAGTGTGTATTTGACTAGGTTTATTGTACTAGGTATGTGTTTCCTGCCAAAAAGCGTGTCTCAAATCCAGTCACAAAGCTGTTGGTTATCTCCATATCTATAGTCTCTTGCCAGAGTTGTTGTTCTAGTTTTCAGCTTTCACAGCTGGATGAACCTGTCAATTGCTTTTCTCCCCTGGCAGCCTGCATCATACCTCTGACACTAAGACTAGCTGGCAAAAAGCTTCCACATTCACCCCAGTTTGTTTTTTCCATGTCTTGTGATCTTCGTGTGTGGCATCTTCAACAATAAAGTCTTACTATCAGGTTCTGGAGAACAACCAAGAGCAATGGCAAATGCCTGCATTGCTTTGGGACCTTTGAAACCTCTGACCAACAACAGCTCATTAGGAGTTAATCAGATACCTGATATTGGGAAAAGTTTTTTGATTACCCATGGCGTCTGGTAGAAACATTCCAGGGTAATTCCTGTTTTCCCTTCTCTTTCCCTCTCTATGTTCTCCTGTGTAGTGTTTATTGGCTAACATTGTGTGTGTGTGTGTGTGTGTGTGTGTGTGTGTGTGTGTGTGTGTGTGTCAGAGGATGCTGTGTGTGCCTGCAGAGACTCAAAGTGATTTCAGAATCATCCTGGATTGCATCTACTTTTCCAGGCTCCACTTCCAGAGTCGGAAATGCTAGCCATTGCCATTTCCATCTGGCATTTTTATATGGAATCTGGGATCCAAATTCAGGTCCTTCTGTTTACAAAGTAGAGTATTATCCCTGAGCCATCTCTCCAGCCTAGGTAACATTTTTTACAAACATTATATCCTGTGATTTGTAAAGTAGAAGCTTTCTAGCTGGCTGTATCTTACATATTTAGTGATAATTTTTACTCCCCCACCTCCTCCTGTACCTTATCCTTTTATTTTCCTCTCCTCTACAACTTTTCTTCCATATTTTCCTTTCCACCTTCTTACCCCCCTCCCTCCCCATACACACATATACATGCTCTTTGGCTTCCTTCCTTTAGGATTCTTCCCTATCCCCCAGCTAATGCCCCACTCTAATTTATGCCTATTTTAGTAGTTTCTACTTAAGTATACCATTCTGGAGGTTCAATGTTTGAATCCACATACAAGGGAGAACATGTAGTGCTTGTTTTCCTGCATCTGGGATAGCTCTGTATAATATTTTCTCATTCTGTTTATCAGAAAATTTCATAATTTTCTTGACAGCTGAATCGTATTCTATTGTATATATGTACCACATTTTCATTATCTATCTAGATTGATTCTATTTCTTTGCTATTGTGAATAGAGCTGTGATGAACAAGGTTATGTAATTGTCTCTGTAGTAAGATACTAAGTCCTTCATGGATATGCCCAAGAGTAGTATAGCTGGGTCAGATGGTAGTTCCATTTTTGACTTTCTAAGAGACCTCTGTACTAATTTTCAAATTGGTTGTGCCAGTTTATCTCCCACAATGAATAAAGGATCTTTTCTCCTCACATTCTTATTAGTATTTATTGCTATTTATATTTTGATCATAGCCATTCTGACTGGGGTAAGAGCATATCTCAGAGTAGTTTTAATTTGCATTTCCCTAATGGCTAGGGATCCTGAATACATTTTAAGATATTTGATAGACATTTGAATTTCATCCTGTGAAAAGTTTCTTTTCAGTTTCAAAGCCCTTTTTGTTCTTTTATATTTTTAATGCTCCATACATGAATATAATGAATTCATAGTACCAAATACCATCCTCCCTCCTTTTCACTTACAACCCTTCATGTCCCTTGCCAGACTCCATCTTATTTTGAATCTTTTCACTTACGCGGCCCACTGTGTTTCATCTAGTTGGTCTTTGCTAATATATGCCTGACATGTTTCATGTTCCAGCAAGTATCATAGATCAGTGAGTTATCATTGAGGAAAGCATCTTCCTTTAATTTTCCATCAGGATTAGTCCTTGTCAAAGTCTGATAGAGTTGTGGAGCTTCTTGAGATCTTTCTGATTTCTTGGTGAGCTGTTGATATGATAATTCCCATGTAATTCTTTTTTCTTTTTTTTTTCTTTTTACTCATGTAGTTCTTATGTGAGTATACATATGCTATGAAATCTTGTATAGCACAGACTTGTCATGTCAGGAGATAATTCATGACCCATCACTGTCTAACTTCAGGCTATTATCGTGTTTTCCCTCCCTCCACCTCTCCCCGACCCCCCTACTCCCCCCTCCCCTCTGCCTTCCCTTCCCATCCCTCAGTGCCTCCCCCCCAATCCCCAGAGCATCCTTTACTGTGCATGCCAAACTCTCCTCTGGGTCCTCCTCTCCGATGAGGTGCAAGGACCCAGGGGCATTTCCCAGAACCCTTTCCTCAGGCTATTATGGTCTTGCTGCCCCTTCTTCTGCGATGTTCCCTGAGCCTTAGGGTAGAGAAAAAGTCCATTTTTAATTGGGTTGTTTGCTTTCTTCATTGTTAATTTTTCTTTTAGTTTTTTCGTGTACTCTGAATATTAATCTTTTATTAGCTATATGGCTAGTGAAAACTTTCTCCCATTTGTTGTTTCCCTTTTTGTTCAATTACCAATTTCTTTTTTAATTTTAAGAATTTTTGTTGGTTGACTATTGATCTTATTTCCTGTGCAAATGATATTCTATTCTGGAAAACCTTTACCTAGTCATTGTTTTTTAATTATTTATAGCTTACTTTCATTTTCATTTTTCATTGAAAAATATATTTTATATTAATTCAACATTTTGATATTGAATAATTTTTATCTACCATGGTGATTATACTTTCCCTTATTTGTGATTACTACAATGAACATGTTCAAAAATTCATAAAAATTAATAGATAACCCTTTTAAAAAGAGGAGTGTAACTTGTTTACTGATGAAAATGTTTCACTTACTCTTAATTTCGAAAGTATACATGTTTTGATATTTTCTGTCAACTTTTAGCCTATTTAGAAGAAAATATTTTCATCTGTGCTTGAATATATTTTGTATACATCCCATACCATATGGATATTATATAGATTTATTATGTAGTTACAAATAATAATTGATATTATCATTATGAAAAGATAACAAATATAAGCTCTTATTTTATAAGTTTTTTATAGATATTGAACTTATCAAGTGCATTTCCCATCTTTCAAATCCATTTATCCACCACATATAACCTGAATATTTACTATACAGGGCACATAAACTACTATCTCCCAGCCTTTTTCGCTTTACAAAAATTTCATGTTTATTTGTTCACACTATCAATATTGACTATTGACTAAAATGAAACTTACTCATTTGAATCTTGGGTTTCCTTTAGTTTAAAGGTTGTTAAAAGTTAAAGCCAAAGTTACCATGTGTTTAGATTTTGTTACCGTTGATTGTTATTATTCAATCCTTTATGCCATTTTGCCTGTAAGAATTAAATACCAACAGCATGGCTAGAACTCAAAATACCTATTGAGCGTACCATATTTCACTTAATGTAAGGCCACAAAGAGTTGTGTGATCATCCTATTGTGTGCTTTGACTGGGAATATGTCACACAAATATCTATTCATCCCAGATAGAGATTTAATGACAGATCAAAGTACAACTACATCAAAATATAACTTGGTAAACCAATGAGTTTACTAAGTCACTTACAGGACTGGGGGTAAGGTCACTTATAGAAACAGGTTGTCTCAAAGGTAGCTATATCACCAGAGAGCCCACCACAACATGGGTGAGATTTATGGAACTTGCAACTCTGGAGTTTTCTGCACTGCTTGCTTCTCAGAGAGTCTCCTTCAGACTGCCGGACTACTCAGAGCCTCCTCCAGATGGACAGGCTGGTCAGGGAATCTCCTCCTGACCCCAATACTTATTTAATGCTTTCTTAGCCTCCAACCCAAATCTTGTTATTTCAGGAACTTCCTGAGAATAAGCAGCTACTTACTACCTGAGTGTTGCTTTAGGATGGACTATTTCAAATTGTTGCACAATATCCTCCTTAGGTTACACCAGGGTAAGTTCCTATATGGCATTATTTTATGCCCAGAGGGAAACACAAACATCACAAACCTATTTTTGTGTGTTAAGAAAATTTAAAAATTGCTACCAATTACAGTTCTAATATATTATGGATTGTAAGTGCCATCCTAGTATCAAAGTGACCACCATTGGTCACAAAGACTCTTCCTCATCTCAGAAAATCTCTTAGACTCATTGGAATATATCATTTTAATGCATAACTATAAAATAGGTATACCATAACAAACCTACCTACTTGCATTAGTATGTACACTAAGTCATGGCAATAATTATAATAACTAACATATTGAGCTGCTATGAGAAGCTTTTCTAATAAGTACTTTACCTACCTTCTGAATGAGGCATCACACTGTTGTCCCTTTTATGGATGAGGACATGAAGTCTAAAATGGGTATGGGATACTTTGTAGGTAAGAGAGCTCAAAGTGATATTAAGGCAATTTGGATTCAACTATGAAATTTTCCCACAAGCTAATGTATTTGAACACTTGATCCTCAGCAGATGGCTGTTTTGGTTGCTATAGAACTTTAGGGGGTAGGACATGTTCAGGAGGCTTTTAGATTGATCGGGGATACAAAGTCAGACCAAAACCAGCACATAATGTACAAAGGAGATTTATTGGCAAGCAAACTGGAGGACACATAAGATGGCAAGGAAGCAAGCGGCAAGCTGCAAGGCAGATTTAGTGGCAAGTAAGCAGGAGGGCAAACGCGCTATGAAGCTGTCCTTGGGAGAATGGCAGATTGGCTGCCCTATTTAGGCTGGCTGAGGACTGTGAAAAGTCCTTTGTCTGGACATATATGTTAGGGGAGATGGGGGTGCAGCTTGAGCTATTTTGGGTTTAACATGCCTAACATCTAACAGGATGTGTTTGGTGAAATAGGTCACTGGGAACAATCTTGAAGGGTTTGGCTAGTTGCTGATCCTTGTCGCTTCTCTTCTGACTGGCACCACAATGCCACCTCATGTTCCTATCAACCCAGTTCTAAGACCACTGTCATGTTTTCCTGGCCATGAAGGGTTGTCCTGTAAGCTACAAAGACAGAATAATCTCTGCCTTAAATTGTTTCACTCATGCATTTTGGAAGAGCGATGCAAAATGTAACACAAAAATTTGGTACTGAGGGGGCTAGAGAGGTGGCTCAGGGGTTAAGCCTCTGCCTTGCAGGCGGAAAGTCCTAAGTTCGAATCCTAGACCCCACGTATAGACACACACATACATACACACACGCACACATGTACAATTGAATAAACACACACACACACACAAAAAGAAATTTGGTACTGAGATGTGAGGTTGTTGTTGTGATAAACCTAAACATGCAGTTATAAGACATAAAACTGGTTTGTGGGAGGAATATGGAAGTTTTTAGAGCTGAGTTAGAGAAGCTCCAGAATATTCTAAGCAGAGATTAAGAGTCCCCACTAGTGCCAGTGCAGATGTAATGACAATAGAAAGAAAGACTGTACTCAGGAGATTTTAGAAGGAAAGGAAGATTAGATAGGGAATTGTTTAACATTCTGTCAGAAGATCTGGCTGTGTTCCGTCTATGCCTGAAAATTTAAGTGAGGCTAAATACAAAAGAAATGGATGAAATTGCTTAGAAGAAATTTAACAAGTTGGTTAAATATTGTCTCTTCTTCATAAGAAAATCATATATATGTTTAGAAGGCAGATGAATTGTATAATATGTAATACTGATAATTACATGAATATGTTGAGATAGGACCTTATAATTTCATTTTTAAAATCCCTCTCATTTCAACAGGAATGCATTGCATTTTGCCTGCTTCTATGGCCAATTAGCAATGGTGAAATACTTGTGGAGTCGTGGCTGTGAGGTTAATGCCTGTGACAATGATAACACCACACCTCTAATGAAGGTAGACTATAGTCACAAATTTCAGTGCGAGTTGCTTTAGAATGAAGTGTTTAGAAGAAAAATGCATTTCTCTCATTCAAATGTAAGTCATTGATGACACCTGGGGAATGATTATATCAAATTCTTTGAAATGATTATGTTTCCTGTTACAATGCCCACAGGCTGTCCAAAGCTGGGAGGAGGAAATTGTGTGTTTTCTTCTAGCACATAATGCTAATCCACACATAAAAGATAACAATGGAAACAATGCTCTCCACCATGCTGTCTACACAGGGAATCCAGCGACAGCTGCCAAACTGCTAGAATATGGAGGAAACATTGAAGAACGAACAAAGGTACAGCTCTCCCAACTTAGAAATGCGTGACATGGACAGGCATTGCCTGAATGAAAATATTTTAGAATACCATAACAAGAAAGCACATCGCGCTAGCTATCAATACTTTGAAAGAAGTATTAGTGGATGATGTCTTCTGTACATTCATAAAAAATATGTCCATTTATTGAATTGAGTAAATGTAAAACTTGGTTTTCCTTCAAGGGTTGTTTTTCAGCATTTTTGCAAAAAAAAAAACTCAACATAGAAATGCACAATTGCCATTGGAAATAAGCTTAATCTTAAAACTGATCTAATTTTTGAAATAAGCATTTTATAATAAATGAATGTTGATGCTATTAATAAACTGCATTTAGTCACTTACCTGTTCCTGGTAAGACCCAGTAAGGATCACTACAAATGGAAATTAATCAGAAATGTGCAGCTCAACCTGGGGATTTGGTAATCAAGAGAAAAATGCTCAGAAGAGTTTAGACTTTGGATTTTTCTGGGTTATTTTTCAAGCTGGGGATAATCAAGCTTAACTTGTGAAAAGTTGTTATTGAGTTACAAATGTGTCCTGAGATTGATTTTAAGAGGACTTGACAGGGAGTGACTTTAGCTTTGATCATGTAGAAAACCAAGGAAGACCAAGTAATTCATTAGGATATTATTCCATTGTGGCTGAACCCCCACTTACGTAAGGATCTGAACTTTGCTTTCAGAACTGTAAGTATTGCCAGAAGATCAAAATTATGTTCTTTTGGTTTTTAGGTAATGAAATTTTCTGGCCCACATTATTCCCCTAGACAGGGAAATTAAATGGGGAATCAGGACGTGACTGTTTGAATCTACTTGTTTCTTGGCTGAATCTCCAGATGATGAAGGGAATTGGCCATATGGCTGAGAGACAAGACTCAAGCAGTACTTTTCTGTTTCTAGCTTCTCCACTAGAGTTATGCTGCACAATGACTTGGGGAGAAATTTGAAACTGTGTAAAGTTAGTCTTCGCTGCCGAATTTGACTCAGTAACTACATGCAAGTAGGGAAGTGGTTATTTTATGGAATTAGATTATGTACCATTTCTTTATTATGTGTTCTCTCCAATAATGTTAGCTGGAATTTCCTCTTTATCTCCATGAATGGAAAGTTAAAAGACTATTTTTTGTGATACATATTGGTTTACATAAAAAAACTGACCTTTCCTTCTAACTACTAATCATTTACTGACCTGCAGAAGGTCTTTTCAAATGCTTATGGTTTGTCTTTTAATAAATATAAGCTTCTCTTTGTTTAATGATTCTTCATTACCATTCAGTAGTGCCAAGATGTCTCTATTATGAACAATTTCCCTATTGGAATAGCAAACATAAATATCTCTGTTAGTTGAAGCTAAGTGGTGGTAGACCTTGGTGTATGTAGGGTCACAGAGCCCTGGCGTCACCAGACTGCTTGTAAACACGGAAAAACAAAGTCAGGACAGTGATAGGAATCCTCTTAACAATTTTGCTTCAGTAGTCCTGTGCAAATTATGTATGTAAAGAACACCAGAAGACTGAATACCCAGAGAATATAAATTAACAAGTGCTAAAAACTTTCTTTAATATATGACATACATCTGTTTAATACTTTTGGTAAAGGGAGAGGTGATTTCACATGCAAGTATTTGCTTGCACACCCACATTGGTAAATGAACCCACAGGAAAAGTAGAAACACAAGGACTGTGGACTCTGTGCAATTATGGATCTACTTAGTTTTCTCCATGTATTAACGTCACACTTTAACTTCAGGAGACTTCAGCAGAAATTTGGACTTGAGGCTGTCTTACAGAATTGTATGTAATCTCCTTTGATTTCATTTGATTAATTAGTGCCTATGCAGAGGGAACATTCATTACTTGAGACCCATATGTGTTACAGTTTGCTAGGGATTCACTTCAGTATTTCTTCAAGCCACTAGTGGGTCCACATCAGTATGAGTAACATTCTTTCTCTTCACCATTGCCACTTAACAGTGATTTAGTAACTTCTGTTATGTAAAAAGCAATGCATATAGATCAATACTGGTGTTTTCATTGATGAATCAGTGGCTATTATTTGACTTTAATTTTGCTTAAAATAAAAAATAAATTTAAAAAGTAATTAAAATAAATCAATAATAAAATGAATTTGAAACATTAGACAATACAGTTTATGCAGCACACTCCCTAATTTCAATATGGAGGGGCTATGGTTGGTGGAGCATGTTTTCCAGGCTATATTGGGCTTTATATTGAGACCCTGCATAAAAGAAAGGAAGAAGGTGTAGATGCATATCAGGCTCATGGGATTATCATTATCAGTGAGAGCAACATTTTATTATGCCCATTTTTATTTATTAATGAAATTTATTAATAAGTGTATTTATTAAAAATAATTTATTTGCTGCTATTCATCCCTGGAAATATCTCATTTGATCTCTTTAAAGTTTAGATTATCTATAATTACAGTAGAGTTTTCGTTTTTTTCCTCCCACACATTACCCTTATCCCTCCTCCAACTGGGAGAGTCTTCCAGACATGCTTCCCTTCTGCCCCAACGTCCCTTCTTTTGTATGAGCTCCACTGAGTCCATTAGGAATACTTGTTCTTGCATATCCCTGGGTACCTGCTGCAGTATAGGAAATATTCAATAGGTGTCCACTGATACATGAAGGACCAGGCTCCTCTGGCCAGTTTTGACCATCAGTGATAAGAGAATAGCATTTTGTACTGAGCTTTGTAACAGCTAAGAAATCCTTTGTCATACAATAGTACAAAATGCATAGATCATTTAGTAAGAATCACGCAAGTTTCCTTTGACATTTTATTTAATTAATAGTCAGCTTCCATAGTAACATATGTGGAATAGAAGACTAACTTGGTTCTGGGTACAATAGACAAAAGAATCTGCAAGTTTCCTCCATGATCTGAGTTTTTGGAAGGTTCTAACACTTTCTTGAACCCAATTCTTCAAATATTAATGTCTGGCCCCAAGTGAATTGCTAGATAAAAACTAAGTAAAATTTCTTTTTTTTTTAATTTTTTTTATTATTTATTCAATTGTGCATGTATGCATGTGTGCATGTGTGTATGTATCTGTGTGTATGTATGTATGTGTGTGTAGAACCACGGACGAATTCGGGAACCACCATGGACGCCTCCATCTCCTCCTTGTTTACTCTGCCCCGGGATTCACAGGCTCCGCCCTACCAGGACCAGAAGCGCAGGCCGCCCCCGCTTCCGCCCGGCGTCTATACGTGGGGTCTAGGATCCGAACTCAGGACCTTCCGCCTGCAAGGCAGAGGCTTAACCCCTGAGCCACTGCTCCAGCCCCCTAAGTAAAATTTCAAGTTATTTACTAATGGGGAAAAAAACAGCTTTTTTTCATATTTCCAAACAAGACCACGGAGTCTTTCTGTGGCAGCTGGGGAACCTGTGCAAAGTAGACATTCTCCGGCACAGAGACAAGAAAATTCAGGCCATTCACCAAGTTACTGTTGTGTGGTTAAGGTTGAGTCAGCGAGAAAAAGATAGAGCCTATGCCTGAACCAAGCTATAGGGTTATATTGGGAGCAATTGCATGACTCCAAAATACCAGGACAGATGCTCTAGGAGAGCAGAGGTTCACAGAACCAGGAACTGCTTCAAGGGACTCTTGGAGGGAGCTGGGACAGATGCAGACAGGGGCAGCACTGCAGAGGACCAGAGCACAGGTGAAGGCACAGTGGAAAGAGAAGCAAAAGATGACTTGCATCTGTTCTTCCAGGGCCCTAAGAGTCCAGCTCACACCTCCAGACTCTTGACTCTATGGCTGTGTTCGCATAACTGTGAATTACATATCAATTCTGTTGTCTTACAGGACGGCTTCACACCACTATTGCTTGCCCTCAGGGAAAACAGACTACAGATGGCAAAGTTTTTAGTCAAGATGAAAGCCAATGTGTATGTAGTTGATTTTCTGAACAGGTAGAGTCATCCAACTTAAAAAACTTAAGTGATATTCTACAATGGTGGCAAACATGCAAGTCAGAAATGTTACACTGATATGAATAATAAGATTTACTTTTCAGGGATATACTGAAACATTTCTGCTAGGTGGAAATTCAGTTGTTCCAAGTGACAAATTTTTAGTATTGACTGATTTTTCTAATTTATAACTTGATCTGAGACACATGTTCTTATGTTAACTAAATGTGTTAATTTTATTTGTATTAGTATTTTTTTCTTTGAACATGCTGTATATGAAGCACATAAAAAAGGAGAAAATCATATTGGTGACTTTTCACATTGATGAAACAAAATCCATAGCAGAAGAAAATTAAGGAAGGGAAGACCTGCTTGTACTTGTGACTTAAGATCACATAGTTTCCCTGAGCAGGGAAGTCATGATGGAGTGTCTCCATGATGGAAGGAGAATGAGGAAGTCTTTTCTTTGTGAAGAGCAATGATATAATATTCTCCTACACTCCAGATGTATAGTTCTGTTTTCTGTATTCTCCCCAATTTACTTTGATGTTTTTATTTGCTATGGAAAAAGTAAATAAAATAGCTTTAATTAGATAAATTTTAATAATAATAAGCAATAGAAGAGTGATAACGTATATAATCACAATAAACTAGGTTTCATTCGTGCCTTTGCCAATTTCTAGAAGGATGACCTCAAAAGTGTGACTTAAAATCAGATACAACCCATAATGCCAAAAAAGGAATAGCCCATGGGAAAAGTGGTTGTAAGATCATTCATGTAGAATGTAGTATAGTGTCTATTACATGGTAATCAGCATCATTAACTAAAAGTACTGTGACTATATTTGCCGTTGTGATCAACATTTTTATATTGTTATCATTATTACATAAATTATGAAAATATTTTACTCACTTGTCCTTTACTGTAAATTGCACTATATTACATGGATCATAGAATGGGAGAAATCTCTTACCATTTCTTTAGTACAATAGTTGTCCATCAAAGGATGTTTAGTTAATGATCTTACTAGGTAATAATTATTTAGTGAAAAAAGAGGCTTCCAGTTTGCTATATAATTTCAACACTGAAGATAATTTGTAATATTATATATCTGATTTCTTGAGATCATCATGTCTAGTAATAAATGGTCAATACTACACATTTGGATAAGCTATCGATACATCCAAAAATCATTTAATAAATCTATAAAAATATTTAACGTGAAGTTATCTCTGTGATTTCAGAAATACTCTCATGTATGCTGTGAGATGTGATTCACCTGTCATAGTAAATCTTCTTATTCAACATGGTGTTGACATGAATTTTAGAGATTCTTTTGGGTGGACCGCACTGCGCTATGCAGTTCAAGGTCATCGTAATGTGTAAGTTTTCACTATTAATTCACATTAATTTGGGGTTCAGAATTATATCAG
The DNA here is from genome assembly GCA_023101885.1 of Typhlomys cinereus. Lineage (NCBI taxonomy): Eukaryota > Metazoa > Chordata > Mammalia > Rodentia > Platacanthomyidae > Typhlomys > Typhlomys cinereus. The sequence continues at coordinate 2,781,499 of JALPQD010000015.1, forward strand.
GCAAAATTTCATTGTTTAGTTTAAATGTGGCAGTGAGTTAAATCCATCTCACTGGCCAGAAATCAAGCAAATGTTAAACTAGTTAGAAATAGAAATAGGAGAAGAGTACTTTATCTCAGGACATTTTCAGGTTTTATTGATGCTGGGTTTGAATCCAATCTGCGTGTGTGTAAGACAAGTGTTCTAACAATGAGCTACATCCCTTCCCTTTATGCTTAGGAATGGATTCCATCAAGCACTGTTTCCATCCACCTTTAACCCCCAGGCATCAGACACAATTACAATCATGTTTTGGTTTTTCTATTTGAGTCTTAAAATGTCCACTTGAATAGGATTTTGTCTTTTTTGCCATCTGAGTTGTGATTTCTCCAAAAACTTAGGTGAGTTCAAATAACATAATAAAAATTTGGAATTTATTATTTATTGTTTTCTGATCTCAATATGATTTATTGGTTCAATAATGGAAAACCAATAGTCTATTTGCTGATACAAATTTTACTTTTAAGTTGATAACTACCCTAAACTATAAGTCAAAATATCAGAACAAGTAACCATACTTCATGCTTCATATTTGCTGAAAGTTGCATATATTTGACTATTAATTCCTGTGACAAAAGCACACTTTGGTTTTAATTTTTATTTCGAAACAATTCACTATCAAGAAGTAAATTATCCCATTGTTTCACTGTTCACCTGTGCACAGTATTAAACCTTCATGGCAGCTTGCTGTAGACGACTAAGATTCTGACCCGAAGAACAACCACCTGACCAGTCACAGCGCTGGTTATGGAGCTGGGGCTCCTTGTCAGACGGTGATTCTCTGATCTGTGCAGCTGCGGTGACTCATATGCTGAAGCAAATTGTCCTTCACTCCTCACTGTGTCTCTTGGTTCTTTCTTTATCTAACTGCAAGCTCCAGAATATGCTTCAGAGCACACAATTCCAAAGAAAGCAAAACCTTCTGATAACTCCTCTGACATTGCCTAAAAGACCTGAATCAATACTAAATAATTATGTGTTTCACTTTTTGTGCATGGCAGGAAAATGATACTTTTGGAATATGAAAATAACCCACGACGAAAGTGCAATCTAGGTAAGATTTCTCATCCTGCCATTATTGTTGGTCCTGTCCTAGATGAAAGTGTCAGAGTGGGAAAGTTCTAATTTCCAAAGCCCCCCAAGTTTTTACAAACTAGGACAAATTGCATTTCCTTGATTTCTCTTAATAGTTTAGAGTTCAAGATTATTAAGACACTATTTACATAGCATTTTTCATTCTGAAATAGTGCTGTCTGACAAAAATATTAGTTTTTCAACTCTGGCCCTTGAAAACATGCCCTTGTATATATAACAAAGAGATTCTCAAAATCTGCATGTTGTATGTTCCTATGGTAGTCATGATACATCATTTGGGTATATTACAAAGAAATTTTAATTAATTTTGTAATAATATGTTACATCCACTAGTAGGGATACATTATTGCATAGCTACAGGTGTCACTAAACATGAATACTATTAAGGCTTTTTCTTGTTTTCTTATGTATTATTTAAAATTACTCACTTTCTGTATCTTGAAAGTATTCAATCTAGACTATAATATTCATATACTGTTTTGTGATATTTATCATCTCAGCTTCAGGTTACAAACCTCTTGCTGTAGTGCATGTCAACAGTAGGTTGCCTAATATATATTATAGTTGAAATTCAATTGTTATGCTAGGCAGTACTAGCAGTTGGATCTAGGGCTGCATACAGGCACATGCTCTACTCACTAATTTCAGCTCCAACACTGTTTACCCTTCCATATTGTCTTTCAGCATGGAACATAATGTCAAATCCTTTCCATGCTGAAAAAGTCTTAATTCTATAGAGATTTGCCACTTGATGGTTTAGAGAAACTGAATCATGCTTGCCAAGGTACTCACCATATATCGCAATGTATAGAGTCTACATAGATCCTTTAGTAGTGGAAATCTTCATAAATTCTGTCGTATAAAACACAGGATATAATAATCATATAGTATGAATACCAAAGGTGAAGCAAAAAACTGTCTTCTTTTAAAGGATAAGTGTAAATGAGTCTACACATGGTTAATTTTACTACTATTACTAACTCATGGTGCTGAGCATTGAACTTTGGGCCTTCTGAATGCTAAGCAAGCACTTGTTTACTGATACCCAGCATCGGCTGCATTTTTCACACTTTACAAGATGTAGAATGCTTTTCTCTCACCAGAGAGAGCCAGATGTGGGAACATTGTGAAAGCCAGAGTGAGTTGATAGGTGCAGCTACAACTTCGCATCAGACAGTCCTTCTTCCCTGGCAACTTGCCTTGACCTCGCCTGCTTGGTGCTTCCCCGCAAGCTTCCTTCCGGCTGTCAGCTAAGGTTCAGGTGGTACTCTTTCTTAAATTTTATTTTAACTTTTCTAGTTTTACAGATATAATGCATGGTTGCCCCTTCCCCCTCCCCTCCCTCGCCCCTCTCTCTCTAACCCTTCCTTCTTTTCACCAATCCCTCCCATTCCCTTCCACCCTCCTGTCTGTCTGTTTCTATGAGCCCCAGGATTTCCTCTAATGGGGGTTCAGGCCTCTGTGGCAGACTAAGTGGCCCTTTCTTGGGTAAACTCATTGATAAAGCGCACTCCTTCACCTGTCTAGCCACTGCATGTAATTGTTTCTCCTGAGATCCTTGCTAGTCTATGGGGGGAATGTCAATATGCGAGCCATTGTGCAGGTCTGGTGAGGATCAGACTCATTGCAGTGGGTTCCTGGATGCAACAACTTTGCCTTGAGTGGAATTTTTTGACCAGTGGTGGACTTCCGTATCTTTAGGTTCTTACAATCTTACCACCCCCTCTTCCACAAGATTCCCAGATCTTAGAATGGGAAGAGATTTGGTTGCACTGATTCAGATTGTGCTTTTCAGACTGCCAGAACTCTGCATTTTGGTTGGTTACTGTTTTCTGTTTTACTGCTCCTCCATTGCACTAGACTGCCTCTTATTTAGGTGTTGAGATCTTTTCTTTTCTAAAGATAAAATGTGAGGTGTTTAGATGGAGATTTACTCTCAGGTGTTTGTGGTTAGTATTGAGACATCTGATCCTGTCTGCTGTCAGTTGTCTCCCTGTCTACTGTTACAGACTAGTTAATAGTGTGGAGGAGAAGGGGGAGAGGGTGGTTCAGGGCTGGTAAGCAGATGGCTGGTTACCTGAAGGCTAAGCCCACTCTCTACTCGTCCTGTTCTTGTTCCTCCCTCTCATTAAGACTTTCCTTACATGAAAACCTTTTTTAACTGTTTACCCATGTTATTTTGTTTCTGTTCTTTGGGGACCTTTTTCCACCTCTTCTGGCTTGTGATCCCTTGCATTTGTGGGTGTTGTAAGGGTCTTATACCTCCCTCATAATTAGGGAAACACAAATTTAAAACCACCCTGAGATATCATCTCACAATAAGAATGGCTAAGATACAAAACACAAAAAACAGCAAATCCCAGAGTAGATATGGGGAAAAGAAGATCTTCATACATTGCTAGTGGGATTGTAAACTCATATAACCCATTTGGAGATCAATTTAGAGGTACCTACAAAAGTTAAAAATTGAAATTCCATATGATCCACCTATGCCACTCCTGGGAATATTACCAAAGAACACAAACCTAGCACCAGAGACGTGTGTGTATAACCATGTTCATAGCAGCCCTTTCCACAACTACAACACACACACACACACACACACACACACACACACACACACACAATAGAATACAATTCAACTGTCAGGAAAGATAAACTAATGAAATTTTCCAGTAAATAGATGGAACTGGAAGAAATCATACTGAGTGAAATATCTCAGACACATACAGTAAGATTTTACATGTCCTCCCTTATAGGTGGATCCTAGCATTAAATCCTCAGTTTTATGGAATCAGGTGGATATACTCTTAAGGTAGGTGGTCCTTATAATAGTTCACACCACAGGAGAAAAATAGCAGGTGAATTTACACACCATTTCCACCAAAGGAAAGAATGAAAAAAATAACTAGAACTAAAAGAACTTAATAGCACCTTCAGAAAACGATTAGCAAGAGTGAGCAGCACATTGGGTTCTCTTAAACTCTTTCCACTGACAGCTAGAAGATCATGAAAACACCTGTGTCCCTGGTCTGTTTCCAAGTTTGTGTGCTACAGGGTCCAGTGATCAGATACCAGGTGTCTGTGGTGAAATGTGTTTCATCTTCAAGGACCAGCTGGAATGTTTGTATCTTAACAAATTATGATTTCCTCTTAGAATTATTGCCAGTGTGTTCATCCAATATATTAAATTGTTTGCTTGAACTGTCAGTCAATGGCAAGACATAGATTCTGTTAATGACACCATTTTCAGTCAGTCTGACAGTATACAAGTTGGGATTGTGGTTACTGTACGTGGCAATTTACTTTTAGATATCAAATTTTGAAATGTTTCTTCCTTGTTATAATAAATACAAAGATGAAGTAATTTTTAATATATTACTTGCCTATCAGTAGCATAATTCATATTGATTGTGGAATATTATCAGGCATAAATTACTATAATTTAAATGTATTATAGTTTTCTATTGTTTACATAAGATAAATTTTGCATTTTCCTTTAATAGAGTTTGAAAGTTCTGAAAACAACTTTTCAAACAGGTAGGAATATAAATAAAAACCTGCATGCTAACTTAGTTATTCAACACAAACAAAACAAACTACCATTTGTTGAGTTCTACCCTCTGTTCTTAGTTACATAGTCTGTGCTTATTATTCAATATCATAATCATCACAACAACTTTTGCAAAGAATGTGCACTATTACTAATTAGGAAACTGTCATTCAGAGTGTGATTATTATAGCTAACAAATAGTTAGTCCATAATATGAAATTCAGACTTCATTCTCTTGACTCTTTATAATATTCTGTATAATACTAGGGTCAAGATAAGCCACCGTGTATCAATTCAGAAAACCAATGTTTTTCAAGAACACAGGCTATTGAAAGTTGTCTGTAAAGACATATTAACATCAGGGGCCCAAGGGAGTCATGAAAGACATATTGTTTTTTGATTCATTAATAGTTGGAACTGGGGAACATCAAGATTTCTTTTGAAAGATGTCAGAATAATTTGAACCACTGAGAAGAATCTCTGTAACAGGCAGGAATGCTGTATTAGTTATGCCGCCACAATGTAGTAAAGAGCCCCTCATGGATCAGTGACTGGAGTTGCCGGATCACATGGACCTGTGGCCCAGGGCAGCCGCCATCAGCTCCACTTCTTTCCACTTACCAATACACTGCTTAAACGCCTTAGTGAAGAGAAGGGTTAGGACCAGCAGCTGGCTAGGACATCAGATGGGTAGTTAGCAACTTGCCTGGACTTAAGGTAAGTAGTTAAGGCTTCATTTCTGTATCTGTCCGAAACAAGGAACTAAACAGCTGCTATTCTTGGTCCCCTTTGCCCACGACTGCTTCAGTAATCTGAAAAATTCCCAAACCAAGGATTTAAAGCTTGGTGCAGTGAAGCGTTTTGGGAGAAGGACCTGGTAGTGGGAACCTGAGGGAAGGAAGCTATCTGGAGAGCACATAGTGCGTAAGAGGCAAAACTATGAGAATGTGCTGTCATGAGAGTCTGTCCCAATAACTGAGGTTTTCAAGTGCTTGACAGCTTATATGCATATGAATAAGGTAGAACCAATTAGCAAAAATGTATTTTATCATTTTGATCATTTTAATCTCTTCGGAAAGTGTCTTAATAGTAACACGTAAGTTTATTCTTAACTTTCATTTTCATGTATAAAGAGTGCATTTGTGTTCTCATATGGGTAAGGATACACACACATGCGTGCGCATGTGTGTGTGTGTGTGTGTGTGTGTATGTGTGAGCCCAAGGTTGATATTGGGATTCATCCTCAAATTGCTCTTCCACTGCATTCTTTTGGAGACAGGCTCTCTAATCCAGCCTAGAGCTTGATGATAGGGCTGGTCAGGTCAGCAGGCTTACCCTGGGGATTTTCTGTCTGCCTCCTAAGACTGGATTCCAGGCAGGGTGCCACAGCCCTATCTTGCATAGGCCCTGGGATTCAGAACTCTGCTCTTTTGTTTACATGTCAAGTGTTTTAACTGCCGAACTATCTTTTCAACCCAAAGATGTAGTTTCGACCTTGTAAACTTATCTCTTGAGTATCTTAAATGTTTCAGAGAACATCCTTGGTAGTTTTCAGATGAAGACAATGGGTTCTTTTTTTTAAAAAAAAATATTTTATTGTTTCATCCATGAAAACCATGAATTTATGATAGTTTGATGCCTTCATCCCCAGTCCCATCCTCCTTCCCCTTGCCACTATAACCCTTCTTCTTCCCTGACGGGTCCCTCCTATTATTTTTTTTTCCTCTATGAATGGCCCTCTGGGATTCATTTGGATATCCTTTGATGAGCCTGAGCACTTACTGGAGCATAAATCATATATCAGTGGGTGAACCCTTGAGAAAAGTCTATTTCCCCCTCCCCCAAACAGGGTCGAAATTCATCGGTCCCTCAAGGAGGTGGGAGGGAGGGCGCTTGAGTTCTCTGTCCTTTCCTGGTGACTTGTTAATATGACAAATCCTGTGTAGATCTTCAGGAAATGTACATTGCTTCTATGTGTTCATGGATGTGACAGTCCTTTTATGTCCAGAAGAAAGTTTCTGGCTGCTGTCATTCCACCCTTCAGGTTCTTACAATCTTACCGTTCTTTCTTCTGCAAAATTCCCTGAGCCTTCTGGTGCATAAGTGGTTTAATATCTTGTTTATCCATCCTTTATGTCTTTTACCAGCTGTGATTTTCTTTTTAATAAAACACCTTCCATTGTAGAGAAAAACTTCTTACATGAGTGCTGAATGCTCCTCTAATCTAAGGGTATGATGGCAAATAATTGAAAGACAGTTTGATGCAGTGTTTTTACTGCTTAACCTTAATGGTCCCCCTCAGGACCTTTTTCCTCCTTTAATAGGTTCTTATTCTGGTTTACAATACTGGATATGTGATCCTTGCTGAAAAGTGGGCTTCAAATCCCATCAGAAAGCTATTGGTTGCCCCCCTTGACTTTCATGCCACTCTTATACTGAACTTGCAACTTGAAATCTTCATGGATTAATGAGACAATTGATTGCTTTTCTCCCCTGGAAACTTGTATAATACTTTCTGGTACTGTAAAAGCTATCCAGCAAGGAGAAAGGTTCCAGACCAGTACCAGTTGATATTTATACATGTCCTATGATGAACATATGTAGCATCGTCAGTAATAGAATATTATTATCATTTTCTAGAAGGCGACCAAGAACAATGGCAAAAGCCTATACTGTTTTGGTGGTCTTTAAGACTTCTCTGACAACAACTTAATAGGGGCTATCACATACCTGACACTTGGCATACTTTTTAGTTGCCTATGGGTTCTATCGTATCATTGTAAAGCATTTTTCTTTTCTGACCTACTTTTCTCTCTCTGTGTTTGCTTATACAGGAAATAATCCCAGAAGTGGTATAGCTGAGTCATATGTTAGTTCCATTTTTAGCTTTCTTAGGAATCTCCATACTGATTCCTAAACTGGTTGTACCAGTTTACACTCTCATCAACAATGAATAAAAGTTCTCTTTTCTTCACATCCTTGGAAGCATTCATTGTACTCTTGATATGCTCTTGATCTTAGCCATTCTGACTGGTGAGATGTATCTCAAAGAAGTTCTGGTTTCATTTCCCAGATTACCAGGGAAGTTTAAACACTTTTTAAGATATTTCTTTGACATTTGAATTTTTTGTGAAAAGTCTCTTTATGGTTCCAAGGCCAATTTGTAAATTGGACTGTTTTATATTTAATTTTTAAAGTTTTTATGTACTAAAGATATCAATCCTCTATCAGAATCATAACTAGCAAGGACTTTTCTCCCATTCTGTGGATTGCCTTTTTGTTCGTTTAACAGTTTCTTTTGGGGAACAAAAGCTTTTTAATTACATGAGGCTCCATATATTAATCGTTGGCCTTATTTCCTGTACATTTGATGCCCTGTTCAGAAAGTCCTTACCTAGACCTATCAGTTCAACTGTGCTCTCTATTCTTTCATCTAGAAGTTTCAGACTTTTAGGCGAATGTTTAGGTCTTTGAACTATTTAGAATCAATTTTTTGTGCACCAAGAAAGGTGAGTGTAAATTTTCATATTTCTACATGTAGATATCCAGTTTTGCAAGAACTATTACTTAAAGATGTTGTCTTTTCTCCAATGATTGTTTGTTTGCAAAATCAAGTAGCTGCAGGTGTGGGTGCTTCTATCTGGGTCCTCTGTCCTTATTCATTGGTTGATGATTCTGTTTTTATTATAGAACCATGTTGAGTTTTTATCACTATTTTTATCACTCTATAATAAAATTTGAATTGTGATATTTCCGACAGTTTTTATTGCTCAAGATTGCTTTTTGTTATTCTGGGCCTTTTGTGTTTCCATATGAATTCTGAGATTGTTTTCTCAATGGAGAACTGCATTAAAATTTTGATTTGGATTGCATTGAACCTATATATTTTCCTGGATAGGATGATCATTTTCACAGTATTAATCCTTCTAATCCATGAGCATCTTTCCACCTTCTAGTATCCTCTTTAATTTCTTTCTTCAGAATTATGTTGCTTTCATGGTTCAAGTCTTAAACTTCCTCAGTTAAGTTCATTCCAGTGGATTTGTCTTTTCCTCCTTCCTTCCCTCTCTCCCTTCCTCCCTCCCTCCCTTCTTCCTTCCCTCCCTCCCTCCTTCCCTCCCTTCCTCTCTCCCTTCCTTCCTTCTTTCCTCTCTCTTTCTCTCTCTCTTTCTCTTCCTCTCTCTCTTTTTCTTTCTAAAGACTGTGGTGAATGGGATTGATTCCCTCATTTCTTTCTCAATTTGTTTGTCCCTGGTGTATAGAAAGGCTCATGATTTTTGTATGTTGATTTTATAACCTGCCACTTTACTAAAAATGTTTACTAATTAAACAATTTCTTGGTAGAAGCATAGGAATCTGTAAAATATAGAATCATACCATCTGCAAACAGGGACAACTTAATGTCTTCCCTTTCTATTTGTATCCCTTTTATCTCCCTTTCTTGCCTCATTGGTCTAGATAGGGCCTCAAGCATAATATTGGACAGGAGTGGTGAAAGTGGATAGTCGTGTCTTGTTCCTGATCTAAGTGGGAATGCTTCCAGTTTTTCCCCATTTAGAAAATTTTGCCTTAGGTTTATTGTATATAGCCTTTATTATGTTGAAGTATGTTCTCTTCATTCCTGTTTTCTCCAGGACTTTTATCATGAAGGGATGTTGAATTTTGTCAAAATCTTTCTCTGCATTTATTGATAGCATCATCCGGTTTTGTCTTTGAGTCTATTTATGTGATGGATTACATTTTTATTTGCATATGTTAATTATATAATTATATATAAATATATTAATTATATAAAATGAAATTAACTTGAATTTCTAGAATGAATTCAAATTGATAATGATGTATGATGATTTTTCTGTTCAGTTTGCAAGTATTTTGTTGCATCTTTGTTCATTGGTGATAATGGTCTATAATTCTCTTTTTCATGTGTCTTTATTTGGTTTTGAAATCAGAAAAATATTGGCTTCATAAAAGATTATGGAAATGTAATCCTATTTTATGAAATAATTTGAGAAGTTATGGTATAAAACTTCAATGAAAGTTTGTTAGAATTCTGAGCTGAATCCATCTGGTCCTGGGCTTTTTTAGCTGAGAGATTTGTAATTACTGTTAAGCAATGGGTTTTTTCTAATAGTTGCTTTCTGTGCTGCAGAATCAAGAGAGGCACTTTAGAGTCCTCTAGCTTATCCTGTAACCAGGAATAAATCATGGAGAGGGAACAGCTGAGCTTTCCAGCTTGTTCGAAAACTATCAGGTTTATTTATGTCTAGGTAGCAAAACACATATAAACCATAATTCTGCCTTCAGGATAGGTAATAGCTAGAAACAAATTACTCATAGGCTCTACCAACACATTAGCTGTCAGTAACTGAGATAAAGCAGTATTTCTTTTTATTATTATTATTATTATTTCTACTCATCCCTTCCCTCCCTCCAACCTTTCACCGCCCTGTGCCCCCCTCCCCTCCCCCCTCCCTCCCTGTCCCCCAGCCGCCCTATGCCTCCCCCTCCCATCCCCGGAGCATCCTTTAATCTGCATGCCAGACTTTCCTCTGGGTCCTCCTCTCTGATGTGGTACAAGGACCCAGTGGCATTTCCCAGAACCCTTTCCTGTGTTCCCCTTAAGCATAGGAACACTACTGTGGCTGTCAATCCCTTCCCTCCAAGGATCTTGGTGCCTTTAGCAAATGCTAGAATTTGAGGGGTCAATAGTGTGTTGGACATTGCCCAGGGCATGCAAAGTCCAGTTATGATTGCTTTGGCCCTAACTTGTGTGGAGTATCTTGCATATCATTGCTCCTCCCATCCTTGTGCTCTTACAATCTTACCGCCCCCTCTTCCGCAAATTTCCCTGAGCTTCTGGATGGGGAGAGATTAGGCTGGTCTAGTTCCAGGTAGTTGATATAGAGTCTCTGATGTTCTGGATTATGGTTTGTTGATTTTTTTTTCCCAGTTTTGCTGCTCCTGCAATGCCCTTCACTCCATCCTGATGGGTATTGGATGTCACCCCCTGGCCAGAGATAAAAAGCTGTTAAACTAGAGTCTTGTTATAAGAGTATATTCAAAGGTAGATGTAATAAAGGTAGGAAACCGCAGTGAGGGAGGGGTCAATCACCCATTTGCAAAATGGTTACTTTTTATCTGCCAGACTATATGCCCTCCCCTTCTGCTGAGATCATACCCCATCAGTTGTAAATGATCAGGAAGGAAAGTCTGTGAACTTAACCAGATGTCTTATTACTTACTTGCAGTCCTTGATGGTGGCCTATTTTCTCTGCTGTAACATGGTCCCCTCTCTCCTTGTTTCTGGTGTGGCCCTCCTACCACATCCCTCCTATTCATATTCCTTGCAATTACTCTAGGTATTACAGAGATTTATCCTTGAGTGTCTCTAGGTGGGTTTGGTATTAGGAGCACCTATTCAGGAGTACATACGGTGCTTAATTTTCTGGGTCTGGGATACTTCACTTAATATAATTGTTTCTAATAACATCCATTTCCCAGCAAATTTCATTAATTCATCATTTTTTGATGGCTGAGTAGTACTACATTGTATAGATGTACCACATTTTCCTTATCCACTCGTCAACTGTTGGACATTTGGGTTGATTCCATGACTTAAAGCAGTGTTTCTTATTGGGATATGTGAAAGTGAAAAAAGGCAATTAAAGCCTCTTTAAAAACCTGAGTCAAATTGTAATAATATAAGCAGTATAATTTAATTTCAAATAACTGATTTTTCATTACCTTTCATTACTTACATACTTTGTTCATGTTTTTTGCTCTAAAGGCCTTCTGACATGTCTAATGCTGAAACTGCTTCACGTACAGAAAACAAGGTGTGTAATTTTGATACCATGGTAAAGTGCTTTTTTGTAAAATTAACTTTCTTACTCTGAATTTTGTGGGTTTTTTTTTACAGTGTTTTCTTTTAAAATTTGTCAGTGATTTCCTTACAATAATTTTATGTAAAAATTTAATTAATTTCATAAAATTCCAAATAATTCAAAAATTTATACTTAATAAATTCTTAGTTAATAGTTGGAGGTTGTTGATACTGACAAACGAAGTGAAAAAATGCAGCAATACAAAGTAAATATATTAAGGCTATCTTTTTCTCAGTTCTATAGAAAATCTGAAATTTGATCAATGATTACATGAATAGCTGTATCTTACTTTGACTTTTAAGCTATACTAAGAAGGATTTTTATAGTTCTTATGCCCTAACAAATCATTAATAGATCAAAATTAAGCATTTAGTCTTAAGGGAATCCTGCTGGTGCCTTTAGTTTCGAACCTATTCAGCACAGAGTATGTAGTTCTGAATGTGTTTTGTTTTCCTTAGACACAATTGTCGTGCCATCATATAGTTTTTAGGAGGATCTTCTGTTTATGTTTTTACTTTTGTGTCTAAAGTACAATATTATTGGAAACAGAAATTTAGAAATTCACATTCTTTTTCTCAAAAATTGGATTAAAAAGAAAACCTTGCATTGTGTTTGTTTGTTTTTTTTGCAAAATCCATGGCAACTGTGCTATATGAACTCTTCATGTAATTGATTAGTATGTTTTGTGACAGACAGCAGCAGAACCTCTGGATATGCTACAATAGTAGTAAAATTTTAAATTGACTAACTTTTACATTCCAGTTTCTTGAAAATATCTACTTCAATTCCTTGTGTCATATAAACTTTCAAATTTGGAAGATTTTGTATTTATTGTGATATTAATTTAATTCTCATGCATCACTGTGAGTTGCAGGATGTAGAGAAATCTGTTATATTCTGGAATATATTCAGTAGGGTTATGTGTACAAGAAACATTGCAATATTTTAATGTAATTAAGTTAAAGAACACATGGATTTGTATAACAATGCTATAACATGCATAACATATCTCGTAATTGTGTTGAATTTCTAAACTATTGAACAGATTGTTTTCCTTTTTAGTACTTTTGATATATAAGTTCAGGTAAGTTTTCCTGTAGAAATGTGCCATAAGTAAAAAGGAAAAAAAATTTAAATATAAAAATAGAAATCAGTTGTACAATATATTTCTAATGTCCTTCAACTTTAGGATTTTAGATTTAAAAATTCAGTCATCAAGATGGTAATTCAAGGAAAAGTGTTTATTGTACAAGCCTGACAACCCGTGTTTGATTGCTGGAACACATGTAAATGCAGAAGGGATAATCTAACTCCACAAAGGTGGTCTTTGAACTACACATATATTGTGGCACATGCGTGGCCACACTCACACATACATATCATATACAATAAATAAAATACAAAATTTATGAAAACTTTAATTTTAGCTCATCCTATGCTATTTTAAATATAATTTTCATGCTATATGTTAATATTCAGAATTCATTTTCTGAGTGACAAAAAGTCAAGGAGGAGCATTTCTTTGACTATTTTTTTCTTACAAGTAATAAGGATAGAGCTTTAAAGTTGTGATAACTGTGTTTATTTATTTTATAGTAATAGTAATAAAATTAAACTATGCCATGGTATTGGAAAATTAATTGTATAATAAGAATTTCTATTATCGTTTCTTATTTTTCTTGTTGCTGTGACAATGTGCCTAGCAGGTCGCTTTAGGAAGCAAAGGTTACTTTGCCTTATGGTTGAGAGGATGCAGGCTGAAGAGCAGGGCATGAACAGCACTTTGGGTGTGAGGCGGCTGCTCACTGTTTCCACAGTCAGGAAGTGGAGAGTGATGAAGGCTGGTGCTCAGCTTGCTTTCTCCCTTTAGCTTTTTTCTTCAGCCTCTTCATAGTCCATAGATGGTTCAGCCCACATTCAGGATAGATCTTTCCTCCTCATTAAAACCTTCCTGGAAACTCTCAAGATATAACAGAAGTGTGCTTACTAGGTGGTCAAAATCCAGTCAAGTTGACAATGGAGATCTTCCGTCACGGTGATGTTGGGTGCACAGAGTAGAGATTGTCCATCATACTGATATTGTGTGTGAACAGTGAAGATTGTACATGATAGTGACGTTGTGTGTGTACAATGGAGATTTTCCATCATGGTAATATTTTATGTGCACAATCCTCTATTACATCTTTCTATATGTTTTGTATGTTTGCAGTGCTGATGATTGAACTCAAGTCTTCACACATAGTGGAAAACCACATTAGCACTGAAAATCATCCTGGCCCTTGCAAGAATCTTAACCCATACCCATTAAAATTAAATCACAATCTGCAACAATCTCAATAAAATGTAGACTTTGATTCTGATTTATGTTTCATAGAAATACCTCAGTTACTAGAGCATCTAAGTATACATGCAATGAAAGAAGTCAATGTGTCACCTTTTTGCTGGAGGAAACTACCTCTTATCATTGAAGCATAAGGAAGAAGAGAAAGTACACAAAGTTATCTGTGGCACATTTTCAGCTTTTGAATGTTTATCCAGAATAAAGACATTTCATCCATTCTTATGACATGCTAATTTTGGTTTATGCTTCCTTTAGGCCATAGTTTCTGGGTTACTGATTATTTAATTTTATTTATTCATTTTATAGTGCTTAGGATTAAACCAAAGGCCTTATGCATATAACTCAAGTATTCTTCCACTCAGCTACACACACAGGCATAGTGCCCAAAATTATATAAAGCTCACCAAGGAATTCTTTTATGAATTCATGAATACTTTGAATTAATTTTAGTCCATTTCTTCACTACTTTTGTTAATGATTTTATCCAGATAAATAAGTTTAGAACATTATTTGAAGGAATTTTTCAACATATACATGAACTTCATGTTTTATAGTTATTTCTTTCCCTGACATTTAGCTACTATCTTATATGACAGGAATATGAAATTAGGATTATTCTGAATACGTTTTCAGAAGGAAATGGGAAAACTATTTTGAGTTGAAATAGTGTTTAACATTGTATTAGGACATCATGTACTTAAATGTGTAGTTTGATAATTATATAAATAATTGCTTTTGGAAAGTACAAAGAAGTGAAAGGTCATTTCACAAATTTAATGAGGACTGAGAAGACAGTTCGGTGGCAAAAACCTTTGCCTCACAAGCAAAAGGACTGAGTTTGACTCCTCGGATTTTTACACTTTAAAAAAATACCCAGGAGATATGGTGGCAACCTATAATTCCAGCTCTAAAAGACAGAGTATGGGAAATCCAGAGCAAATCAACAAAGTGAATATCAGTCCGAGATGATTCCTGATATGTCCCATGGGCTTCTACAGGCATGCACACTTGAGTGTCCTCTTATACACACACAGACACACACACACACACACACACACACACACACACACACGTATGCAAAAAAAACTTGAACAAATATATGTATTCCTTCTTTCTAAAGCTTGTTGAGCTTTTACAAAAATCACTGATTTGGAAAGAGATTCACAGGATATCTAATATGTGCGTGTGGTTTTATTTATCATAGCACAAATATTTCCTTACTATTCATTTATTCAACCATTTTTCCTATCAATGCCTTACAAAATATTTTTATTTTTATGACCTTGTTCACCTAAATTAAATTCTAAAATATTTTCATTTGAACTTAATGTAACACACTCTGTGTTCTCTTCTCTAGTTAAATATCCTTATTTGAAAATTATTTCTTATAATAGAAGCATCTGAAAATTTCATGATTTATTATAAGAATGAAGCTATAAATACTAATTGTAATGTATATTTGGAAAAAAATTAGGATTGGTGTGGAATATAAGAGCACGTTTCATAAAGCTAATTCCTTAGTTGAAATAAGCAGTGGGTATTTTGTCTGTGAACGTGCTGCCCCATGTCTGTGATTCATGGTCAGTCAGCATTCTCATAAAGATCACAGACATGCTTGATCTATACAACATGCATAAAGTAATCTACGAAAGTTTGCATTTTAATACATTCCTCTCTTACTTTAATTTTAACTGCTTTCAAAATAAAAAATGTAAGCATCTTCTTATGAAAATTTTATGACATTCATTATTGATATTGACTTCAACAGGGTATCTCTGAGAGCTGTCCACAGATAACTGTTGATAATTTAGCAGCTGAAGATCAAAGTGGTAAATATATAATAAATAGACAATTAGAAGTTGACTGTTACATTTTATTTAAAAGTCAATTGACAAGATGTATGCTTCAAACAAAAATGTTCAAACAATGTCCAAGTGATTGTCAAGTAAGTGCATAGCAATGCAAAAGGGAAGTGAGGTACTAATAAAATTTTATATGATGCTGAGGAACTCAGAAGAAATTATCATATGTAGTGGGAATCTTAGGGATTATGGCTAGACAGGTGAAGGAGAGTGATCTGTCAGTGGCTTTACCCAAGGAAAGGTCACTTAATCTGCTACAGAGGCCTGAGCCCTTACTAGAGCAGACAACCCAAAGGGAATCCAATGACCCACTCAAGCAGACAGGCAGGAGGGTGGCAGGGAGAAGGATAGATTGGTGAGAACAGGCAGAGGAAGGAGGGAGAAAGGAAGGGGAAGATGAGGGGGACAGGGACAATCACTCATTATGTTTGTAAAACTATACAATTTTTTAAAAATTATATGATGTTAGTATACAATGCTGCAATAAGCTGAGCATGTCCTACTGAAACTGGAATATGAATGTCCTTTGAAGATACAGTAATATCAATGTGATGCTAATACATAAGGAAGCAGAAAGCATGGGGGAAAGAAAATGTGTTGCTTCTCTCCTTGATGACATAAAATGCATGACTAAAGCAACAAAGAATGTAAATTTAATTTGCTTCTCATTTTGAGGGGAGACAGTCTATCATGGTAGGAAAACTTGAGCAGCCATAGAAGCCCATGCTTGTTGCCAATGTCTTGATGGAGTAGGTAGCAGAAGCAAATAGCAAAATTTTTCATGAGAAAAAAATTTTAATAGTTTCTTAATACACTAATACAACATTGGAAATAAAAATTCAAAATATATAAAATATATACAAAATATATAATACAATTGTTCATTTTAATGTGACTATTGATTTTGAAATAGAAAATGGTTATCAACACCTACTTTTTCATCTTGATAGCCATATTTCAATATTTAAATCATATTGTATATTATTTCTTAGATCTGGTTCATTTAACTTCTTCAGTTATTCAATCAACAAAAATCTAATAATAATCACAAACCCTGAGATACAAGAAGTGTAAAGGTATCAATAATGTAAATGAAACAGGAAAATTATAAAAATTATAATTCTATAAGTTTATATCAAAATGATCATTCTAGAATCACTGATAAATTAGTCCACTGAACTAGTATCACTAATTTGTACCTTCTATATATGTGTTCATATGTGTACATGTGTATGCATGTGTATTTTGCAGGTGTGTGCACATGGAGGTATGTATGCATATGTGTGAACTAGAGCGCAATACTGATTGTGTTCCTCAACTGCTCTCCATTTCCAATTCTGTGATAAGATCTCTCCCTGAATTTAGAGCTTACCAATTCATCTTACCTGACTGGCCAGAGTGAGTTCTAGGCATCCAAGTATCTCTGCTCTTCCAGTTCTGGAATCACATGGAAGGATAATCATGATTTCTTAAATTCACAGACACATGTTGCCTGGCTTTTAATGTAGATGCCAGGCATCTGATCTCAGATCCTCATGTTTGGTTACCAAGCACTTAACCTACTGAGTCATCTCCCTGACTTTATACTTCCTAAACTATACCTAAAATTGAATAACATGAGAACTAGTTGTGATATTTTTCTATGGATTATTCTGATGTCTTACAATAAAGACATATGCCGATGTACTCTGACGTAAGCCTAGAAGTCTATCCTTTCTGGATCATGGTCTGCTTCCTTTCCTGGATATCAGGTTCCCCTCTATCAACAAACATTTCTCCCTCAATATATTTATATTTATAATATATTTATATATTTATTGCAGCTTAGTTACAGTCAGTGGGAACATGACAGTGCATTTTAAAAGCCTTATTTATCGTTGTGTGATATATGATATATATGTAGCACAGTGTGTGCGTGTGTGTGTGTGTGTACAGCATATGCCATTGTGCATGGATGGATGTCAAACAAAAACCCTGAGAGGAAGTTTTATTGAAGATACGGTCTCTGGTTGAATGCTACTGTAAATGTCAGGCAAACTGGCCTGTGAGCTTTGGCAGATTCCCCTGCCTCCTGTGCTCCAAGGGCAGCAAGTGGGTTTGCAGGGGTGCAAGCTGCGGCATCTGGTTGTTGCATGGAGATTGAAGCTCAGGCCCAGGCTTGAATAGCAAGTGCTCTAACCATGGAGCAATCTCCTCAACTGAATGCTTTTGAAATCTTCATGGCATTGCTTATTAAATCTTTATTTACATATATTTATATTACGTATATTCTATATAGTTCCATAATATATCTTTGCTTATTAGTGAAAATAAGTTCAAGAGCTTGAGCAATTATTTTGAAAGACAGAGATGAGAATTCTTCTCTATCCTAATTCTTCAAGAAGGTAGAGTTTAAACTGTGATAAAGGATTGATTACTTTATATTTTTCTTTTTAGCATGGGCTGTGAAATGTCCACACATGGAGGTAGTTAATTTTAATTTATTTAACTTTGATTATTAAGTACCAATTTTAATAAGCATGAAACATTTATGAAATAAATTGCTTCAAAATACATTTAGAATATGGATGAAATGCAAGAAACTGTCGAAACTGATGAAGCAAGACTGGAGAACAGAGAACCACATAAACTAGGTAAATTTTGTAACACAAATTACTCTCAGAAGTATTTTAGAGTATCTGAAACACTGTTGATTCTTTTTCCCGAACCGTTGCTATTAGAATTTGATCTAAATAATACAGATGTCATCATTGCCTTCCAAATTTCAACGAAGTTAATTTCAAACAGAAGAAAAGTCTCTTTAAAAATGTTCAATTTAGATGTTTCTATTTCTGTTTCTCAACATTCTGAATTTTTCAGTTAATAATCATAATTTATAGTGGTTATTTATGTTAATTATGAAATGACTGAGATTTTCAGAAAATTTGAAAATGCTAGGTGATGTCCTGGGTGTCTGATGCACAGGTGTAGTGAAAGAGAATTTGGATTGTGAGACATGAGTTTAACCGAGTGCAGAACTTTCAGATAACTCTGGAAGTACAGCAATATACCTTTAAAAAAAAGAAAGAAAGAAAGAAAGAAAGAAAACTGGGGTTTGGAGAGATGACTCAGGAGTTAAGACTGCCTCACAGGCAGAAAGCCCTGAGTTCAGACCCCTACATTAAAAAACACTAGGCAGAAATGGTAGCAGCCTGTACTTCCAGCCCTAGAAGGCAGAGTCTGGGAAACCCCAGAGCAAAGCAATGATGAGATAGAGCAGTCCAGGGTGATTTCCGGAGTAATCCTTGGTACACCACAGGGAAACACTTTTTTTTTTTAACATGGGACCTAAGATCCGAATTCAAGATCTTCTGCTTGTGAGGCAGAGTCTTAATCCCTAAGCCATCTCTCCAGCCCGTTTCTGTTGTATTTTAATGTATGGCTTCTGAAAGGTTGTTCATTTATATTGGATACATGAAAGTCTGTATGAATTTTTTAGGTGCTTGAATACCCTGAACCAGGTGATACATAGGGTCTATACAAAGGACATAGCAATGCTTCATATAATTAGAAGTTTGTCAGCAAAAATTAATTTAAATTTAAATTCTTAATTAGGAAAATAAATACAAAATTTATTTTTTAATTTATCTTAAAATTTAAAGGTATTTCTGTCTGTGCTTATGAAGACTATTGTTTTATGTAATAGTTGTTCACACTTTCTTTTAATGAATGTATAATATTTAGCAGAACCAGACATGGAAGTTATCTCATTGGAAGAAGAAAACAATTACATTGAGAATGAGCATGAGCCACAACAGGTATGTAAATATTTTAATTTAATTTGTTCAAGTTAATGCTATTTTCTTTTGTTTAAAATGTACCATAGAATAAAAGAAAATACATCTCAGGCTACATATAAAATCAATATATTATGCTTTAATATTGAATTTAAAAAACCTTTTAATTAGTTACAAAACAGAATATTATTACAAATCTACAGCCACAGGAAACTGTATCCTTGGATATGTTTTTACATCTCTGATTATTCTTTATGATTCATTTTTACAATTTCTTTATGTGGAAAAAGAAGGTCAACTTTGAATCTCCTAAGAAATCACTGAGCTTATAGACAAGGTACAAGGGAAGAGCCTGAACTGGATTCACATGTCAGTTGTCTTTCTAAATGTTTGTCTTCATCATACCAGTCAGTCATGTTGAGGATAAAGATTTTGACTTTTCCTTGTGATCTCTACTTAGTTTCTGCATTTGGGAAGAGCATAGGGTCATATATTCATTCCACCAACTCTTACAAGAATGATCCTTCCATAATCGAGCCTTTGTTGTTAAAATACAAACAATAATGGGTCTACCTTTCCATTGCACTGAAGGAAAGCTACAATGTTATAAAGATGGTATGTACTGCAAATATGAGGACTGGAATTAATGCAGATACTTCATATGAGTGCGTGAAGGTACATAGATTTCCAGTTTACAAAAAATGGTAATAGAGACAGGAATGTGATAAAGAACATTTGAGGACTTCCTGATATGTTTGAAGTGTTTTAACTTTGAATACAATTCTGCTAGTGTTTTCTGCTAGAATTTTAAAAAATTGAATATACGAGATGATTGTCGGTGCTATAGTGATAAGGTAGAAAAACAATCAGCAAAGACTTACAGGTCTTTTCACCTAGGAGAAAAGAATATTAGGATGGAGCATATTGTAGGGATTATAAATAGCATGGAGAGAGAGTGGGACTTGAACTTGTATTCAGAGATCCTGCTCAGTGTGGTAGATAAGCTGTAACTCAGAGGTCAAGAACATGTCAGCTGATTCAGATGCATAAATTCAAATCAGCTCTTGTTTCATCTTCAGTAGGTTTCCTCCGATTTTCTTTTCTAGTATAGTTAGATGCTATATGAAGATTAAAGATATATGTGATCTAAAGAACATACATGGATTTTTTCTATTAGAATGAGCTGTCTTTTAATATGTACTTTATATTTTTATGTTTAATTGTCCTTAAAAGAAGAAAATCACTAGATTCTTAGTGTTTGAGATTCTTACATTTTACTCTCACTCTCTCTTTTGCATGAGTGTGTGTGTGTTGGGGGATAGAAGAAAGTAGATTCTGGGGTTCAAAGTCAGGTCATCAGTCTTGTCCCCAAAGCTTTTATGCACAGAGACATCTCATCAACTCCTGATTAGAATATCTTTAGGAAACATGTTATTGATACTAATTTTAACAGAGTTCCTCTGAGCATCTTCTGCTGTGAGACAGGGGTTATTTATCACAGACTACAAACAGAAGAAAAGAAAACATTTAAATATACAAGAGAAAGGTAAGTAGTATATTTTACAAAACATTAAGCACATAGTATGTTACTTCATACTTCAAACATACAAATATGTCAACCAGTACCCAGACTAATGATGTTTTACTAGTCAAACAGAATTAATTATTGATGTATTATAACGTAATATAGTTAAAAACAAAGTAATTGGGAGCTGGAGACGTGGCTCAGGGGTTAAGCCTCTGCCTTGCAGGCAGAAGGTCCTGAGTTCGGATCCTAGACCCCATGTATAGACGCCAGGCAGAAGCGGGGGCGGCCTGCGTTTCTGGTCCTGGTAGGGCAGAGCTGTGAATCCCAGGGCAGACAGAGTAAAGAAGGAGGAGGTGGAGGCGGTCCATGGTGGTTCCTGAATTCGTCCGTGGTTCTACACACACACACATACATACATACACACTCGCACACACGCATACACACACAATTAAATAAATAATTTTAAAAAAGTAAATGGAAATAAGATTATATACTTTCAAGTCGCTAAGGAAACTGAATTACGAGTTTTATTTAAAACATTTTATACCAAATTCATGTTAATAAATAATAAAAAGAATAATTAACCAGAAATATATTAAGAAGACAGAATAAATTATGGAAAATGAGTATATCAGAGGGCAGTCAAAATTCTGTCAAAGAAATTGGTGGGGTACTATAATTCATGGAAGAATATAAATAAAGTGAGATAATAATAAAATCCAATTGAGAAGGAGCACAAAATACCCTATTCAACTCATGCTTAGATTATAAGAGGGAGAATTAAAGATAAAAGAGACTATACATAGAGTTTTATGGCCCAAACTTCACAAATATGAATTGCATATTCAGGATAATATTAAATTGTTATCCTAGAGTTGGGCATTTGTTATTTGGTCCTCTGAAAATCAGTGGTATAGACTTATTCTTACATAACTGCATTGAAAAAGCTATTGTGTAAAAACTGAAGTTGTAAGTGCACCTAAATGCAGTACAAAATTTGTTTTAATGTCTGTAGTCAGAAGGAAAATAAACAAAATTTAAGAAATCATAATTATCCTTCCATTGTTCTCAGAACCCATTCTTTGTGGTTACATAGTTTTCTAAAATTTTAATTCTATAATTTGTAGATTTTCCTGAAATATGAAGAAGAATGAAATGGCCAGCATGCATCCAAAAATGAACATGAAACAGAAATAATTAACATCAGAGATCTAGAGATTACAGTAAAAAGAACAGGGATCATCTGGGGGAAGGAAATGAAATATGCTAGCAAGGTGAGCTTCGCGTTCAAGATGAAGAGACTCAGGACTCACTCTGATGATGTCAGGATATTTGCAAAGACTAATTAATTTCAAAGTTCTTTGCAAAACCTAAGATTATATTGTTGCTGCTGCATAGATTCTTATGAGCAAGAGGAAGTGTTCTAACTATGGTGAACTTTAGCCACTCGGTTCTTTCTGTAGGCATCAAAATATGGTTCTGATTAATCTTAGGTATTACGAGCATGAGTGGCTAAAAAGATAGTTGTTTAAAAGAAGTCCTTTTTGGATAAAGTGATATACCCAGTGGATGGAATACTGAACAAAAAGTATTAAAGTATTCATTCTATGAATATCAAAATTGTCACTTATAGAAAATGTGCTGATTTTAAATGTGGTAGATTATTAATATCTAGTATCTCTATTTCATTCAAGCCTTTTGATAGCCCTGTTATGCAGTATTTTCTGGCTGTGGTGAAATGACTAAGAAATCTGCAGTGCCTAAACTAAAAGATTAAAAGTTTGTTCATATCAGTATACTCAAGCCAGAAATAAAATACCTTGTGAACTCTTAAAGTGTACAGACAAGATGACTAGTTCAAAAACTGTTTCTTCTAGAAAGAAATTATTGGGCTAGAGAACTGGCCCAGTGATTACAGTCCTTTGTTTCACAAGCAAAAGGACCTGAGTTTGGATTTCTGGATTCCACATAAAAATGCAGGCAGTTCTTATAAATCTAGCCCTAGAAAGAAGAACATGGTAATCCCCAAAACAAGCTGGCTAGCCACACTATCCCTAATAGTGCACTCTGGATTTAATTAGAAACCCAGACTCACAAGAAGAGGATGATTCCCTGTATCATTCTTAGGCCTCCACAGGCACACACACTCAAGTGCACTTGTGCACATAAATTCACCCACTTACACACAGACACATACCATAACATATATATATGAAAAAGAAATAAAGAAGAAAATACTCAGTTTCCTTAACTGTTATTACCAGTTGTTATATCCTATATTATAAGAAAAACTTAAGACCATGACAAATTCCTTTAGAAAAAGGGATAAATAATTCTGGGAGACTGGTTAGAGATATGCACTGTTTCATTCTGCCACCACTTTTCAGAATAGAAATACCTGCTTATGCTCAGGATTTGCTCTTCTAATAAGAGCAAATTGAATTCCTCTCCCACCATCAGTATGTGCCAATTGTACTATTTCTATTTCAGTTGCCCCCTGCCAAATTATCTCCTTACACTTGTTTACATATACCAAATTCATCTTCTGACACATTTATAATGAATGGTCTCCATTGTGAATGTGAACACGTTTTGAGAATTAATTAATTAATTAATTAATTAATTAATTAAAGTAGCTTTCATGTCCGACCCTTCTCCAACCTTCCATCTTAAGCCTCTTCTTCTAACATTTTTCTGTGAAATTACTAAACTGCACGTGATGGTATTTTTTACATTTCACTAACGGCCTGCTTAGGTACTAATTGGGTTGCAGGTCTAGAGGCAAAGATAGTGGACCCTAAGGGACACAGGCATTGCCTTGCTAGACATCTCCTCTGGGGAAAGACAGTGCCAGCTCCAGAGTGAAGGATTAATTCCTTCAGACAAGGGTGGGGAGGGCAAGACTTCAGGGAACAGGATGGGGATGCATCCTCTGCTAAGTGTCAAGGACCTCGCCAGGCAAACTAAACCCATAAGAATCATGAGAGCTCTCTATCCTTCAGCCCCATAAAGGTCTTCGCACACGCCTCCATCCCAAAGCTACAGGATCACACTCTCCTACAATCGGTGACCTCACTTTAACTGCCAGCACCTTTGCTGAAAGGCTTGTGTCACAATTCAAATAACAAAAATTAAGGTGTCTCAACAAAGCATCTTTATTTTTACACTGAAGGGTGCCCTTCTATGGATGAAATGCCAAGCATCCCTAAACTAGAGGAAAATTGATTGCTCCTCAGAAGCTGAAGTCTGGTCTTTCCTTCTAAACCTGTTAGGCCAATTTCAGAAAAGCAGCATGTAGAATAAACTAAAACAGGATGGGGGGGGGGAGGAAGGTTGTAACAGTTATACCTCTTAATAATCTATGATACTGTATCAGGTTATCAGGTTTGTAGACATTCCAGGAGGTAGATTTTATTACTTCCAAGTAAATATGCAGACAAAGATGTAGCAAGAGAACAGATGGAGTTACTAATGGTCTATAAAACAATCTACATATAATTAAAGGGCAGTGTGAATGTTAAGAATCAATACGGAAATAGATTATATCTGAATAATGTTAGTCTTGCAACAAAGGCATAGAGGAGATGATGTTAATATATTTCTTACAATTTCCCCCTTGTTTTATTATACAGTATTTTCATCAAATTCATTAAGGAGGCATGATTCTCATATCTTGAATCAAGAATTTGTTACAGGGAGGCACCACCTACTTGATACTATTTCAAAAAGCCTTCGAGTTAGGCATCTTGCAATACAATAATACAACAACCAAATATGATTAGAATCCCTGTAACTATAGTCAACAGAGTTAAGACCACTTTCCATTTTCCAAATCTCCTTTGAACAGATTAGAGAAGGATCCTTTGCTCCAGAGATTTGTCTAATTCTATTGAAAAGGACCTAGGGCCCTGGAAGGCCCTAGTTATGGGTCCATTTAGAGCAGTGTTGTTAGGAATTAAACGTAACACAGACACCTTCTGTCATAGTTTGCCAGATGTTTCTGATAAATTCATAGCCAAATGGCTTAAGGGGGTTATAAGGGGTTTTATTTTTTTCTTACAATAGTATGGCCACATCCCTTAGTCCAGCTTGGCAGGAGAGCTCATGCTAACACCAGGGGCCAAAGGAACTAGCCACATCATATTCACTGCTGAGAGAGGAATGATTCAGACCAACAGATTTGTCTAAACATACTGAAGAATTCCAACTCTGTGAATCACTAACCTACATCTTATCCACCTGCCCAGAGCAAAGTCCTATCGACAATAGACTGGACCTTCCCCTCAAATCATACAATCTCATGCAGGCTTTGTCAGGGTTTAAATACTAATTCTGCACAACTGTGCCTAGAATGTAAGTCTTCAATTGTAAAGTTGACACATGTATCTGTAACACTCCATCCCTTATCAACTTGATGCAACAATACATCCCTTTTAAACTACCTTTTGATCCTTGTCCTTACAGATATATTTACATTCAAATTAGTTTTCAAGGTCCCAGAGCAAAAGTTTTCACAGCCCAATTCCAAAATATTTGATCAATAATAGTTCATCTCCAACATTCCAAATGTCACAAAATCTCTCAAGTGCAAAGTCCATGTTCTATATTTCAATATTGATTCTATGTTGCTCACAGTGTAGTCAGGTCTGCTCAAAATTACTGGGCAAATTCATAACTTATGTTTTACTGTTTCATTCTGGGTCATCTCTAATCTTTATTCACAGATTTCCTTGGTCCATGTCCCATGGTTCTGATAACTCCAATAACATTCTGGGTTTCCACTGCAATTATAAACTTCGCCTTCCTTCTCAGGAACTCAAAACCTTCCACTTGGTGACAAGCTTTAGCCACTCTCTATGAACCTCTCAAATCTTCCATCAAAACCAGTATAGCCTAGTCAATGCTGCCAAGTTTTGCAGCAAAATTGAGATTGTTTGGCCCATTTGAACTAAAGCTGTACACACTTCCGCATGCTGACCCCAGAGAAGTTCTTTTCTAGGTGGCCAAAACTTTTGAAAGGCAAGAAACTGCTTCAGTTTCAGCCTTTATCCTCTAAATGAATCTGGGTTTCAAAACACGAAATTTCCATATGCTGGAATTCATTTTTCCTACTGTCCCAGTGCAAAACAAAAAGGTTTTCTCTAATAGCCACAGCTACTCTGCTGTGTGTCCTTTCCTTATCAAAACTTCAAGGCTGCCAATGCAGCTCTCCTCTACCAACAGGCCAGTCCATCATCTCTAATTTCCATTTCATGAAAGTCATTGTTCCCTTCATCAAAACTCGGCTCAAACAATTTGCAACTCTCTCAGCATTACCATATTACAAAGAGACTACTAAAGTCTGCTTAACAGTTTTTGCACTCCATACTCTCAACATCCTCAAATATTTCCAAAATTTCTCCAGAAAAAAAAATGTTCAAAATCCACAAAGTCCACAAAACCAGATTTATCATCAAAATACCATTCCTGCTACCAGATTCTGTTTCAGTTTGCCTTCATATTGCTGAAAAATTCACACCCAAACAGCTTATGGGAACAAGGACCTTTATTTTGTCTTGTGATAGTCCAGTTACAGTTCCTTGTCCAGCCTGGCAACAGACCTCATACTAACACCAATGGCCAAGGGAACTGGCCGTACCATATCCATTGTTGAGAGAGGGACAGTCCTCATTTGCCAGATGTGTGACAAAATGTATTGAAAAATGCCAACTTCCTGAACACCTCCCTCTATCTTATCTCCCACCCACTAAGAGATAGGTACCCCCTTTATTAGACAATGTCCTACGACTTACTCACAGATTAATTACTAATTCTTCATAACTGTGCCTAAAAGTCAAACCTTCAATTGTACCATGATGCCAAGCTTTGCCTAGAGATTTCACTTTAGTGAATGGACATGCTTTGCATAATTAGGAGAGTAAAGAGCATTGCTGACAGTCCTGTTACGATGAGCTCCTAAATTCATTACAGTATTTGAAATGACAATTGTGATTGCAAGCAAAGCAAGCATGCAGGACAGTTTGCTTGTAACACTGTTCTGAAAATCAGTAATATAAAGTCAAAAATTATTAATAAAAGGTTTCAAGAAACAAATGTTTATACTTTCTTGTCCTTTAGCAAGCTGCTTGGTTCATAGAGTCTCTGAGTTACAAATTTCCATCTAATTTCACATAGATTGTTTGCTCTATCAAGTTGATAACATTGTTTGTAATATAGTAGTTTATCTTTTGGGCTAAAGAATGCCCTTGAAAGAGCTGTTAAAGGTTATGAACCTTTCTAAAGATAAATGAATGCTGTCATCAACTCAAACTCAAGCCTGAACTCTTAAGTTCTTCACAGATGTTTTCCTACACTAAGGGTCTACAAGCAGCATGCAAAATTCTCTTCTTTCCGGTGCCTGGCAAAGCTACGTTCATATACAGCATTTAGGTGGATTATACTTTAACCTATATAATTTAGTTTCAAATAGGTTCTTTCTCACATTTGCATGAGTACTTACAGTATTACACCTGAGATGTAACTGATTTAGTTGAAACAACTAATGTGTACTAAGATTGTTTGCACCATATGATTTCTCAAAGAAATCTTTTAAATGGAAAAATAAATGTTTAAGTTTATAAATATCAAATCAAATATCCATTTAGCCATAAAATGAACAAAGAGTAGCTACTCAACCAAAGGGTAAAGTGGTATTTATCATTAATATACAGCTAATGAGATACCTGCATTCAAGTTCAAGGTATTGATGAAAATTGTAAGGTAGTTATTTCAAAGGGCATAATCACTTTAGTGTAGTTTTAATAGGAAGTTCTCCTTATTGAATATCTTGTACGAAATAGTCTTACCATCTTATCTCATTAGTTACTATCTAGAGGGGCAATTTCATAAAATAAGAGTTAAGAAGACCTTGCCTTACTTAAATTAGTCTGGTTAGTTTAAATGTATACATATCAATATAATGTTTAATTAAGTAGTTATTTAGGCACTAGTTTATTTTGTAATGTTTTAATAATGTTCATGTAATTAAAACTGCACATTATATCAGAGAACAATATTAATTAAAAGTAATTAAACTTCATGAAATGTGTACAAAATATAAATATTTAAAGACATGTAATTTCATTTGCTGTTGTTTAAGTAAAACAATATTAATTATTAAAAAATGTAATCTAAGTTCTTTGCCTGATTTTCTACTTTTGTAAAATGCATTGCCTGAGAAACAAGTTTCTTAAAAATAGAAGACATAAAAGAAAAACTACTTAGGATGTCTTTTAGGATATTTAGTTAGAATCAAATCCTGCATTCATTAAGGCTCACATAAATTAAACTGTAATTTGTAAAATTCATGAATTCTCATTTTCATATATATACAGTTAAGCACTCAAGTATTAAAGAAAAATGTTTCCCTTGAAGCCCCCTGCTGCTCTACCAACATTTAAGATGAGGGAAAGAGGACAGCTTTCAGGGGTTCACACAAACTTTCTTTCAGATATCTGATCCTTGATTGGCCTGATTTTCTAGATATTCCCTGAAGTACATAGGAACAGTCCTGATACACATTTCTGTTTCTCTCTTCTTCCTCTCATAAATCATTTTGCTCCTGGAAAAGTCTTCATGTTTGACTGATTGTTATTTACTTGCTAAGAATATGGCATTAATGGTTCTTGTTAATATATGAGTTTGATATTAAACAGAGGTAAGTTATATGTCTGTTGATGTTCAAAGATAATTTCTTCCCGGCCTGCCTCAGGCTTAGGCCTGGGCTGCGCCCCGGGCCTTCCTCCCGCCCGCCTGTCCGACCAACTGGACAGGACTTGCTTACATTCCTCCATCCCTGGAGCTTAGGAGGGCCACTAAGCCAAGTCCCAGGCCCCAGGTGAAGAATTCTGCCAACAACACCAGCCCCTCTGCCTCTCTGGCCCACGGGGGACCCACACAAGTGGTCTACAGAAGACACACTGTTACTCAGAATTCAATAGAGTCCAAAGAAAACTCAAGCAAAGTTCTAAGGGTCAAAGGCCATACATCTGAAAACCTCTACAATCATCCTATCATATGGGAGAGATTCTTCACATCCAGCCCAAAGATAAGTAAACCTCCCTTTTTTTTTCACCTTACTGATCCTTTCTAATATTAATCACTGTAGATTAACCTTTCCATACAGCCACCCCAAAAACATACAACTCCAGGGAATACACCACTCACTCTCACATATCACCAAAATACTACATCATAAAAGTGTACTACCATACTAATATTCACCCCCTGTCTACTTAACCTAATTTAACTGATGCACTAACAGCCTAATAGCCTCAACTAGGAAATAACAATAACATAAGACAAACATACCCAACCCCAAGGCAAGCACTAGTAACAACTGCCCAAGTGTAGTAATACCAACTAAATCAGTTCAGTCAAAAACACACAGAAACTGAAAAGCCCTAGAGGACAAAACAACAATGTCCAAGTCAAAGTGCAGATACATGAGAAACAAAACCCAAGGAGACCAATCTCCCACTGAAAGAATCAACCCCTTAAGGATGGATTCTAACCAGAACAAATTCACAGAAAATAGCCAAGAAAGCCAGACCCAAGACAACAACTTTCAAAGTATGATCATTACCATGATTAATACTATGAAACAGGAAATGCAAGAGGAATTAAACAACTGCATCAACTACTTTGAACAGGAACACAACAGGCATTTGGAGGAGTTGAGAAAAACAGTTCAAGAAACAAAAATAGGCATAGAGCAGTTAAAACAGTCTCAGGCAGAGTTTAAAATTGAACTAAAAGACAAGTTATCTTTAACCCAAAGCTCAATAGAGAGTCTTATCAGCAGAACTAATGAAGCAGAAAATAGAAGTTCAGATCTTGAAGACAAAGTGGGAGAATTAACCAGCTCAATGGAAGAGGTAGTTAAAGCCAAAAAGGTACTTGAGAGGAACATTCAAAAGATATGGGACACCCTGAAGAAGCCTAACGTGCGCATTCATGGAATACCAGAGCAAGAATCTCAAAATACCACACCTGAGGAAATTTTTCAAATTACAATAAATGAAAACTTCCCTCAACTGAAGAATGAGAGGCCCATCCAAATACAAGAAGCATTTCGCACTCCAAACAGATATGACCAAAATAGAAAATCGCCACGGCAAATAATAGTCAAAACAGTCCACATTCAAGACAAAGAAAAGGTGCTGAGAGCTTCAAGAGAAAGAAAGCAACTCACTTTTAAAGGCAAACCTATTAAAATAACAAATGACTTCTCAATGGAAACAGTAAAAGCAAGAAGAGCTTGGAAAGACGTATTTCATGTATTAAATGAGAAAAAATGCCAACCCAGACTGATATACCCGCCAAAACTATCTGTCATGATCGAGGGAGAAAGAAAAATTTTCCAGCACAAAGACAACTTGAAGGAATACATGTCTACCAAACCAGGCCTTCAAAAAATGCTAGAAATGATACGCAAACTTGAAGAAAAAAACAACCATATCCAGGAAGACAGAAGAGTAGTATAATACTACAAAAAAATGTAAAATAATAAGCTTACAAAATTCACTAAACATAAAAAATGTCCAGAATTAAAAATAATTTCTCCATTATAACATTAAATGTCAATTGTATTAACTCACCGATTAAGAGACACGGATTACAAACTTGGATTAAAAATCATAACCCATAAATCTTTTGCCTTCAGGAAACTCATCTCACCACAAAAGA
This sequence comes from Typhlomys cinereus, assembly GCA_023101885.1. NCBI lineage: Eukaryota > Metazoa > Chordata > Mammalia > Rodentia > Platacanthomyidae > Typhlomys > Typhlomys cinereus. The sequence continues at coordinate 2,812,306 of JALPQD010000015.1, forward strand.
TAGGCACATCCTAAAAATGAAAGGCTGGTCCAAAATACTGCAAGCTAATGGAACCAAGAAACAGGCAGGGATAGCTATCATGCTGTCAGAAAAAGTGGACTTCAAACCAAAAAAAATCATGAGATACAGATGGATACTACATTTTAGTCACAGGTACAATTCACCAGGAAGACTTCACAATACTGAACATTTATGCACCCAATACGGGCCCCTCCACATTAAGAAAATCCTACAGCGTCTAAAGCAAGAAATCAACCCGCAAATGATAATTCTTGGGGACTTCAACACTGCCCTCTCAACATGGGATAGATCAACAGGTCAAAAGCTTAACAGAGACACTTTGGAACTTAATCAAACCCTGAAAGAAATGGACCTTACAGATCTCTATCGAACTCTTCATCCACGCACCAAAGAATACACATTTTTCTCAGCAGCACATGGAACTTTCTCCAAAATAGATCACATATTTGGCCACAAAACGAATCTTCACATATACAGGAAAGTTGAAATTCTAGCCTGTACCCTATCAGATCACCACAGCCTAAAGCTGGATATCCACAACAAAACAAACGACAGAAAATACACTAACTCCTGGAAACGTAACACTATGATGCTGAATGAGAACTGGATTCAGGAAGAAATTAAAAAGGAAATTCAAGATTTCCTGAAAGCGAATGATAATGAAAATACAACTTATCAAAATCTCTGGGACACAATGAAAGCTGTTCTAAGAGGTAAGTTCATAGCTCTTAATGCCTACATCAGAAAAATGGAAACATCAGAAATAAATAACAATGCAGCTTAACAATGCAGCTTAAAGCTTTAGAGAAGCTAGAGCAATCTGATCCCAAAAGTAGTAGAAGAGAGGAGATTAGCAAAATAAGGGGAAAAATATCTGAAATCTAGATTAAGAAAACGATACAGAAAATCAACCAGTCAAAAAGCTGGTTCTTTGAAAAAAAATAAGATTGATACACCCCTAGCTAAATTAACTAAAAGCGAGAGAGAAAACCCAAAGTTAACAAAATTAGAAATGAAAATGGAGATATCACTACTGATACCCAAGAAATCCAGAGAATTATAACATCATATTTCAAAAACTTATACTCTGTGAAATTTGACAACACAAAAGAGATGGATGAATTACTAAGTGAACACAACTTACCTAAATTGAATCAGGAATTATTTGAATAGTCCTATAACATATAAGGAAATTGAGGAAGTAATCTTGAATCTTCCCACCAAAAAATGTCCTGGACCAGATGGATTCAGCACAGAGTTCTACCAGACATTTAAGGAGTTAATAACACCAATACTCCTTAAACTGTTCCATCAAATAGCCAAGGAAGGAACACTACCAAATTCCTTCTATGAAGCTAATATCGTTTTAACCCCAAAACCTAATAAAGACTCACTTAAAAAAGAAAACTATAGGCTGATCTCTCTGATGAACACAGACGCAAAGATTTTCAACAAAGTCTTAGCAAATAGGATTCAAAAACATATTAAAAAGATCATTCATGGGGACCAAGTAGGCTTTATTCCCGGCACACAAGGTTGGTTCAACATACGCAAATCAATAAATGTAATTCATCATGTAAACCAGTCCAAAGTCCAAGACCACATGATACTCTTGATAGATGCAGAAAAAGCTTTTGACAAGGTCCAACAGCCTTTCATGATCAAAACGCTAGAGACAATAGGAATGGAAGGAACCTTTATCAATATAATAAAAGCTGTATACAACAAACCCACAGCAAGGATTATACTCAATGGGGAAAAACTGGAAGCATTCCCACTGTGATCAGGAACTAGACAAGGCTGTCCACTCTCACCACTTCTATTCAATATTGTACTTGAAGTGTTAGCTGAAGCTATAAGACAAGAAAGGGACATAAAAGGGATTCGAATCGGCAAGGAAGAAGTCAAGCTATCCCTATTTACAGATGACATGATCTTATATCTGAGTGATCCCAAAAACTCTACCAGGAAGCTCCTGGAACTAATTGAGAAGTTCAGCAGGATAGCAGGATACAAAATAAACGTACAAAAATCAGTGGCTTTCCTATATGCCCAGAATGAAAGAGGTGAAAAATCCCTGAGACACTCAATCCCATTTACTATAGCCCCTAAAAAAATGAAATACCTTGGTATAAACCTAACCAAGGAGGTAAAAGACCTTTACAATGAAAACTTTAAAACCCTAAAGAAAGAAATTGCAGAAGATACCAGAAGGTGGAAAGACCTCCCGTGTTCCTGGATTGGCAGAATCAACATCATAAAAATGACCATCCTACCAAAGGCAATATACAAATTCAATGCTATACCAATTAAAATCCCAAAGCAATTCTTTAAAGAAGTTGACCAAACAATCTCAAAATTCATATGGAGGCACAAAAGACCCAGGATAGCAAAGACAATCCTGAGTAACAAAAACACTGCTGGAGGTATTACCATACCGAACCTTAGTCTATATTACAAATCCATAGTTATAAAAACAGCCTGGTACTGGCTCCAAAATAGACACACAGATCAATGGATAAGGGCTGAAGACCCAGATATAAGCCCACAAAATTACAGCCACTTGGTCTTTGACAAAGGGGCCCAAAGAATCCAATGGAAAAAGAACAGCATCTTCAACAAATGGTGCTGGCAAAACTGGATCTCCACATGCAGAAGATTAAAGCTGGACCCGTACTTGTCACCATGTACAAGACTTAATTCCAAATGGATCAAGGACCTTGATATAAGGCCAGAGACTATAAAAACCATAGTTGAAAGGATAGGAACTCCCTCGAGCTGATTGGGCTAGGCCAACAGTTCCTGAACAGACATACAATGGCACAGTCACTGCTACCAACTCTCAACAGTTGGGATCTTGTGAAATTAAAGATAGCTTCTGTTCAGATAAAGAGATTGTAACACGAACTCAAAGGCAACCCACAGAATGGGAGAAAATCTTCACTAACCACATATCTGGTAGAGCTCTACTGTCCAGAGTGCACAAAGAATTTAGAAAACTAAACACCAAAGAAACTAATGGCCCAATTAAAAAATGGGCCCTGGAACTTAAAAGAAACTTCACTAGGGATGAAATTAAAATGTCTAACAAATATCTTAAAAAATGCTCCACTTCCTTAGCCATCAGGGAAATGCAAATCAAAACTTTCCTGAGATATCATCTCACCCCGGTCAGGATGGCAAAAATCCACAATACGAACAACACCAAATGCTGGAGAGGATGTGGAGAGAGGGGAACTCTCCTACTTTGCTGGTGGGAATGCAGGCTCATACAGCCACTCTGGCAAGCCGTCTGGAGATTCTTAAAGAAATTAAAGATTGAAATGCCATATGACCCTGCTATTCCACTTCTGGGAATAAACCCCCATGCAGCAAAGGTTCACCTCGATAGCACAAGTGCGACCATGTTCATAGCAGCACTGTTTACAATAGCAAAGTCATGGAATCAACCCAAATGCCCAACAGTTGACGAGTGGATAAGGAAACTGTGGTACATCTATACAACGGAGTACTACTCAGCCATCAAAAATGATGAATTACTGGAATTTGCCGGGAAATGGATGTCATTAGAAACAATTATATTGAGTGAAGTATCCCAGACCCTGAAAATTAAGCATATGTACTCCCTAATAGGTGGCTCCTAGTACCAAACCCACCCAGCCCACCTAGAGACACTCAACAATAAATCTCTGTAATACTGTAATTGCAAGGAGTATGATCAGGAGGGATGGGGTAGGAGGGCCACACCAGAAACAAGGAGAGAGGGTCCATGTTACAGCAGAGAAAATAGGCCACCATCAAGGACTGCAAGTAAGCAATGAGACATCTGGTCAAGTTCACAGACTTTTCGTTCCTGATCATTTACAACTAAGGGGGTGTGATCTCACCAGAAGAGGAGGGCATATAGTCTGGCAGATAATAAGTAACCATTTTGCAAATGGTGATTGACCCCTCCCTCACTGTGGTTTCCTACTTTTATTACATTTACCTTTGAATATACTCTTATAACAAGACTCTAGTTTAACAGCTTTTTATCTCTGGCCAGGGGGTGACATCCAATACCCATCAGGATGGAGTGAAAGGCATTGCAGGAGCAGCAAAACCGCAAAAGAAAATCAACAAACCACAATCCAGAACTTCAGAGACTCTATATCAACCACCTAGAACTAGGCCAGACTAATCTCTCCCCATCCTGAAGCTGAGGGAAATTTGCGGAAGAGGGGGCGGTAAGAGTGTAAGAGCGCAGGATGGGAGGAGCAATGATATGCAAGATACTCCACACAAGTTAGGGCCGAAGCAATCATAATTGGACTTTACATGCCCTGCGCAATGTCCAACACACTATTGACCCCACAAAGTCTAGCATTTGCTAAAGACACCAAGATCCTTGGAGGCAAGGGATTGACAGCCAAAATAGTGTCCCTATGCTTAAGGGGAACAAAGGAAAGGGTTCAGGGAAATGCCGCTGGGTCCTTGTAGGTCATCGGAGAGGAGGACCCAGAGGAGAGTTTGGCATGCACATTAAAGGATTCTCGGGGGGATTGGGGGAGGGGAGGCACTGGGGGGTGGGGAAGGAAGGGTCAGGGGAGTGTGAGCAGAGGGGTGGGGGGAGGAGGAGGGAGGGAGGGAACCGGTGTACCTATTAAGTTTGTATGAGCGGAGATAATAAAAAATGTTTAAAAAAAGTAAAAAAAAAAAGATAATTTCTTGGTAACAATGATTATCCTAACACAAATCTGCAAATGAGGAGGCTAAAAATTTTCAGAGAAAATAAACATTTCAGAAGAAACCAAAGCAAAGCTACTTAAGCAAGTCATTCATTCATTCACTCATTCTTCTTTTTAAATTTTTTTAATTTCATGTAGTGCGTGTGTGCATGCATGTGTGTGTGTGTGTGTGTGTGTGTGTGTGTGTGTGTTAGAGGGCACTATGTGTCCCTGTGGAGGACCAAAGATAGCTTCGAGAATCATTCTACCTCCTTTTTGCTTCCTTTTGGGATTTCCCAGGCTTTGCCTACCAGGGTCAAAAGTACAGGACACCACCATTTCTACCTGGCATTTTTACATAGGACCTGTGATTTTAACTCAGGCAGGTCCTTCTCCTTTTGAGGCATCATCTGAACCCCTGAGCCATCTCTCCAGCTCCATTTATTCTATTCTTATAGAAATAGAGGTCATTACAATGTGACCAGCTGCTTCACACTCCTGCTACCCACATGCCTGCCATGATAGATTACATCCTCAAACTATGAGCAAAGTTAAACCCTTCCTTCAAAAAAAGAAAGAAAGAAATAGAGGTTACAGAATCTCTGTACTAGATGATATTGCACAGTCACAGTAAGGCATACTGCGTTGATTCCCTTGCTTCTCTAGGGAGGCGATCTTAGTCCAGTGGTACAAATTGAAAGTAAAAGTAGGTTCCAGATCACATTCTCTAAACCTTTCTCAGGCACATGATGAAACATAAAACTGAGTGTAAAACACATCTGACACCTAGGACTCCTACCAAAAAAACTATATCAGTGTATCAATACTTAATATCATTGCTCTTAAATAGTATTTCTTTTACATAAATGGAAAAATAGGAATAAGTGCCTTTCTTAAAGCATAAGTTTCATATGCAATGCAAATAAAAAGCTTTGATATTTAATAATTTTTAAATTATTGAAATGTTTAAATATTTAAAAACTTTATTTGCAGGTTGGAAAGACAACTCAGTGGATAAGGTGCCTGCTTGCAAACCTGCCAAGAGTTGTCCTCTGACCTTTACTCTCACTGTGGCATGTACATTTCTCTCTCTCTCTCTCTCTCTCTCTCTCTCTCTCTGTTTCTCTCTCTCTCTGTCTCATCTCCTCTCATTCAAATGAAATAATTTTAAAGAAAATTTATTTGGTAAAAGGAGGACTTAAAATATTGGGAAGTTACTGGGAGAAAGAGAGGGAGGGGGGAAAGGAAAGGGAAAGAGGGGGGAGGGAGCAAGAGGGTCCGGGGAGGGGTGGAGGGAGGGAGGGAAATGGGGTGCTTATCAACTTTGTATGAGTGGAAGAAATAAATAAAAAAATCAAGGTTCTTGGAAATCTGAATGATTCACACTTCCCCCAGCAGAATCAAATCTGTTTTACCAAGAACATATCACTACTTTATTGAAAAACAATCAAAAGAAAATATGAATATGATTCTCCCAGTATGATGGCAGCCTACCTTTTGCTTATATGCATTAAAAAACATCTTTAGGAAAAAAAATATTGGGAAGTTTTCAAAATTGATGCTCAATTCAACTGAATGCCCCTTAATTTTCTATCAAGAAATTTCCATCTCATTTTCTATGAAGAAGTTTTCTGTCAAGGAATATTTTGCCTTGTTCAGAAGTTTTGGAGATTATCAAAATGAACAACTGATTTTAGTCCTTATAATTCCAAAAGTTCTTCTAAGATCATTTCAATAGTCATTTAATCATGTTCTATCTTTAGGTAATTGAACTGAAATACAACTCAAATCTCCAAGTAGTATTGTAATAGTATTTTTGAGGTTTCAGTGAGCTATCTTAGATTCACCTTTGTGAAATTCATGCTACTTAGATTGGATGTGACATTCCAGTCTTCCAGTCTTTGGGAGATCTTATTCCATTACCATCTGCAGCTCAATGTTGGGATTTCAAAGATCTTGGCTCAGAGATCTTGAAGCACGTTATCCACTGAGCCATCCTGCCAATCTTATGTAAGTTTTCAACTTGAATCAAAGCTTTTTATTTGTGCCACATAGAAAACTAATGTTTTATGAAAGGCATGTCTTCCTACTATGTTGTGTTTCCATGAACTATCATGTTCTCCTTAAAATGGTTTATTCAAACCTTTGGTGTATCTCCTACAATCACACTTCAACCTTTAATTGGATGACTTTTCCTCTTGAAAACAGCAACTGACTCCCAATTATCTAAAGACATAGGTCAGTGAATTGCATTGTGCAGGTCAAACCATGCCTACCTGCTTTTCTAAGCCCAGATTCATTGGAACCCAGCCACATGTTTCTACATATTATCTGTGACTATTTTGTCCTACCTTAAAAAGTTGGAGAGTTACAAGTATGGCCATCTAAATGGCAAAGCTCATAATGTCTGCTAGGTGGCCCTTTCCACCTTCTTGCCAACGACTTTTTGCAGATTTCCAGACCACTTCACACAGCATCTGTATTGCTGAGCCCTGATTCCCAATCTAGGAGTAGCCCTCTGCACTTCAGTTTCACCTCCATGATTTTTCTGTCTCTGTACTTACTGGTATCACTGTCTCCATTTGGAACCCTTTTTCTCAGTTTAATTTCCAGAATAAACCTTAACCATACAGAAAGGACCTTTAAAACGAAAAGCATCCATAATGGTCACTGAAGAGCAACTTATGTCTTATAATTTGAAATTATATTTCTATTCAGGATATTTGCTATCTATTTAACACCATGTTAACAGTACATTTGGACAGCACCCATGAGCAAACTCTACCAATATATAAAAAGTTTATTACCTATGGGCAGCAGAGACAGTTCCTGCTGCGATGGAAGTTCAGGAAGCTGAACAGGCTAGCAAGACTACAGAGTCACCCCCACACCCAGACAGCATAAGAAACTGAGTGCCCTAGAGCTTACCACCTGCATGGGTGCAGCCCGCTGAGATGCCACCCAAACCCAAGACGGGTGGGACCACCACTGATTTGGTTTCCAGCAACCCTCTCTGAGACAGCAGCCCTGCTCAGCTGTTTTTGGCTCAGGAACCTGTGGAGCCCCTCCCCGAAGCCCCCCACCGACATCCCCGAGAGCCCTGACCGGAACTCGAATTCACCATCCCCCTACCCAAGCCTACCTGGCGAGTTCCATCTACTCCTACCTGCACTGTCCGCCCACCCCACCAGCTGGCACTTCCAGCTCTGGCACTACAGCTGGCACCTGATGGTAGAAGCAGACGTGTCCTGGAAAGACATCCCTGGGATGCCCAAGAGTATCAGTAAGGATCGCGGACTGGAGCAGGAACCTCTTGCCCAGGCTTCCCAAGAGGGTCACCATCTATGCAATCCTTTTTACCTGACCTGGAGAGTGGGCAACCTGGCCAACTGGTGACCACAAAGCTCGGAGAGAAATAGCTGAAGTAGGCTTGTCTTGCCTGGTTCAACATCTGGAACAGCTGAATCTGGGTGACAAGATCTGGAAATGCTGCCTGACACGGGGGTAGAGAGGAGATTGGGGAGGTCTACCCATCCTGAAGAAGCTCCGGCTAGCCTGGAGCATGCTGTCAGAACTGCCCCTCTTCCCCCCATCACCTCTAAACCTGCGCAGCTGTGTGGGGTTAGAACCCAGAACCGCCTAGAGAAGGTGGGCGGAGCCAGGTGGGCTTTCCCAGAACCTGCAGGCCTGTGAAGCTGCAGATTGGGTTGTGCGCATGTGCTCAGGGTTCTTATCCAGGGGCCTCTGACTTGCCCTTTGAGCTGGTGCGTGCCCTTGAGCGCGCCCCTATTTACAAGCTTCGCCTGGCAACTAGAGGCTTCAGTTGTCACGACTGTCCGCGCTGTTTGGACCCTAATGGGCAAAGCTTTCCTGTTGGCACTTGGAGGTCGGGTAGCCGCACTTGCTGGGCTTCCTTTTCTAGCAGTTATCAGTGAGATCCTTGGGGAAGGGAGAACAGTTGAGAGATCGAGGAGGGGTCTCCCAAGCTTCCACCATGAAGATCTTGTTCTTCTGAGATCAAACCGAGTCTGTCCCCTATATCTCGAAGTGGCCCCTCTCGGTCTAGAGGCCTAGGGAGCCCACCACGTGAGAGTGCATATATTCTCAACTTGCCCAGAGACCCGGGAAGATCCGCGACCTCAGGAGAGAGCTCCACAAGACTACAAGGCAGGGATGTTTGCAATGCACTGCAGAGTCTGTCCCTCAGGAAACGGCATAAATGACAGAGGCAAAAAGAACAGGCAATGAAGGGACAGGCTGGAGAGGCAGGTGGCGTGCCAGCTTCCTGGGCACCTCAGGGTAATCATGGTTTCAAGTGGTAAGTTCTAAGAATAGCTACACAGATTTTTAGCCTTTGTTGATTTCTATGTGGACTTGTCACATTTCACTCTGTTTCTTTGCCAGTGAAGTGGTGGTTTAACGGAGAAAAATGATCGAGTTTTTGGCTTTAATACAATCATCTAATTCGTTTTTATTTATGCTCACTATTGAGAGGTTCCCTAATTCCTATAGTTTATTGGTCTTTTTTCTTTTTAATTTTTTTTTTAATCCTCCTTCTTCCCAATTCCTAAGAGCAGTTTGCAGGTTTCCTGAATTGAATATGCACCCAGAGCCTTTATCCACCGACTCTTACTTGCCATTTAAACTGGCCTGTGCTACCAGAGCACACTGCGTTTCCTTGCTTCGCCTGGCAATGGGTGGCTTCAGTTGACAGGACAGTCTGTGTGGTTGGACATTAACCATTAAAGCTTTCCTTTCAGCACTCGTAGACCTGGAACTCGACTTATTTGGCTTATATTAATAAACTGAATTTTCCCAAGTTCTTTTTCGTTCATTCTTCCAGTCATGAGCCTTGTTCTCTGTCCTCCTATGTTCAAGATGCTCTGTTTTCCTCCAGTGTGTCTACATTCCTTTATTTCTTACAGGGCTGCCCTGCTGATCATGATTTGCCTTAGTAAGGGCTTGACTTAGTGGTCTTTATTTTACCATCAATTTTTGGGGGGTGTATATGTGGGAGGGGTATACAATTTCAGTGTGTGTGCCTGTGGAGATCCAAGAGTAATATCAAGAACCACCCAGGATTGCATTACCTCCTCATTGCTTTGCTCAGAGGTCTCCCAGGCTCCCATGTCTAGGGCCAGAATTACAGGTGCTACTATGTCTGCCTGGCATTTTTTATGTGGGATCTGAGCATCTAAACTCAGGTCCTTTTGCTTGAAAGGCAAAGGCTTTAACCACTGAGACACACACACACACACACACACACACACACACATACACACACACACCATTAACATTTTTAAATGGAAGGTAGGTAAGAAGCCCAGGTTGTTAAATGAGCAAAACGAGCTGATACCTATTACTCTGTCATCAGAAGAAAAATATTTACATGCCATTTAATGTTTACAATTGCATGAATAATTGTGTACTTTATTATTCCTTTAAAATTTTCTTTTAAAAAGTGCTCTCATTTTCACAGAACTCTTCTGCATTTTGTCAGCGCGCACAGCCATTCAGAAGCAGTGGTTTCCCTAATAAAGAGGAAGTGTGACGTCAATGGCCACTATAATGGCAGCAGCGCTACTCTTAATAAGATGGATGCCAGCCAACATTTTCAGATGAGTTTCGTGTAATTTAATTATGAAAGTAAGAATGTGTTTATCTTAACTATAACTAGTTGGCAAAGACTGTCTTAAATCTCTCAATTCACAGCCTGTTTCATGATTTAAAGCAGGCCGCACAATGCGAACAGGAGAAATAAATGACAGTTTTGTTAGAACATGGCGCTGATTTAAGTGCCATGGATGCGTAGGGCACCTCTGTTCCACACTATGCTATTTGAAGTGAAAGCACCATAATGGCGGCCGTGCTGGTAAAACGAGGTGCCGTATCAGTGTGAACGACAAGGTAGATGTCTCACAACTTTGATCTCCAAGGCCTTTGAAATGGATTTGTTTCTTAAATTTAAATCAATTTTTATTTTTAGGTGCAGGTTTGTACAGTTTATGTACGAGTGCATGATTGTGTGTGCACACCTGGGCATGTGGGCTCATGTATACTTGTGTGTCTTGTGGGGGAGGTGGAATGTGTGTATATGGAAGCCAGACTTTGGTGTCTTCATTGATTCCTTACTACCTTATTTTTTTATCCACCATGCTTTATTTTTTTCTCCCATATTTTATTATTTTCCTAATCATACAAGATCAATACATACCCCTGTCCTCTCCCTCCACCATCCCCTCTCCAGTTGTCCCCCATTGCACTCTCCCCTTCCCCTTTCCTTTCACCCCCCTCTCTTCCTCCCCTCTTCCAGTGCCTCCCCCCTTCTCCCTCCCATTCCCTGGAGCATCCGATTATGTGAACACCAAACTTTCCTCTGAGTCCTCCACCTTAGTGAGGACTCACTCAGGACTCAGTGACATAGCCCAACTCTATTATGACTACTTAATCACTTATCTTTAAGGATCCTACTGCCTGGAGCTTTCTCCCCTGTCATCCTTGCTAGACTTTGGGGGGAAGGGTCATTGACATGTCAGCCATTGTGCAAGTCAGGCAAAGTCCAATTCTGGCTGCTGCAGCCTTAACTTGTGTGGAGTATCTTGCATGTCATTGGTCCTCCCCATCTTTAGGCTCTTACAATCATGCTGCCCCCTCTTCTGCAAGGTTCCCTGAGCTTTAGGATGGGGAGATGTTGCAGTAAGCCTGCATGGTTGCTGATAAATGACCATCAACAGCTTAAGGAAACAAGGGGTTTATTCTCTCTTACAATTCCTGGTTACAGTTCTCAGTCCAACTTGACAGGAGAGCACACACCAAGACCAGGGCCAAGGGAACTGGCCACACCATCACCACGTAATGGCTGAGAGACAGACAATCCTTACTTGCCAGACCAGCATGCATGTCTGGCCAAGCGTACAGAAGAATGCTGCCTTCCTCAACCAGCTCTCAGTATTTTATTCACCTGTTCAAGGTCTAGTCCCACCCACCATAGGCTGAGCCTTCCCCATTAGCTAGACAATCTCCTGCAGGTTTGCTCTGGGCTTAACCCAACAGCTAATTCTCCACAAATGTGCCCAGAGCTCAACCCCTCAACCATCAAGTTGACACCTGTGCCTAACTATGACAGGAGAAATTTGGCTGGTTTCATTCCAGATGAATAATGTAGTGTCTTTGGTGTTCTGAACTATGGTTTGTTGTTTTCAGTTTTGCTTTTCTGCACTGCTCTTGGCTGATCCTGATTGGCATCGAAGGTCATCTCCTAACCAAAGATAAAAGACTGTTTAAATGAAGATCTTAATATAAGAGGAGACTCAAAGGTAGATGGAAGAATAGGAATAGGATAGAGGAGGGGGTGGGGAGGTCACTGTCCCATTTGCCAGATAGTTACCATCTATCTGCCAGTCCCTCTATCTTCCCCAATTGCTGAGATCAAACCTGTTTAGTCCCAAGTGACCAGGAAGGGACGTGAAAGTGAGCTGCACCAGATCTCTCACTCCTTATATGCAATACATGAATATGGCCTATTTTCTCTAATAAAGTGTGGTCTCCTATCTCCCTTCTTTTGAAGTTCTCCTTCCTCTTCCCTCCTATTTATAATCATTTGCAATTACAGTAGGTATTACAGAGATTTACCTTTGAATATATCATTAAGTGGGTTTGGAACTAGGATCCACTTATTAGGGAATACATACAGTGTCTAACTTTCTGTGTCTGGGATATTTCACTCAATATATTTTTTTCTAATTCCATCCATTTCCCAGCAAATTTCATTAATTCATCTTTTTTGATGGCTGAGTAGTATTCCATTGTATAAATGTACCACATTTTCATTATCCACTTGTCAACTATTGGGCATTTGTGTTGATTCCATAACTTTGCTATTGTAAATAGTGCTGCAATGAGCATGGTTGTGCTCATATCACTATATTGAATTTTTGCATTATGGGGGATTATTCCCTGGACTGGTATAGCAGGGTCATATGGCATTTCAATCTTTAACATTTTAAGAAATCACTATACTGATCACCGGAGTAGTTGTATAAGCCTGCATTCCCACCAGCCATATCCTTTCCAGCATTTGGTATTGTTTGTATTGTGGGTTTTTGCCATCCTGACAGGGTAAGATGATATCTCAGGGTAGTTTTGATTTGCATTACTCTGATGGCTAGGAATATGGAGCATTTTTTAAGATATTTGTTAAACATTTAATTTCATCCCTGGAAAAGTTTCTTTTGATTTCTGAGGCCCATTTTCTAATTGGGCCATTTATCTCCTTGGTGTTTAGTTTTTTAAGTTCTTTGTGCACTCTGGATATATGGTTAGTGAAAATTTTCTCCCATTCTGTGGGTTGCCTTTTTGCTCGGTTTACCATCTCTTTATCTGAATAGAAGGTCTTTAATTTCATAAGATCCCATTTGTTGAGTGTTGGTTCTAGTTCCTGTGCTATTAGATTTCTGTTTAGGAACTGTGGCCTAGCCCAATCAGCTTAAGGGAGTTCTCTACCCTTTCAACTAGGGTTTTTATAGTCTCTGGCCTAATAGTAAGATCCTTGATCCATTGGAATTATTTTTTGTGCATGGTGACAAGCACAGGTCCAGTTTTAATCTTCTGCATGTCACCACCTTATATTTTGAAACAGGTTATTTTTCTAAACCTAGAACTCACCTATCAGATACACTGGTTGACCGATGAGCTCCAGGTATCCACCTGTGTCTGACCTACTATCAAAACTTGCTCTAGAGTCATGTGCCACCACATCTGGCTTGTAGGTGGGTACTGTAAATTTGAACCTGGGTCTTCGTATTTGTGTGGCAGGCACATTAAGGAATATCATATATAGTCTGAATTTTTAAATGTGAAATTCCTGCTTTATTTATTTAATAAAATACTCAAAATCTGCTCAAAAGAATGAATGATGCAACTGCACCATTTCACACATGTGGAAGCTCAAGCATTTTGTTAAGGGGCTTAAAAATAATCTAATTGCTAAATGTTTCATTTTAAATATTAATACTTTTACAGAAGTATCTAACAGAATTTTTTCTGGTCATTTATAAGCATCTTTTTGAGTAAACAATGAAATGTTACAAGTAAATGTTTTTCCAAAGTTTTTTGTTTAAATATTTTCTTAAGAAACACAGGAAAGCAAAATTTGCCTTATAAGTAGACTTAATCTTTTTCAAAATTATATTAACAGTGAAATTGTGTTTTCATCATCCACTAGCCATGCCTACCCCACTCCTACCCCCATCCTATCCTATCTCACTCCACACTTTCTTCCCTCCAGCCAGTCTCTCTCCCTCTTCCATGTACCCCTGATAAATGATCCACTGGGTTCCATCTAGAACACCTACAATAGCATGTGTCCCATTACCTACAAGGGGACTAATGGTCTACCAGTGGGTAAACCTTTGAGTAAAGAAGTTCTCTCTCTCTCTTGCCTAGCACCAGTGCCTCAAGTTATTGTCCTTTTTATGGGAACCTTCCTCCTCCATAGAAACAGATTGGCAGGCCAACTGTTGTGAGAGTCTAATGAAACTAGACATCACTGCATGGAACCTCAGATAGGAACCCTGATGTGAACAGAGGCTACTGTCTAACAGCACCTCTCACCACCACTCACTCAGTGAGCCATAGAGACTCTTGTACAAATCTGGACTCTGAACTCCTCTGAAAGAGAATTGATTCACATGTTCTGTGAGGCCACATTGCTTTTCATGAGTGTACAGAAGGCAACTCTTCTACATGAGACCTGTATATGCTCTGATTGCTAAGAGTTCTCTTCAATAATCCCTCTGTACTCTCCTCTTCTTCTGGAAGAGTCTGACTTCACAAACTCTAGTCACAATTTCAGAAATTTAAAATCATAGTATTTGATAGACTATAGTATGTTCTTTATAATGTATGAAGTTTAATTAAATTTTACATGTTAGAAAATGGCATTTTAAAACCTTTTATTATAGTCATCTTGTAAATAATCATAAACCCACTTGGATGTCTATAAGCCTGAAGATGCTATTAGTGGGAGTAGGTGGTGTTATGCTGATTGAAAACAAAATTATCTTTGCTTATCTTTGTTTAACCTTTAATTGAGCAAAGAATTCAGTAGGATTCATTTTTATAAAAATAATCCATATTGAATATTAGTTTTCTTATTGGTTAAACCATTGCATCTTAACTTATGGTGTGTAGTTTGTCAACATTAAAAAAGTAACTTTAAGTAGTAGCTAAAAGGGAACCCAGAAACAAATGAATTTTAAATAAGTGTGTATTAGAGTTCTCACAGGTAAGATGACATCTTCTTGTGATAGGAATAATCCATGGTCATGTATTACTAAACCATCAAAATTCACTAAATCCTTTGTCTTAATTCACAACTCACTTCTTCAGTGAGCCATTTAGAACATGAGTATCCAAAATAGCTCCTGGTAACATGAACAAAAAAGAAGTAGATGACTTTTTCTATGATCTGGTGAAAACTCACCAACTAATGGAAATTCTCACTGCTGTGTAACTGACAATATATTTCCTCAACTGTGACCATTCTTTTTTTTTATTTATTCAATTGTGCATGTACGCATGTGTGTGCGTGTGTGTATGTATGCGTGTGTTTGTATGTATGTGTGTGTAGAACCACGGACAAATTTGGGAACCACTGATGGACGCCTCCACCTCCTCCTTGTTTACTCTGCCCCGGGATTCACAGGCTCTGATCTACCAGGACCTAGAAACGCAGGCCGTCCCCGCTTCTGCCCGGCATCTATATGTGGGGTCTAGGATCCGAACTCAGGACCTTCCGCCTGCAAGGCAGAGGCTTAACTCCTGAGCCACCTCTCCAGCCCCAACTGTGACCATTCTGTATGTCTTTCTTTTTATTGAAGCAGGTTCAGGAGTGTTGCTGTATCCCCTGCTAGGCCAGGCGGGGGGGGGGGGAGGGTCTCAAGGCAAATGGGCAAGCCAGTGAAAGGGTCACCACCAGACCCCGGGAATCAGGTGAGAAGCAGCAGTGGATGAGATGCTGCTGATTCAAAGTCATTAAGGGTATTTTGGGCTTATATAAGGTCAGGTCCAATTAGGTGTTGCCATCCCTCCTCCGAGGGGATAGCCACCAGTCATTTAACTGTTTATTAGGTGTCCGTTGCAGATGAAGGTTAGATGGCCGCTTCCCATTGGTCATTCATCCCTCTGCCTGTACAGTCCTCTGTTGGGACATGTCTGTACATGCCCAGGCTTGTCCGTAGCTGGAAGCTGGGCTAGGGCCTCCCTGAATTGGTAGTTCCACATTTCACCCTTTTATTTATTTATAAATTTTTTCAGTGGGAACCATGATAGCTGGGGGTGACTCCAAGCCTCTTCAGCTGGGTGGAATATAGCTGATTGTGCCTGTCTTAGGTTGGTCACCACCCTCGTGTGGAGCCTTACCCATCATTGACTAACCAGTCATGAGATCATCGCAGTGAAGGAATCATGGTCCCAAAAGGGAACTCAAGGTGGTAGAGAAAAACAGGTTATCTTCTTGCAGGGGCCGGCTGAGAGGCTGTAGGTGGATAAGGCAGAGAGGCTGTAGGTGGGGCAAGCTGAGAGGCTGTCCAGAAGAGCTCTAGGAAGGCACGTCAGGATATGTGGATAGTAGATTAGACCAAGGCCTCACTAATCTCTGCAATCCAAGTTGGAACCATGTCTCTAAGAGGGCCATGGCTTGGATGTTCAAGGGTCATAAGCACCTGTATCATGGTCTTGTTGATGGACCACCACTGAGAGATGTGCTGAAGGAAACACTTAAGCAATATAATTAATAAAAGAACAATTCCTCCTATGATAGCATAAATTACAATCCAAGAAAGCTCAAGTAGCCTTTTAAAGTTATTCCAGATTCTGGTTACAAACCCAGTACCTATAAGAAGGGGAACCACAAGCATCATGTTAATATTGTTCTATATGTTGACTCAAAGTCAATGAGTAATTAAGGAAGGCCTGAGACCAAGGCCCCTTGATGTACTGAGAAAGTTGTTCATGAGCCTTGGAAATGTTGGAGATCCGACAGACAAGAAAAAGGACAAAAACTAACTTTTCAGTACAACACACCCAGGAGGATAAATGTATGTATGGCACTTCTGTGAACCAATATTGTAACTTGATTTAAACTGGGAATGACTTGAAAACATTAAAGCCACATGAGCAAAAACTAGTAAATCAAAATATTAAAGATGACAGAGACCACACCTTTTTGTTTGGAAAAGAACTAGAAATACTCATTAATGATGACAACTCATTCAAAGCTTTTCCCATTTCATTTGTTACCATTGTAGTATCTTAATATTCTTTAATTACACTACTAGTTATAACAGTCTAATTTTTAAGGTCTGTACAATCTCTACTATACTATTTTATACATGGTAATAACAATTCTATAAAAAAGCTACTTATAAATCATAGAATAAATCCAAAAACAAAAATCGTACATATTTCAAACTTGCAAGAAATAAATTATCTCATGATATATCAATTAATATTGTATCAGTATTAACTAACATCTATGGTAGATTTTTTTCCCCAATATAATTAAGCAGTGCACAACATGGCTCAAGCTACAGTTAATCACATTTGTTTTTTTCTTAAAAACACAAATTTATTCACTATAAACAATTAAAAAGCCATTTTCTTCCTCCATAACAGACATTAAAACTAAGTTTTTTTAAAAGTATCAACTACTTGTAAGACTTTTTTAGACAATATACATTTATAAACAATCATTTATAAATGTATACTTTGAAATCTAAGATATTGTAGCTTTCAATTTACTTAACTACTTTAGCATTAAGCAACCACAAGTATTGTATCTTTAAAATAAATGAACCTTATAAACATAAAAGAAAACTTTTGATTTAAGATAAACAGCCTTAAATCTCATTTTGAAATGAAAATATTAAATAATTTATAAAAATTTCAGTTAATTTTAGTACTTTACAAACTTTTAGAACCAAATGTATAGTTTAAGTATAACACAAGTAAATAATAGCTTTTTAAATTTTGTAGAAATCAGGACATTATTAAATATGGAATAAGCATGCAGCACATGTATTCTCCTATGTCTGTTTAGATAAACAATCTTTAAAAAATAAAACGTCTGCAGTTACCAATACCGAGTAGAGCCTTTACTAGTCTCCAATATCTGTAGGTTATCTTCAAAAATTTGTCTTTTAAGAATATTTGAACTACCTCAAAAATTATTAACTAACTTATGAGAAGCAGGCAGCTATAAAAACTCCATGAGAAACAGGCATGGAACTAAAAATGGACTCATAGCACTAGAGGGCCATGAGGAGCTAGGGCGCCAAAGATGGCTGCCAGGGCAAGGTGCATCTGTACACCTAAACAAGCCCAGGGAACCTGGCTTTTTTCTCTTTGGTTAACTCCCATTGGGCCCAACCCAGTTGCCCTTAGACCCAGGTGAAGCTAGAGGTCAATTTGTTTGTTGAATACAGAGAGTTCCATAATCCCTACATAGGTAAATTGGCTATCTTATCTCTGGGAGGATTCAAATTAGTTCCTCAGCAAGCATGTTCCTGCAGGGTGTTTCTAGCACTGGGGGATGACCTTCAAGGATGTCAAAGACCTTCAAAGACCTTAGAGACTTAGCAGTCTTACTGTGGGTACAAGCAAGAGTTAGTAAAGAACACGTGCTTGCAAGGTATAAAAGCCAAGAGCTGTAAGTAATCTATATATTGGAGAACTTTCTTTTCTGGCTATTGTAAATCTCCAAGATCTCATTCTAAAACCTGTCCAAATTTGCTGGGAAATGGATGTTATTAGAAACAATTATATTAAGTGAAGTATCCCAGACCCAGAAAATTAAGCGCCGTATGTACTCCCTAATAGGGGGCTCCTAGTACCAAACCCACCCAGCCCACCTAGAGACACTCAACGATAAATCTCTGCAATACCTACAGTAATTGCAAGGATTATGAAAAGGAGGGATGGGGTAGGAGGGCCACACCAGAAACAAGGAGAGACGGGACCATGTTACAGCAAAGAAAATAGGCCACCATCAAGACTACAAGTAAGTAATGAGACATCTGGTTAAGTTCACAGACTTTTCGTTCCTGATCATTTACAACTGAGGGGGTATGATCTCACCAGAAGGGGAGGGCAAATAGTCTGGCAGATAAAAAGTAACCATTTTGCAAACGGGTAATTAACCCCTCCCTCACTGTAGTTTCCTACTTTTATTACATCTACCTTTGAATATACTCTTATAACAAGACTCTAGTTTAACAGCTTTTTATCTCTGGCCAGGGGGTGACATCCAATACCCATCAAGATGGAGTGAAAGGCATTGCAGGAGCAGCAAAACCGCAAAAGAAAATCAACAAACCACAATCCAGAACTTCAGAGACTCTATATCAACCACCTAGAACTAGGCCACCCTAATCTCTCCCCATCCTGAAGCTCAGGGACATTTGCGGAAGAGGGGGCGGTAAGAGTGTAAGAGCGCAGGATGGGAGGAGCAATGATATGCAAGACACTCCACACAAGTTAGGGCCGAAGCAATCATAATTGGACTTTACATGCCCTGCGCAATGTCCAACACACTATTGACCCCACAAAGTCTAGCATTTGCTAAAGGCACCAAGATCCTTGGAGGCAAGGGATTGGCTGCCACAGTAGTGTTCCTATGCTTAAGGGGAACACAGGAAAGGGTTCAGGGAAATGCCACTGGGTCCTTGTACGTCATCAGAGAGGAGGGCCCAGAGGAGAGTCTGGCATGCACATTAAAGGATTCTCCGGGGATTGGGGGGAGGCACTGGAGGATGGGGAGAAAAGGGTGAGGGGAGGGGGAGCAGGGGGGCCGGGGGGAGGAGGAGGGAGGGAGGGAACCAGTGTACCTATAATTTGTATGAGCGGAAATAATAATAAAAAATAAAAAATAAAAATAAATCCCCCCCCCAAAAAATAAAAAAATAAAACCTGTCCAAAACCATGTGAACTGTCTGATTCTTTGTACAGAACAATCCGAATTAGTCCTCCTTAGGACTACTCCTCAGATCTAAGTAAAAAGCCAGAATTCATTTTTCTTGTGGGGAAGGCAATGTCATGAACCAAAACCTAACAATTGTAAATTAGTAAGACATAGCTTCAGTGGAGGATAGCCAGGTTTCCAATTGGCCTTTGTTGGCCTTTGGAATGTCCAGAGCCTGAATGGATGAACTGAGGACCTGCGTAAAGCAGGCTTGTGTTGTAAAGGCTGTGTCCTTACTGCTTTCCATTTGCATCCAAATAGGACAATTAGCACTAAAAGGGCAACTCCAAAAGTTAACCAAGTTACCAAATTTACGGGTGAAAAGAAGGCAGGTATCCTGTCCCATAATTGTTTGCCAAAAGACACAAAGGACACAGCAGTAATAATTTGAACTTTAGTCCTGTTAATTTTGATATGTCAAAGGATAGTTTGAAAACATTCCATGTGCTGTTAATTGTCAGGCAGGAGGCATATGTCCATCCTGGACTTCCATCTTAGGGGCCAGGAACAGCAGTGCTCAGGACACTTTTAAAGCTTTTTTTTTTTCTTCTTTCCCTACTGGGAAGGGAATTTCAGGTTTGTCAGCTTGGGCGTGCCTACTAGTAGTTTATCTATCCCCTTAGGCAGATGGATCCTCAGAGAAACTCCTTAAGTAACTTAGGCCAAAATCTTGCAAGGAAAAAGGAAACATAAACTTGAGTTGACCCAAATGCACTTAGAATCTCCTGAAAAGATTATGCTGGGTCCAGCATTTATCTTTTTTTGTTTCAAAGGAATGGGGGGGGTCTGACTGAAGTGCAGGTTTGAAGTCCTGTTCCACCTTAGCAGGCATATACATATTACATACATATAATACAGGCATGTAATTAGAAAGCAGATTTGTCCCCAAGAAAGGGAGTTCATAGTACCAGGAGAAGGAATGAATTACAATGAACTTTTTAGACAAAACTGTATTTTTCTGGCTGCTAGATTTGATGGGATAAAATTCTATAAAAGAAGTCAGAGGAATCAGCAAATTCAATGAAGCAATATCATAGTGGCTTTCTTATTTTGGGAACACATGGAAAAACCTTTAAGAACACAATGGCATTAAAGATCAAAACCAAGAGAGAAAATTTTTCATGCAAGAAAACTTACAATGTATCAGAAAAACAGGGACTGGAGAGGTGGCTCAGTGGTTAAGCCTCTGCCTTGCAGGCAGAAGGTCCTGAGTTCGGATCCTAGACCCCACGTATAGACGCCGGGCAGAAGCGGGGGCAGGCCTGCATTTCTGGTCCTGGTAGGGCAGAGTCTGTGAATCCCGGGACAGAGTAAACAAGGAGGAGGTGGAGGCGGTCCATGGTGGTTCCCGAATTTGTCTGTGGTTCTACACACACATACATACACACACGCATATACACACAATTGAATAAATAATAACTAATAAAAAAATTTTTTAAAAACCAATTTATCAGAAAAACAATTGTGATCAATATAAAAACATAACTAGTTAAGGCTTTAGATGTTACCAAAATTATTTGTTCTTATTTTTAAATATGCATACATGTATTTAAAAATGGCATGCCAAAATTTTTATATCAGCATGCAATAGAAATGAAAAAAAATTTGAAGTGGCCACAAACACAAGACACACATGTAAACACAGACCATACAATATGAACAAGCACATGAACAACATTTTACTGGCAACTGTATAATTTATCAGCAACTATCTTAAAATTACCCTTGAAAGCTTTATCAAAGGTGCATTAACATTTAGGAAAACCTTATTTAAAACAAGACCTCACATTAGCTAAGTCCCGCAGCTTAGCTTAATTATGAAAAACATCTAGCAAGGAAAGCATTCTTATCCATAGTCTTGTTCCCACATTTTCTCTGGGGGGATCCAAGGTGCTAAAACCTCAGCCTCATTCCAGAATTCCTGTCAGCCAGCCGACTTAACCTCCAGGCCTCTAGTCTCTAGGAGAGATTTTAAGACACATATCTGGGGCTCCTTACAGTGTGAAAGGAGGTTACCCATTTTTCTAAAGAACAGAGATGAAACCAAAAGAGGTGCAGATGAGACAAGGAATGTATCGAGCCCAACTGTCTTATGCTTGGTGGGGGACTTCCAGAGTTCCTTACTACCCCCAGGCCGTATGCACATATGGTGCCTCTGGGTCAGGCTGATTCAATGTAATTGAGCCTGGGCTCCTTGTTCTTTTTTTATACATTTTTTATTATTATTTCAGCTCATACAAACTTAATAGGTACACCAGTTCCCTCCCTCCCTCCTCCTCCCCCCGAACCTCCTGCTCCCCCTCCACTCCCCCCTCCCACCCCATCCCCCCCCGTGCCTCCTGCCCAGATTCCCAGAGTCCTTTCTTGTGCATGCCTGACTCTCCTCTGGGCCCTCCTCTCTGATGACGTACAAGGACCCAGTGGCATTTCCCTGAACCCCTTCCTGTGTTCCCCTTAAGCACAGGAACACTACTGTGGCTGTCAATCCCTTGCCTCCAAGGATCTTGGTGCCTTTAGCAGATGCTAGACTTTGTGAGGTCAATAGTGTATTGGACATTGCGCCGGGCATACAATGTCCAATTATGATTGCTTTGGCCCTAACTTGTGTGGAGTATCTTGCAAATCATTGCTCCTCCCATCCTTTTGCTCTTACACTCTTACCGCCCCCTCTTCCACAAATGTCCCTGAGCTTCAGGATGGGGAGAGATTAGGGTGGCCTAGTTCTAGGTGGTTGATATAGAGTCTCTGAAGTTCTGGATAGTGGTTCGTTGATTTTCTTTTGCAGTTTTGTTGCTCCTGTAATGCCCTTCACTCCATCGTGATGGGCACTGTATGTCACCCCCTGGCCAGAGACAGAAAGCTGTTAAACTGGAGTCTTATTATAAGAGCACATTCAAGGGTAGATGTAATACTTATACCCAAAATTGGAATCGCAGGGTCATATGGCGTAGGACAATGGGAGGGGTCAATCACCCATTTGCAAAATGGTTACTTTTTAATCTGCCTGACTATATGCCCTCCCCTTCTGATGAGTTCATACCCCCTTAGTTGTAAATGATCAGGAACTAATTGTGAACTTAACTAGGTGTCACATTACTTTCTTGTAGTCCTTGATGGAGGCCTATTTTCTCTACTGTAACATGGTCACTTCTCTCCTTGTTTCTGGTGTGGCCCTCCAACCCCTTCCCTCCTGTTCATAATCCTTGCAATTACTGTAGGTAATACATAGATTTACCTATGAGTGTCTCAAGGTGGGCTGGGTGGGTTTGGTATTAGGAGCCACCTATTAGGGAGTACATACGGCGCTTAATTTTCTGGGTCTGGGATACTTCACTTGATATAATTGTTTCTAATGACATCCATTTCCTGGCAAATTCCTGTAATTCATCATTTTTGATGGCTGAGTAGTACTCCATTGTATAGATGTACCACAGTTTCCTTATCCACTTGTCAACTGTTGGACATTTGGGTTGATTCCATGTCTTCGCTATTGTAAACAGTGCTGCTATGAACATGGTCGTGCTTCTGCGATCGTGGTGAACCTCTGCTGTATGGGGGGTTATACCCAAAAGTGGAATCGCAGGATCATATGGCATTTCAATCTTTAATTTCTTTAAGAATCTCCAGACGGCTCGCCAGAGTGGCTGTATGAGCCTGCATTCCCACCAGCAATGTAGGAGAGTTCCCCTCTCTCCACATCCTTTCCAGCATTTGTTGTTGTTTGTGTTGTGGATTTTTACCATCCTGACCAGGGTGAGATGATATCTCAGGGAAGTTTTGATTTGAATTTCCTTGATGGCTAAAGAAGTGGAGCATTTTTTAAGATATTTGTTAGACATTTTAATTTCATCCCTGGTAAAATTTCTTTTAAGTTCCAGGGCTCATTTTTTAATTGGGCCATTGGTTTCCTTGATGTTTAGTTTTCTAAGTTCTTTGTGCACTCTGGACAGTAGAGCTCTATCAGATATGTGGTTAGTGAAGATTTTCTCCCATTCTGTGGGTTGCCTTTGAGCTCGTGTTACAATCTCTTTATCTGAACAAAAGTTCTTTAATTTCACAAGATCCCAACTGTTGAGAGTTGGTAGCAGTGACTGTGCCATTGGATGTCTGTTTAGGAACTGTTGGCCAAGCTCAATCAGCTCGAGGGAGTTCCCTATCCTTTCAACTATGGTTTTTATAGTCTCTGGCCTTATATCAAGGTCCTTGATCCATTTGGAATTAAGTCTTGTACATGGTGACAAGTACGGGTCCAGCTTTAATCTTCTGCATGTGGAGATCTAGTTTTGCCAGCACCATTTGTTGAAGATGCTGTTCTTTTTCCATTGGATTCTTTGGGCCCCTTTGTCAAAGACCAAGTGGCTGTAATTTTGTGGGCTTATATCTGGGTCTTCAATCCTTATCCATTGATCTGTGTGTCTATTTTGGAGCCAGTACCAGGCTGTTTTTATAACTATGGATTTGTAGTATAGACTAAGGTTCGGTATGGTAATACCTCCAGCAGTGTTTTTGTTACTCAGGATTGTCTTTGCTATCCTGGGTCTTTTGTGCCTCCATATGAATTTTGAGATTGTTTGGTCAACTTCTTTAAAGAATTGCTTTGGGATTTTAATTGGTATAGCATTGAATTTGTATATTGCCTTTGGTAGGATGGTCATTTTTACGATGTTGATTCTGCCAATCCAGGAACACGGGAGGTCTTTCCACCTTCTGGTGTCTTCTGCAATTTCTTTCTTTAGGGTTTTAAAGTTTTCATTGTAAAGGTCTTTTACCTCCTTGGTTAGGTTTATACCAAGGTATTTCATTTTTTTAGGGGCTATAGTGAATGGGATGGTTTCTCTCAAGGCTTTTTCACTTCTTTCATTCTGGGCATATAGGAAGGCCTCTGATTTTTGCACATTTATTTTGTATCCTGCCACCCTGCTGAACTTCTCAATTAGTTCCAGGAGCTTCCTGATGGAGTTTTTGGGATCACTCAGGTATAAGATCATGTCATCTGCAAATAGGGATAGCTTGACTTCTTCCTTGCCGATTTGAATCCCTCTTATGTCCCTTTCTTGTCTTATGGCTTCAGCTAAAACTTCAAGTACAGTATTGAATAGAAGTGGTGAGAGTGGACAGCCTTGTCTAGTTCCTGATCGAAGTGGGAATGCTTCCAATTGTTCCCCATTGAGCATAATCCTTGCTGTGGGCTTGTTATATACAGCTTTTATTATATTGATAAAGGTTCCTTCCATTCCTACTGTCTCGTGTTTTGATCATAAAAGGCTGTTGGATCTTGTCAAAAGCTTTTTCTGCATCTATCGAGAGTATCATGTGGTCTTGGACTTTGGACTGGTTTACATGATGAATTACATTCATTGATTTGCGTATGTTGAACCAACCTTGTGTGCCGGGGATGAAGCCTACTTGGTCCCCGTGAATAATCTTTTTAATATGTTTTTGAATCCGATTTGCTAAAACTTTGTTGAGAATCTTTGCGTCTGTGTTCATCAGAGAGATCGGCCTACAGTTTTTTTTTTTAAGTGAATCTTCATTAGGTTTTGCGATTAAAATGATATTAGCTTCATAGAAGGAATTTGGTAGTGTTCCTTCCTTTGCTATTTGATGGAACAGTTTAAGGAGTATTGGTATTATTAACTCCTTAAATGTCTGGTAGAACTCTGTGCTGAATCCATCTGGTACAGGACATTTTTTGGTGGGAAGATTCAAGATTACTTCCTCAATTTCCTTATATGTTATAGGACTATTCCTGATTCAATTTAGGTAAGTTGTGTTTACTTAGAAATTCATCCATCTCTTTTGTATTGTCAAACGTCACAGAGTATAAGTTTTTGAAATATGATGTTATAATTCTCTGGATTTCTTGGGTATCAGTAGTGATAACTCCATGTTCATTTCTGATTTTGTTAATTTGGGTTTTCTCTCTCCTGCTTTTGGTTAATTTAGCTAGGGGTGTATCAATCTTATTGATTTTTTCAAAGAACCAGGTTTTTGACTGGTTGATTTTTTCTATCGTTTTCTTCATCTCGATTTCAGATATTTCTTCCCTTATTTTGCTAATCTCCTCTCTTCTACTACTTTTGGGATCAGATTGCTCTAGTTTCTCTAAAGCTTTAAGCTGCATTGTTAAGTTGTTTATTTCTGATGTTTCCATTTTTTTGATGTAGGCATTAAGAGCTATGAACTTACCTCTTAGAACAGCTTTCATTGTGTCCCAGAGATTTTGGTAAGTTGTATTTTCGTTATCATTCACTTTCAGGAAATCTTGAATTTCCTTTTTAATTTCTTCCTGAATCCAGTTCTCATTCAGCATCATATTGTTAAGTTTCTAGGAGTTAGTGTATTTTCTCGTTTGATGTGTTGTGGATGTCCAGCTTTAGGCCGTGGTGGTCTGATAAGGCACAGGTTAGAATTTCAACTTTTTTGTATATGTGTAGATTCGCTTTGTGGCCCAATATGTGATCTATTTTGGAGAAAGTTCCGTGTGCTGCTGAGAAAAATGTGTATTCTTTGGTGTGTGGGTGAAAAGTTCGATAGAGATCTGTAAGGTCCATTTCTTTCAGGGTTTGATTAAGTTCCAAAGTGTGTCTGTTAAGCTTTTGACCTGTTGATCTATCCCATGTTGAGAGGGCGGTGTTGAAGTCTCCAAGAATTACCATTTGAGGGTTGATTTCTTGCTTTAGACGCTGTAGGGTTTTCTTAATGAATGTGGAGGGGCCCGTATTGGGTGCATATATGTTCAGTATTGTGAAGTCTTCCTGGTGAATTGTACCTGTGACTAAAATGTAGTATCCATCTGTGTCTCTTATAATTTTCTTTGGTTTGAAGTCCACTTTGTCTGATAGCATAATGGCTACCCTTGCCTGTTTTCTGCTTCCATTTGCTTGTAGAATTGTTGACCAGCCTTTTATTTTTAGAGCGTGCCTATCTTTTGTGGTGAGATGGGTTTCCTGCAGGCAGCAGATTGATGGATTGTGATTTTTAATCCAAGTTTGTAATCTGTGTCTCTTGATCGGTGAATTAATTCCATTAACATTTAGTGTTATAATGGAGAAACTATTGTTAATTCCAGACATTTATTATGTTTAGTAGTTTTTATAAGTTTATTGCTTTGCTTTTAATGGTGTTATATTTGCCCTCTGTTCTCCTGGATATGCCTGTTTTTTTCTTCACGCTTGAGTATCATTTCTAGCATTTTTTGAAGGCCTGGTTTGGTGGACATGTATCCCTTCAAGTTGCCTTTGTGCTGGAAGATTTTTCTTTCTCCCTCGATCATGACTGATAGTTTTGCAGAGCAAATCAGCCTGGGTTGACATTTTTGCTCATACAATACTGGAAGTATGTCTCTCCAAGCTCTTCTTGCTTTTACTGTTTCGACTGAGAAGTCATTTGTTATTTTAATAGGTTTACCTTTAAAAGTGACTTGTTTTTTCTCTCTTGAAGCTCTCAGCACCAGTTCTTTATCTTGAATGTGGAGTGTTTTAACTATTATTTGCCGTGGCATGCTTCTGTTTTGGTCGTATCTGTTTGGGGTGCGGAATGCCTCTTGTATATGGATGGGCCTCTCTTTTTATAGATGAGGAAAGTTTTCCTTGATGATCGTTTGAAAAATTTCCTCAGGGGTGGTATTTTGAGATTCTTGCTCTGGTATTCCATGAATACGCATGTTAGACTTCTTCAGGGTGTCCCATATCTCTTGGATATTTCTCTCAAGTATCTTTTTGGTTTTAACAACCTCTTCCATTGAGCTGGTTAGTACTCCCACTTTATCTTCAAGGTCTGAAATTGTTTTCTGCTTCGTTAGTTCTGTTGATAAGGCTCCCTGTAGAGTTCTGGGTTGAAGATAACTTGTCTTGTAGCTCAGTTTTAAACTCTGCTTGAGTCTGTTTTAAGTGCTCTATGCCAGTTTTTGTTTCTTGCACTGTTTTTCTCAACTCCTCCAAATGTCTGTTGTGTTCCTCTTCAAAGTGATTGATTCGATTATGTAATTCCTCCCTGATTTCCTCTTTCATAGTATTGAACATGGTAATGATCATATTTTGAAAGTCATTATCCTGGGTCAGGCTTTCTTGGCCTTTTTCCGCGGGTTTGTTCTGGTTGGAGTCTAACATTATGAGATTAATTTCTTCAGTGGGAAATTTGTTTACTTGAGTGTTGCTTCTCATGGATTTGCACTTTGACTTTGGCATTGTCATTTTAACTCTTAAGATCTTTCAATTTCACTAAACTGAATTATTTGGCCTGGGGTTCTGGGGGTGGACAGGGACAGAGCTTACCTAGAGTCACGGGTGAGGCCCGGCTGGACCGCGCATGTCCGGACTGGGGTAGCGGGGTGGAGTGAAAGGGAGGATGGGGGCGTTGGCTTGGAGCTATTTAACCCGAGGGCAGCTGGGGCGGAGCCCGGGCGTAGGGGGAGGTCCTCCTCATCCCTCGGCCCTGCGCGCTGCTCCAGCTGGATGGTGGAAGTCGGAGGCGGGTCCCTTTGGGGTGACCTGGGGTTCTGGTGGGCGGTTGTGGGAGGGGCTTTCCTAGAGTCGCGGGATGAGGCTCGACTGGCCCAGTGGGGTGGGGTGAAAGGGTCTGGGCTCCTTGTTCTGAGGGGACCAATTTCTCATGTGAACTCTCCAGAGAAAAGTTTTAGAGGGGCTCTTTGATTGTGGAGAAATCAAATGAGCAATTGGGCTCCTTGATTATCGGCAAATCAAGCGAGTATCCATGTTCCTAAGGACAAACAGGGAAAGGGGAAGAGGAGGGGGCCACCTGCTCACCTTCAGGCGCCGTAAGCACAGGAACACAAAACCAGAGGGCTGGCTCACTGAATTATACCGAAGTGGGTGTCTCATTTACACCAAAGGCGGCACCACACTGGGCGCCAACTGTTGCTGTGTCCCCTGCTGGGCCAGCTGTTGGGGGAGGGGAGAGGGCCTTGAGGCGAATGAGCAAGCTGGTGACAGGGTCACCACCAGACCCCGGGAATCAGGTGAGAAGCAGCAGTGGACGAGATGCCGAGATGCCGCTGATTCAAAGTCATTAAGGGTGTTTTGGGCTTACATAAGGTCAGGGTCCAATCAGATGTTGCCATCCCTCTTCCGGGGGACAGCCACCGTCATTTAACTATTTACTAGGTGTCCATTGCAGGTGCAGGTTAGATGGCCGCTTCCCATTGGTCGTTCACCCCTCTGCCTGCACAGTCCTCTGTTGGGATATGTCTGTACGTGCCCAGGCTTGTCTGTAGCTGGGAGCCGGGCTAGGGCCTCCATGAATGATAGTGCCACACAGGAGATTATTAGAAAGTAGAAACTAACTAGGCAATATTATTTTGAAAATTAATGTTGATATGAACTTACCTTTAAAATTCTAGTTCATAGGACCAATGAGATAATATAGTGGGAAAAATGCTTGCTTGCAAATCTGGCAACCTGAGTTCAATTCTTGAAAGTTCACATAGAGGAAGGAAAGGACTAACTTCCAAAAGTTGTTGAATTCTCTCTCTCTCTCTCTCTCTCTCTCTCTCTGTAGCAAATGAATACAATTTAAAAAAAAAAAAAGATTCTAGTCCAAGACATCTTAGTTTTATACCATACAGAGATCTACTTTTCTTTTTCAAACACATCTTATTGAATTTGGTCTTTGAAATTTTCCTCCATGTACATAGTGCATTCTGCTTACTGTAATTTCCTCTCTTTTCTCATTGCAGCTGTGTTATACACCTCTACTCATAATATTTTCATAAGTGTTAAGCAGATCTGCTAAACTTCTGGTTAAGTATTTTGAAGCTTTTAAATTATGATAGTTATATTCTTATGAATATATGTCAACATTCACCTAAGTCGAAATATTTAAAACTGAAACTATTTGTTGGAAATTTGTTCAGAAATCAAAAGATCCAAGCACTATTATTTTTATTGCTCTGACATATCTGGCACTTGGGGCATTCCTTGCAATTTGTGGCTCTACCACTAGAGGGAAGCTAGAGCCAAAGTGTCCTTCAAGGGTTTCCCTCTTCATATAGGAGCTTGTTTGCTACAGAAGGAATATTAATCCAGGAAGTGAATGCACCACACCAAATAGTTACAGATATTATTATGGCTATTGTATGAGAGAGAGAGAGTATGAAGAAAAAGTG
This sequence comes from Typhlomys cinereus, assembly GCA_023101885.1. Lineage (NCBI taxonomy): Eukaryota > Metazoa > Chordata > Mammalia > Rodentia > Platacanthomyidae > Typhlomys > Typhlomys cinereus. The sequence continues at coordinate 2,842,178 of JALPQD010000015.1, forward strand.
AAGGTCCCACTTCTGATGCCTTGGTCGGGAGATCCCAGCAAACCGCTTTGCACATGGCGTCACTCATTTTTTCCTTTTGATTGTCAGCTCAGCTATGTTCTTTTCCCACGAAAACTGTTGCTCTGAATCATTCCTCCTACCAAAGCTTCTTTTAGCTATGCTTATCCACGGAATGTACAGATAGTCAAATCAAATGCCTGAAAATGCCTTTGAGGGTAAGTTTGGGAAGTTCCTAACATGATTTCCCAAATACAAGTATTTGAGATATTGTATATTGGCATTCATTATGATTTCAGAAGCACATTGTGATTTTTTTAATAAACTTAAGTGGCAGCTTGTGGTGGTGTCACATGCATATATCACAGGTACTCATGAAGCAGAAGGCAGGGAGGCAACAGGATCACAACATTGGGCCATCCTGGGCTATAAAGCAAAATCTTGTCCTAAAAAAAAAACAAAAACTGCCCTACTCCAGCAATGTAACATATTCATCATCTCACATGGATTTACTTTACACACAAAGTGTTCCATTGTACATTCAAGAATGTTGTAAGTTGAGCACTTCTACTTTACCTGAAAAACCATGTATCATGATACTCATTCATCTCCATCCTACATTATTTGAAGAATTTCAGCTTAGTGTTACCTGCAGTAGAGTTAGGTACACTTCTTTGGGATAATTCTAAACCAATAATAGCATAAAGCGGGTGTGCTGTCACATTTTCGGTATTGTGTCTCTGCTTAAGGAAAACTGCATTATACAGAGAGCATTTAGTCTGTGAGATGCAAATCATTCCTAGAAAAATGAGAGTCTGTTTTTGCCTTGTAGGATTTTCAGTGAGTAGTTAGTCAAAGTCAGTACCAGATATCTCATGGAGAATCATCGGAAGTGATTATTCCTATCCTATAAGGGGTGTCATAGTCGGACACAGGTGTCAACTTGGTGGTTGTGGGCACATTCGCGGAGAATTACTAGTTGAGTTGAGCCCATAGTGAATCTGAAGGAGATTGTCTAACTGATGGGGAAGGCCCAGCCTATGGTGGGTGGGATTAGGCCCTGGAATAAATCACAGAGAGCTGGTTGAAAGAGCTGGCATCCTTTTGTACACTTGGCCAAATATGCTGGTCTGGCAAGTAAGGATTGTCCATCTCTCAGCCATTATGTGGTGATGGTGTGGCCAGTTCCCTTGGTCCTGGTGTTGGTGCATGCTCTCCCGTCAAAATGGACTGAGAACTGTAACTGGAAAATCATAAGAGAGAATAAACCCCTTGTTCCCTTAAGCCATTTGATGGTCATTTATCAACAACCATGCAGGCGAACTACAACAGGGAGACATAAATATCTGAAAATTAGCAATAAGTTTCTTTTCATGAGAAAACTTAGTGACTCCCATATCAAACCAATGTGGGGACATTTGTCATGTTTTGAGACAGTGTCTCGTGTGTCCTCACAATCACCGTGCAGGCAAAGCAGGCCTTGACATGTTATCTTTCTGCTTTCCTGTCCCTGGTGCTGAGATTACAAACTGTCATAGTTAGACGGATGTCAACTTGATGGTGGAGGGTTTGAGCTCTGAGCACATTTGTAGAGAATTGGTAGTTGAGTTAAGCCCAGGACAATACTGCAGGAGATTGTCTAACTGATGGGAAAGGCCCAGCCCATGGTGGGTGGGACTAGGTCCTGGACAGATGAATAAAATACAGAAAGCTGATGGAGGAAGTTGGCATCCTTGTGTACACTTGGCCAGACATGCTGGTCTGGCAAGTAAGGATCATCCCTCTCTAATCATTATATGAAGATAGCGTGGCCAGTTCCCTCGACCGTGGTGTTGGTGTGAGTTTTCCTGTCAAGCTAGATGAAGAACTGTAACTGGACTATTATATGAGAATAAACCCCTTGTTCATTAAGCCATTTGATGGTGATTTTATTAGCAACATGCAGAGTAACTGTAACATAGACATATGCCACCATGCCTAGCTTCAGAGGTCTTGTAACAAATGTATGGGAAACTATATGAAAGAAACTAGTCCTGTTTGTTAGTTTATTTTCTTTTGGATTCCAGATTTTTTCAATATTTTTTAACTTGGAAAATGTGAAGTTATTTGTTAGAATATGCATTTAAAAATATAGTCACAATGTTGAGTCTTAATATAAGAAAAAAATACAGATACATTTTTCATGAAAAGGTCCTACAACTCTCATTTTCAAAGAGATGCTCCTTTTCTGACTCAACAAACTTAAGTTAACTGAAGTAATACAGCTTCATATTCTTTATCAGCTGCATCGACTTACATCTTAAAAATGACAGTACTGTAACCATGTGTGTGCTTTGGGGTCACTCCATTAATCTTCAAAGTAAGTTACTATGTCAGCACTTCATGAAACTTTCATTGTTTTCCTGTGACATTCCAAGTCCCCTATCCGTAATCACAAATAACAAAACTTAGATCACTTCTTAAGAAAATACCGCAGTGGTGAGTCAGAAGGAATAGAGAGCGTGAGACACATCATAGGGATTCTTCAGAGGTGGAGCATTCACCCAGGTGTGTTTCACAGGGAGCAGGTGTGTGAGTGTGTGTGTGTGTGCATGTATGTGTGTGTGTGTGCACGTGCATGCGTATATATGTTTATGTGTGCACATGTATGTGTATGTGTATAAAGTCATGCCTCTCTGTGTTCACTTGCAGAAACCAAAAGAGGGTAGAAGGGATTCTGGCCTACCACTCTGTCTTATTGTCTTATTCATTTGAGACAGGATCTCTCATTACATGTGAAGCTATGCTTTGAGTCAGCGAAATCCAGGAATAATCCTATCTCCTCCCACAGTGTAACCTGGGGTTAAAGGTACACATGACCATAGCCATTTTATTATATAGAGATCTAAACTCAGGACCTCATGCTTGTATAGCAAGTGCTCTTTCCCATGGATCCACCTCTCCAGCTCCCATCTTGATACATTTTAACAAGAAGGTTTCTATGTAGATTTGTTTTCAATCTATTAGGAAGGACATGCAAGGAAATTCATGGTGATATTACTATGACAATCATTAGATGGAGTGTGCAACTAGAGAGCAACTGAGATTTTTGAGGTTAAGTAAAATTTAAGGGAGAAAGTTATAGCTGAACATTGAAGATATACGGTCTATCAGGCAAATGGAACAATGTCCCAAAAGCAAAAAGACCCATGACAGTGGTGTAAAAGGAGGAGGGTGAGTGCCTATGATCTTAAGTAGATGTCTGAAATGAGTCAACTGTGGTGGTTATTCTAAACTCATCAGGTCACAACTCTGTGAACTTGGCCAAATGACTTAAGTTTTCTTCCCCTCTGTTTCATAAATGGAGATGACAGTAACTTTTGCATAAAAGTTAGAAAAGAATTCATGAGGTGCAAATGTTAGTTATTATTGTTTAAAATAGGTGCATGAACCTCAAGGTGTGATGTCCACGTTGACTTCCTCTGTGTCTTTCTTCTGTGTTTCTGCCCTAACGAACTGATGCATATGGTACTGTCCCAGATACACCACTTGATGACAGGCTTGTGAGCTTTTGACTGTGCCATTCCATCTGGCTGAAGAACCATCATGTAGGCTTCCTTACAGGTCCTTTATTATTATTATCAAAATAGCATATAGATACGGTTCCTTCATGCACACAGGTGCAGATTTTCTGTCTCTTATGTGTTGAGAGTCACACAAAGATCATTGTGTTCCCCTATAAGCCAGGTGCTAATGAAAGCATTTTCCATAGAATGGCTAATATGACCCCTCCATTGTCTTGAGATAGGTTGTTCAATAATCTCTATTTTATAGACAAAAGAGGTAAAGCAGTGAACAGTAATTACCTCTCTCAACACTTCTCTTTCTAAAGAGTGTCTGTATTGAGATTAAAGTCCAGGCTTATGTGTCTTGTAGGCCAAAGTCACAATTCACTTAGCCGTGCTGAAGCTTGTCCTTAATCCAAGGTTAGGAAACAAAAATTTAAATGAATTCTCTTCCTTTTCCACTACTGAGAATTGAACCTAGGGCAAACATTCTATATGTGGTCTGTCACCAAACCACACATCCCAGTCCTAAACAATATATTTTCTTTGGTTGAAAAATCTTCTGTGTCATTTTTTTTCTCAAGAATATAATATTTAATTACAAGTCGTAGCATCTTGGATCAAAGTGGTGAGTGTTAGCTTCTCCATTCTTTCTGGTTACAGTAATGAATGATCCTTTCAGTATGGGATCCCATCGCCTCGGAGTCATAGAATCCTCCAAGAATTATTCTGTAGGTACCAGAAATTTCATGTGAGCATAAAATATGTTATATTGCTTAGTGAAAAAGCAAAAAGATTTTTTTTCTTTTCGACTGTTTTCTTACGCTTCAAGATTTAGAGAGTCGGGAACTTGAGTAGGACCATATGGCTGATCCCTCTGATGTATATGGTGTAGTCTGTTGGTCTGCACACTTGCAGCTGAGCTAATTAGGGCGGGCCAGAGCACTTCACTTGTGTGTCTCTTGGCTTTGTAGAACATGGAGAAATTAGGACTTGGTTGTTATCTCTGCCATTTCTGCACAATTGCTCCTTAGGAGGTGGGATAACTTATTTCATGGAGGTTCTGGATGCCAAAAAATAGAATAGAAACTATCAAAACTTTTAAAAGTGAGGCTCTTGGGAACTGGACTTTGCCTGACCTGCACAATGGCTGACATGTCTACGCCCCAACTCCAAAGTCTAGCACGGATCACAGGGGAGAAGGCGCCAGGCAGTACGATCCTTAAAAGCAAGGAATTAAACAGTCATACTAGAGTTCCCATACTAAAGGGGAGCCCAAGAAGGAGCTCAGGATTATGCCAGTGAGTCCCGAACCCTTCCTAGGGTGGAGGACTCAGAGGGAGGTTTGGCATTCACACAAAAGGATGCTTCCGGGGATGGGAGAGAGGAAGGGGGAGACACTGGAAGAAGGGAAAGGGAGAGGGGGGGTGAAAGGAAGGGGGTAATGGGGGAAAGTGCAAGGGGGGACAACTGGGGAGGGGAGGAGGGAGAAAGAGGACAGGGTACCTATTGAGCTTGTATGATTAGGAAAAAAAATAAAATGTAGGAGAAAAAAAGTGAGGCTCTCAGAAGTGACAGTAATATCTGCCATATTCTGTTGTTTAAGTTACCACAGGATGACCCAGATTTGGTGAACAGTAAAACAGAAGCTGTCTCTTGATGGAGACACTGTCAAAGAATGTGCAGTCATGCTTAATCTTCCGAACGCCATACATACATCTACACTGAATAAATCTTGACTAGATTACTTCCCTATTAGCTTGAAAAGAGAGGTCTGCTTTTGTTATCTTTCTGCTGAGTGAGCTATCCCCTCCGTGGAGTCACAAAATATTAAGGGAGTAATTACTAGTCATTTTGTATCTACATAATATCCATTGTTTGTTCCGTCTGTGCCTCTCAACTAAATGTCTGAGGAACACGCCCATCAGTATTGTTGTATATAGATGTTCCCAGACAATTCCCAGTGTTGTGATTGTACTAAATTATATTTTCCAATTATGAACATAGAGAGGTAGTCAGTGTCCCAGATTTTTTAAATATCCTCAAAAGTCTATAAATCATAGTAGCAAGTCATAAGGGGGAGGCATGTCTATGGCTCAAACTACCACTATCATCTATGTGAATAGCCATTAAACTCTGGTCCACTGAATGGTTGTAACCACTGTCACTTTGCAGAGAATTAAGAGTAAAGTTTAAAAGTTGAAGGTACAATGGTGTTAATGTTTTCTTTCAGGCAGTGGAACACAGCATCCAGTTCTAAGAATCATTGATACATTGTGCTCAAGAGGACCAATCTATCCTAGGAGGAACCACTGGAGAAATAACATGATACGCTCCTGGAGACCACTGTTCCACTCATGTTTATGTGTTAAAGTGATCGATAGCAGTGCTAATAGCTTAGAAATAACTTCTGGAGATACCACTGAAACAGAGTTTAGAGAACATAATTGCAAAATTGTAACTGCAGATGTCCCCTATTCTGCAACTGGGTCAGGGAAAGGCAGTACGACTATGTTAACCTCACCTCGTTAAAGTGCTTCAGAGGATGACCACGAAGACACAAGCAGCATAGCCCCTAAGAGATTTAATATTCCATTCCATTCCAACAAGCCTAAATGACTGGAAAAGTCTCAATACTTTGGCAAAAGAGTTAGGAATAGCAATTTGAGATTTGACGGAACCAATGCTCATTCTGCCTTTGAGCTGCCTCCCCCCGCCTGTACTTCATGGGGCCTCCTTGGTTTCTTCTTAATTCATACCTGAATGTTGGCCATGAGTCCACTGTAGAGCTGCCAAATAGGCTGTTGGCATAGGCACTGGGAGTGGGAGGGCATGACTTTGGACCGGTATTTGGCTCATCCAGTGGCTGTGCAGGAACCAGATAAGTTCTTGGCACTGTGGTTATGAGTGGGCAAAGCCTGAGGCCACCTCCTGGTCATTCTTCTACGGCCTGTGCACACATGCTGGTGTGGGGCCTTGGAGCAGGGGAGGACATAGTCTGGGTGCCGTGATTATTATTTCTAAATTAAATAAAATTTTCTGAAGAATTTATTGACTTTCAAATTGACAAAGGGGATTAATTTTAATAGCAGAGATTTTCTTCACTGCTATTTTTCTATTTGTTGCAGCATTATAAAATAATCTTCAATCCTTAAATATGATGGACGTCATCACACAGCTAAAATAGATATTTAGGCTAAATAAGAAAAGCAATAGCTATGCAAAGCCCTTGCTAGCACTATTGCTTAATTATGAAATGATTTGTAACAATTACTGATCCCATTCAAACCAGAGAAGGGCTTGCTGTTGATAGACCCTGTGTTAAATTATAGCAATCCCGTGCAATCCCTCTACAAGAATATGCTTTAGTTTTATGTTATTACTAAACTTGAAATTTAAGTATATTAATTCAAAATTAGTTCATAGTTTTATAAGTAAATTTAAGTTTCACAGAATAGATATAGTTTCTAAACCACAGTTTAGTGTTTCTAAATCACATAATATTGGTATATTTATTTTAATGCAATTTTTCTTTTTACTTCTTTTCATTTAAAATAATTTGTGAATTTATTAATGTTCAGAAATATTTTAAAGCTCATATGGATATATCTTTCCCATCAACACTCTGTTTTTTAGATCTTAAATTTCTTCAAATCCTAGTATTATAGAAGTATTATAGTGTTTTTAATATTCTATTTTGACTTATCTCTCCTTTTGGCTTTTTAAAATCATCATAGACTATTAAGGTTTAGCCATAAGGACATCATATTAAGCTGCCATCTAAATATTTGTCATTATATCTGTAGATTAAAGCACTCAACCTAGAAGTTTCTTTCTGCAATGGAAAGTGTTTTAAAACACAGAATCCCAGCTGGAGAGATGGCTCATGGGTTAAGACTCTGCTTTGCAAGCAGAAGGACCTGAGTTTGGATCCTAGATCCCACATAAGCATGCCATGTAGAAACTGTGGCCTGCACTTCCAACTCTGGAAGGCAGAGTTATGAACTCACTGTAGCTTTGTGTACTTCCATTAAGACTTCCAAAAGATTGGCTTATCTCTTGCCCAGCAATGAATACTCTAAACTACAATAATGACACTCAGTCAAGAGGAGTCCAGCCATGCATTGTGTCATACAAGGTATGACATAACCAATTGCTTTCTGATTGCATTGGGGCATTTCACTGCAGGGAACCTATATCTGGTACTGTACGTCAAACCAAATATCCATGGATGGGGAGATCATTGGCCCTAAGTGACAACAAACGTCTTAGTTAACTATAACTATAATCTTAATAGTAAGCTACTATCTAAACACTTATCATTATATTCACAGATCAGAACAGTGCTCAGAAGATGTATAATTCAGAGAACCATAACTGGCCAAAATGCAAAGTGAAAAATGACTGTGAACAGTTCAGCCCCAAGCAATGCATCTCCCCCCCTCATGGCTAAGGGAACCTTGTGGAAGAGGGGGCAGTAGCGTGAAGGAGGGGAGAGTTGCCTTCAGACAGTAACCTCTGTTTCTGTCAGGGTTGCCATATCCAAGAGCTTAATACAGTGATAGCTACTTCCACTAGACTTCCGCAATAGTTGACCTGTCAACATTTTGCCATAAAGAAAGGATTCTGGGAGATACACCACTCTGATAGACTCTATGGGACTGGCGTGTTATGTATAATTCAGATTAAGCAAGCTCATTTTCTCTTAAGTTTTTCATTTCTGAAAACGTTTGAAGATTTTCTTTAAAATTTGTTATCATTCAATTTTAAAAACTACAAATTCCACCCTTTCCACAAACCATGTTATTTCTCAAATGCATGCAACATCTCTGTTAAGTTCATATTGATAATATGCATCTGTCAAACTAATAAAATGCAGCGTTTCAATTCCTATGAAGCACTCTAGGATAATAATTTGTTTTTTGATTCATTATAACCAGATCTGGACTTACTAATGGTCTTTAGTGCTGTAGACACTCCAGCATTTCCCTATCAACGACACCTGAATGTTGGGAGAACCCTGGGCTAGTGAACAATTTCTACTCCCAGTATCTTTTTGCAGGAGAGAAAGGTACATAGATTACTCTGGAGGAATTATGGTCCACTCCTAGAGTAAGTTTGGTCTTTTTCATCTGCTATATTTTTACATTTCTGCTTTTAAAGCTTTCCAGAAGTTCTCTAGCATAGCATATGGCTTTTATCATTCCTTTTCTTAGGAACTCTAGCTTAAGTTTATGTATGTCAGACGGCAGCAGAGAGGAGGAGATGAGACTATTTCTACATTCAGTGTTCTGAGTGATTAATACCCTGGCATAACACACAGCCTGCCCAAACCTGAAATCCAATCTGTGTATTCATGACGTGACGGCCTCTCAAGGGTAGGCTCCATGTGTGCACAATGTGGATAGCCTCCTCAGATTGGGGCTCTGTATGCTCACAAGGTGGATGGCTTCCTGGGTGCTCACAAATAGGGCAGTCTCTTGTAAGTGGGGTCTTCATGTGCCCTCAGTAGGGATGGCCACCCATGGGCCAGGGCTCCATGTGCTCACACCATGAACTTAGTCCCATAGAAGATGGACAAAACTGCTATTCTTCAGCTTTATTTATTTCTTAACCATGTGGAACTGGGAACTCAGTCATAACTATCTGCATCCTTAATGTATTTTCTTCTATTGTTTACATATTATTTTATATTGTCCAATTTTAAAAAATAGGACATAAAGGCAAGAGGTAAACATGCTAGGAAAATGTCCAGGGGAAGACAGGGGTACCTGTGATCAAAATGCATTGTTTACATGTATGAGATTATAAAAGTAAAAATTTTTTTAAATTAAAAATAAATAGAATTTAAGAAAGGAATGCCAGTTTAAGTCAAATTATGACATATCAGCCTCTGAAAGACACAGACTCCTTTGTCTGTTTTGTCCTGTTCTCATTTCCTCTAGGCTACTTTACCACTTTACAGACCTTATTTACGTGTTGGACCTATTTTACAGACCTATTTTACAGACCTATTTTACTGATCTAAGTCCTTCGAATCTACCAGAGCATCTCTTACCCTGTGAATTTGGCATCCCACCAAGGGTTCAACAAAGCCACTGAGGCTCCATCACAGTTCTGAGATTCCTGCTAAATTAACTTCTTAACTCTCTGGAGACCACAGTCTTATTGGGCCCAGAAAAAGTGGACATCAAACACTGCTTCTCTTATTACTGGTTCCCTCAGCAATGCCTGTCCATTCCCCAACATTTATGGGAACCTCAAACAGTGATAACCAAGTGCTGCTAATGTCTTCTATGAGTCAGCCCATCAAAGACTGATTCCCCTTATAATGTCTCAGTTATGCAGTCTTTGTCTCTAGAGGGGATGAGTTATATTATTTAACTTTCTTCCTACACAGCACTCACACTTCTCCCATCTGACCCCATGTCCCCCAATCTCAAAAGTTAGTCTGTGACAGGCTTTTTCGTTGCTTGCTTAAAACTTTTTCCCAATCTAAACAGCTCAGAGACTGAGTGTTCCCTAACTACCATGATTTCTTCAACTGGCCAATTGTTAAGGCCCCCATCTGTATGTTGAGCTACAGATTTTTCCCCTTTTCTCTACCAAAGATCAGACCTGAGAGGTATCCCCTATCACTTCTACCATGTTATTTTCTTCTTCACTTTCTTTTCAGTTGTCCAGCTAAAGTCAACACTTCTATCTCACTCTCTCTTTTATCTAATTTACTGGTCAGATGAGAAGCCAACAAGTCTCTCTTTCCTGTTGCAATTTTTCCTTCAAACAATAGTATCTCAGGGAGAGAAGTGAATTCACTGCAACTGTGTTTACCAGCACAAGATATGCACAAGATTTGACCTATCAACATTTCATTATGGAGACAAAAAGTCCTCATGTGAAGCCTCCCCTCCCTGAGAGACTATTGAAGGTAAATGCCTATGGGAAGAGACAGTATATTCCTCATTTTCATAATCACTGATGTATCATCCATGCTCTAGCAACCGCCCAAGCATATGCTAATGCAGGCAACCCTTATAAAACTCAGCAGGACACACACACACACACACACACACACACATACACACGCATGCATGCACACACATGTATATACACAGGAAAGTAGGAGGGAGACTTCTTAAAAGAAGTATTTCAATCAATTTTGAGAAAGATGAGATAGTGTTGAATAATAGGGAATAAAAATGACTTAAATTCATTGTATACATATATGGAACTGTCAAAAAACAACCAAAATTAGAAAATCAAAGTGCTCACCAGAAACAAGGAGAGAAGGGATTATGCTACAGCAGAGACAACAGGTCACCATCAAGTACTGCAAGTAAGTAATGAGACACCTGGTTAAGCTCACAAACTTTCCTTCCTGGTCACTTGCAACTGATGGGGTTTGATCTCAACAGAAAGGAAGGGCATAGAGTCTGGCAGATAGAAGGTAACCATCCCGCAAATGGGAGACTGACCCCACCTCACCGCGGCTTCCTACTCTTATTCCATCTACCTTCAAATCTACTCTTATAATAAGTCTCTATTTTAACAGCCTTTTATCTCTGGCTAGGAGGTGACATCCAATACCCATCAGGATGGAGCCAAGAGTGGCGCAGGAACAGCAAAACTGGAAGAAGAAGAAAAAAAAAGAATAACAAACCATAATTCAGAACGTCAGAGACCCGACATCAATCACCAGGAACCAGGCCAGCCTAATCTGTCCCCATCCCAAAGCTCAGAGAAATTTGCAGAAGAGGGAGCGGTAAGATTGTAAGAGCCTGAAGATGGGGAGGAGCAATTATATGCAAGATACTCCACACACGTTAGAGCTGAAGTAATCATAATAGGACTTTGTTTGCATGACTTTGCAATGACCAACATGTCATCGACCCCCCAAAGTCTAGCATGGATCACAGGCTCTAAGATCCTTAGAGGCAAGGGATTAACACCCACAATATTGTTCCTATACTAAAAGGGAACACAAAAAAGAGCTCTAGGCAATGCTACTGAGTCCTTACACCTTATCAGAGAGGAGGACCCAGAGGGAAGTTTCACATGCACAGTAAAGAATGCTCCAGGGGAGGTTGAAGAGGTGGCTCAGGGGTTAAGCCTCTGCCTTGCAGGCAGAAGGTCCTGAGTTTGGATCCTAGACCCCACGTATAAACGCCGGGCAGAAGCCAGGCGGCCTGCGTTTCTGGTCCTGGTAAGGCGGAGCCTGTGAATCCCAGGGCAGAGTAAACAAGGAGAAGGTGGTTCCCGAATTCGTCCGTGGTTCTACACACACACACACACACACACACACACATACATGCACACGCATACATACACACACACATGCACAATTGAATAAATAATAAAAAAAAAAATTTTAAAAAAAAGAATGCTCCAGGGATGGGGGAGGAGGCTCTGAGAGAAAAGAAGGGAGGGGGGAAAGGAAAAGGAAAAGGGGGAAGGGAACAAAGGGATCCAGGGAGAGGTGGAGGGAGGAAGGGGAATGGGGTACCTATCAAGTTATGAGTGGAAAAAAATAAATTAAAATTTTTTTTAAAAAATCAAAGTGCTGTCTATTATCAAAGGAATTTCCTACAGAGCACCTTGTACCTTTTATTATGGTGACTGTAATTCCACATCTGAAATCACCTTTTTGGTACAATCTACAGAAGAGCACCAGGGAGCACAGAGGAAAACAGGGACTGGTAGCAACTGAGACCTAGACAGTGGGTTGGAGTTAAGGGAGAGACTTGGGTGGAAGTAGCAGGGCAGAGAGCAAAAATTATAGCTGGGAACCTGTGGTATCACTACAGGCTACACAACTCAGGGGACACAGACCAGCCTGCAACATAGCAGACAAAAACCTGACATGCTATCAGGGGACCCAAGCAGGCGGGAAAACAGGAGGCTGCTCTGCTGCATGGTGAGCTCTGGGTGGAAGGAGGGATGTAAGCAGATGGAGGCAGCTTCGGAAACTCCACAGGCTTCCATCAGTACTTACTGTTTCATGAAGTCATGGAGACAGAGGGCTGGAGGCAGGAAGCCTTCTGAGCACAGAGCCACAGAGGGATTGAGGGGCTTGGGGAAACAGCGTGCCAGCTTCTGCCTGAGCACCCAAGCTATGGCAGTTAACTGCCAGTGTCAGTTTGACGATTGAAGATTCACGTTCTGGGAACATTTGTAAAGAATAACGGTTGAGTTAAGCCCTGTGCAGGCCTACAGAAGACTGATTGTCTGATTGATGGGGAAGACCCAGCCATTCCTAAGGCAGGTGGCTAGGATGGAGGGAGCTAGTTCAAGAAGTTGACATTCTTTGATATACTTGGACAGACATGCTGTGAGGTTTGCCCCTTTCTCAGCAGTCCTGTGGATTTGGTGCAGCCAGTTCCTTAGGCCCCTAGCGTTGGTATGGGCTCATCTGCCAAACTGGATTAAGAACTGTAACCAGAAGATCGTAAGCCAAATAAAACACTTTGTTGCTATAAGCATTATGTCACGAATTTATCAGCAACATGCACAGTAATTCTCTACCAGTCACTCCTCCTACTAGCCAGACAAAGGAGAACTGGGGTAGATGAGGTTCATGGTGTAAGAAAAGAAATTTTTAAGACCTAAAGACAGGCAAAAACTGTGACAAACACTTCTCGGAAAAGAAGCCCCTTCACCCCAACCCCAAGATTCTAGGGAAAAGGCCTAGTACGTGCGGCTAGGCCACATACCAGGAAATAACCCCACCCTCAGGGTTCCAGGAAATACCCTCAATCCCAGGTTTCTAGGTAAAACCACTAATGCTAATACTTACAGATGTGCTCTTTGCCGCCAAGTCCTTCGCGCCATTCCCTTCGCGCCTTGGCATAAACCAATCAGTTTAAAAGTTAAGTGCTTTGGCCAATCACTTTGTAACAGCATATAACCTCCCTGCGAGGAGGGTATAAAAGGTGTGTGCTTCTTAGGCTGGGGGTCGACTCTCTGCCTCATGCGAAGCAATCCCAGCGTGCTGGAATAAAATCCTCTTGCTTTTGCATCGCACCTGGGTCCATGAGTGTTTCTGTGGGGGCCGGCTTCTAGGCGTAGGGCCCTAGGGTCTTACATTTGGTGCATTGGCGGGGAAGCTTGGCGTGCCCTCCCAGACTTCACTGCGACCGGGCTCAGAGGTTCGCTCGAGCAGGTCTGTCTTACTTTCTGTTCAGTGTGTTTACTTTCTGTTCAATGTGTTTGGTTGGTGTCTGGTTTCTGTTTGTCATCGGCCTGTCACGGAGAGCTCTGTGGAGTCTAGGGGCGACTCATCTGCGTCTGTAGAGTCTCAGGGAGACTCATCTGTGTTGGCCATAGCCGCGGGTAGACGTGCCTTAACGTCGCTGGCCGGGAAACTGGAGGACGCTCCGGATTCCATCTGTGTGGTAAGGTCCAGAGAGGATCCTCCTTTCACCTGAGGCAGCCCGTGTAAGGTTGCTATCAGGAACTGCTGCCGTGACAGGGTTGTGGCGTTCTCGTCCAGGATGTCCTTGTCTCATCTGTTTTATTGTAGTTGTTGTCCGCATTGTGCTTGGTATTGGACTGACACCTCTCTTCTTTCTTGACTGGTCTTAATATGGGACAGACTATCTCTACCCCCTTATCCCTAACCCTATATGGTTGGATTGAGGTTAAGGCTAGAGGACATAATCTGTCTGTGGATGTCAGAAAGGGAAAATGGCAGAATTTCTGCCGCTCAGAGTGGCCAACCCTACAGACCGGGTGGCCTCCAGAAGGGTCCTTTCACCTAGATAAAATCAGGGAGGTCAAGGATAAGGTCTTTCAGAAAGGCCCTGATGGACATCCAGACTAAGTTCCCTACATCATCATTTGGGAAGACCTGGTCCTCTCTCCCCCTCAGTGGGTCCGCCCGTTTGTCTCTCTTACAGATTCCACCACCATATTCACACTAAAGGAAAAGGATGGACAGCGGAAAGACATCCTAATCTCAACAGACACTGACCTCCCACTGATGGACCCCCCTCCGCCCCATCCCCCCTGCTGGGGGCTTGTCCCCCACTCTACCCCTGGCAGAGGCGCCATCCTCAGCTCCCCCACACGAAGATCATGGGACTGCAGGGGGGCCCTATGCTCCCCTACTTGCTAGCCTGCGAGGGGAGGAGCCCGGCTCCGCAGCCGGGACTCGCAGTCGACCAGAGGGAACCCCTGAGTCCACTGCTCTCCCTTGCGAGCTTATGGACCCCCAGACACGCAGGGCCGACAGCCCTTACAGTATTGGCCCTTTTCCTCAGAAGATCTTTATAACTGGAAAACCCATAACCCCTCCTTCTCAGAAAACCCCCAAGCTCTTTACAGCCTTGCTTGACTCTATCCTTTTCTCCCATCAACCCACCTGGGATGATTGTCAGCAGCTCTTGCAGGCTCTCCTAAACCACCAAAGAGAGACAGCAAGTCCTCTTGCAAGCCAGGAAAAACGTCCCGGGAGCAGACGGGAGGCCCTCGCTTCTCCCTAGCGATATAGATGCCGGGTTCCTGTTAACGCAACCGGACTGGGATTACAATACGGCTGAAGGTAGATATAGAAATAAAATCCCAGGCCACACCTGTCATGGTCCGCCAATACCCCATGAGCAGGGAGGCCCGGGATGGAATTAGACCTCACATCCTCAGACTGCTGGACCTGGGAATCCTCCGAAGGTGCCGGTTAGAATGGAACATGCCTCTCTGCTCCTGGTAGGAAAGCCTGGAACCAGCGACTACCGACCGGTACAAGATCTTCGTGAGGTAAATAAAAGAGTGGTGGACATACACCCCACTGTGCCCAATCCTTATAATCTGTTGAGCTCTCTCCCTCCAGACAGAATGTGGTACATGGTCCTAGACTTAAAAGATGCCTTCTTCTGCCTCCGGTTGAGCTCCAAAAGCCAACCCATCTTTGCCTTCAAATGGAAAGATCCAGAGGCTTCTCTGGACAGCTCACGTAGACTCGACTCCCACAGGATTCAAAAACTCCCCCACCATCTTCGACAAGGCATTACATCGAGACTTCACCCTGTTCAGGACCAAAAACCCCCAGGTAACTCTCCTCCAATATGTAGATGACCTCCTCCTCGCAGCCCCCAGTCTACAAGCGTATGCTGAAGGAACACAGAGACTGCTGAAAGAACTAAGTGAGCTGGGGTACCAAGCATCTGCAAAAAAGGCCCAGATCTGCAGAAGACAGGTCAGTTACCTGGGATACCTACTAGAGGGAGGAAAATGTTGGCTCTCAGAGGCTAGAAAAAAGACTGTGTTCCACATCCCACTGCCCCAAAATGCCAAACAAGTAAGAGAATTCCTGGGGACAGCAGGATTCTGTCGGCTCTGGATTCCAGCATTTGCTGAGATGGCAGCCCCTCTATATGCTCTCACCAAAAGCGAGAGCTCTTTTTACTGGGGAGAGGATAAACAAAATCAAAAAGGCCCTCATGTCTGCCCCAGCACTGGGACTGCCCGATGTGTCCAAGGCTTTCCATCTATACGAAGCAGAAAATAGAGGAATTGCCAAAGGGGTCCTGACACAGCGATTGGGGCCCTGGCAAAGACCAGTGGCGTACTTGTCCAAGAAATTGAACTTGGTGGCTACAGGATGGCCCACTTGCCTGCGAATAGTGACAGCAGTGGCTGCTCTAGTCAAGTTGACACTGGGACAGGATTTGATAGTCTCGGTCCCTCATGCTCTTGAGAGTGTGATACACCAGCCACCTAACAGGTGGCTCACCAATAACCGTATGACCCATTACCAGACCCTACTGTTAAATAATGACAGGATCACCTTCACTCCGGCCATCAGACTGAATCCCGCTACTCTGCTGCCGGATCCCAACCTCGAGCCCCCGGCCTATGACTGTCAACAAGTGTTAGCCGAGGCCCACGGATGGCGAAAGGACTTGACAGACCAACCCCTGTTGGATGCAGAGGTAACTTGGTACACCGATGGGAGCAGCTTCCTGGAGGACGGGAAAAGAAGGGCCGGGATGGCGGTGGTAGACGGTCGGCAGATAATATGGACACACATCCGCTCAAAAAGCTGAGTTGGTGGCGTTAACGAAAGCCCTAGAACTGGGAAAGGACAAAAAGATTAACATCTACACTGACAGCCGGTATGCATTCGCCACCGCTTATGTACATGGGGCCATCTATCAACAACGAGGGCTCCTCACCTCAGGAGGAAAAGAAATCAAAAACAAAACTGACCCTTTCGCACCCTAAACCCGCTCCGCCGGTCGGGACGCGCGCGCGCGCGCGCGGTCCAGCCGGGCGTCCACGCCCCGCCCTAGCTGGTGAGTACCCCGCCCGCCCCCCCCGCCCCCCCCGCCCCCCCCCGCGCACCGCCCACCAGGACCCCCCAGGTCGGCCCACGGGGACCCGGCTCCGCCTCCCACCATCCAGCCTGAGCCGCGCGCGGGACCCAGGGACCAGGAGGACCTCCCCCTGCGCCCGGGCCCCGCCCCAGCTGCCCTCGGGTTAAATAGCTCCACGCGCGTAGCCCCCATCCCCCCTTTCGCACCCTAAACCCGCTCCGCCGGTCGGGACGCGCGCGCGCGGTCCAGCCGGGCGTCCACGCCCCGCCCTAGCTGGTGAGTACCCCCGCCCGCCCCCCCCGCCCCCCCCGCCCCCCCCCCCGCGCACCGCCCACCAGGACCCCCCAGGTCGGCCCACGGGGACCCGGCTCCGCCTCCCACCATCCAGCCGGAGCCGCGCGCGGGACCCAGGGACCAGGAGGACCTCCCCCTGCGCCCGGGCCCCGCCCCAGCTGCCCTCGGGTTAAATAGCTCCACACCATCGCCCCCATCCCCCCTTTCGCACCCTAAACCCGCTCCGCCGGTCGGGACGCGCGCGCGGTCCAGCCGGGCGTCGCCGCGCCCTAGCTGGTGAGTACCCCCGCCCGTCCCCCCCCCCGCCCCCCCCCGCCCCCCCCCCGCGCACCGCCCACCAGGACCCCCCAGGTCGGCCCACTGGGACCCGGCTCCGCCTCCCACCATCCAGCCGGAGCCGCGCGCAGGACCCAGGGACCAGGAGGACCTCCCCCTGCGCCCGGGCCCCGCCCCAGCTGCCCTCGGGTTAAATAGCTCCACGCCGTCGCCCCCATCCCCCCTTTCGCACCCTAAACCCGCTCCGCCGGTCGGGACGCACGCCCGCGGTCCAGCCGGGCCTCACCCCACGACCTAGGTAAGTCTCCGCCCGCCCCGCCCACCAGGACCACAGGCCAAATAATTCAGTTTAGTGAAATTGAGAGATCTTAAGAGTTAAAATGACAATGCCAAAGTCAAAGTGCAAATCCATGAGAAGCAACACTCAAGTAAACAAATTTCCCACTGAAGAAATTAATCCCACAATGTTAGACTCCAACAAGAACAAACCCATGGAAAAAGGCCAAGAAAGCCCCACCCAGGATAAAGACTTTCAAAATATGATCATTACCATGTTCAATACTATGAAAGAGGAAATCAGGGAGGAATTAAATAATCGAATCAATCGCTTTGAAGAGGAACACAACAGACATCTGGAGGAGTTGAGAAAAACAGTGCAAGAAACAAAAAGTGGCATAGAGCAGTTAAAACAAACTCAAGCAGAGTTTAAAACTGAGCTAAAAGACAAGTTATCTTCAACCCAGAACGCCACAGAGAGTCTTACCAACAGAACTAACGAAGCAGAAAACAGAATTTCAGACCTTGAAGATAAAGTGGGAGTACTAACCAGCTCAATGGAAGAGGTTGTTAAAGCCAAAAAGATACTTGAGAGAAATATCCAAGAGATATGGGACACCCTGAAGAAGCCTAACATGCGTATCCATGGAATACCAGAGCAAGAATCTCAAAATACCACCCCTGAGGAAATTTTTCAAACGATCATCAAGGAAAACTTTCCTCATCTAAAAAAAGAGAGGCCCATCCATATACAAGAGGCATTCCGCACCCCAAACAGATACGACCAAAATAGAAGCACGCCGCGGCAAATAATAGTTAAAACACTCCACGTTCAAGATAAAGAACTGGTGCTGAGAGCTTCAAGGGAGAAAAAACAAGTCACTTTTAAAGGTAAACCTATTAAAATAACAAATGACTTCTCAGTCGAAACAGTAAAAGCAAGAAGAGCTTGGAGAGACATACTTCAAGTATTGAATGAGCAAAAGTGTCAACCCAGGTTGATTGACCCTGCAAAACTATCAGTCATGATCGAGGGAGAAAGAAAAATTTTCCAGCACAAAGACAACTTTAAGGGATACATGTCCACCAAACCAGGCCTTCAAAAAATGCTAGAAATGATACTCAAGCGTGAAGAAAAAAACAGGCATATCCAGGAGAACAGAAGGCAAGTATAACATCATTAAAAAAGAAGCAATATACTTATAAAAGCTACTAAACATAATAAATGTCTGGAATTAACAATAGTTTCTCCATTATAACACTAAATGTTAATGGAATTAATTCACCGATCAAGAGACACAGATTACAAACTTGGATTAAAAATCACAATCCATCAATCTGCTGCCTGCAGGAAACCCATCTCACCACAAAAGATAGGCACGCTCTAAAAATAAAAGGCTGGTCAACAATTCTACAAGCTAATGGAAGCAGAAAACAGGCAGGGGTAGCCATTATGCTATCAGACAAAGTGGATTTCAAACCAAAGAAAATTATAAGAGACACGGATGGATACTACATTTTAGTCACAGGTACAATTCACCAGGAAGACTTCACAATACTGAACATATATGCACCCAATACGGGCCCCTCCACATTCATTAAGAAAACCCTACAGCGTCTAAAGCAAGAAATCAATCCCCAAACGATAATTCTTGGGGACTTCAACACCGCCCTGTCAACATGGGATAGATCAACAGGTCAAAAGCTTAACAGAGACACTATGGAACTTAATCAAACCCTGAAAGAAATGGACCTTACAGATCTCTATCGAACTTTTCACCCACACACCAAAGAATACACATTTTTCTCAGCAGCACACGGAACTTTCTCCAAAATAGATCACATATTGGGCCACAAAATGAATCTACACATATACAAGAAAGTTGAAATTCTAACCTGTGCCCTATCAGACCATCACGGCCTAAAGCTGGACATCCACAACACATCAAACAAGAGAAAATACACTAACTCCTGGAAACTTAACACTATGATGCTGAATGAGACATGGATTCAGGAAGAAATTAAAAAGGAAATTCAAGATTTCCTGAAAGTGAATGATAACGAAAATACAACTTACCAAAATCTCTGGGACACAATGAAAGCTGTTCTAAGAGGTAAGTTCATAGCTCTTAATGCCTACGTCAAAAAAATGGAAACATCAGAAATAAACAACTTAACAATGCAGCTTAAAGCTTTAGAGAAGCTAGAGCAATCTGATCCCAAAAGTAGTAGAAGAGAGGAGATTAGCAAAATAAGGGGAGAAATATCTGAAATCGAGATTAAGAAAACGATAGAAAAAATCAACCAGTCAAAAAGCTGGTTCTTTGAAAAAATCAATAAGATTGATACACCCCTAGCTAAACTAACCAAAAGCAAGAGAGAGAAAACCCAAATTAACAAAATTAGAAATGAACATGGAGTTATCACTACTGATACCCAAGAAATCCAGAGAATTATAACATCATATTTCAAAAACTTATACTCTGTGAAGTTTGACAACACAAAAGAGATGGATGAATTTCTAAGTAAACACAACTTACCTAAATTGAATCAGGAAGTTGTGAATTATTTAAATAGTCCTATAACATATAAGGAAATTGAGGAAGTAATCTCGAATCTTCCCACCAAAAAATGTCCTGGACCAGATGGATTCAGCACAGAGTTCTACCAGACATTTAAGGAGTTAATAACACCAATACTCCTTAAACTGTTCCATCAAATAGCAAAGGAAGGAACACTACCAAATTCCTTCTATGAAGCTAATATCGTTTTAATCCCAAAACCTAATAAAGATTCGCTTAAAAAAGAAAACTATAGGCCGATCTCCCTGATGAACACAGACGCAAAGATTCTCAACAAAGTCTTAGCAAATCGGATTCAAAAACATATTAAAAAGATCATTCATGGGGACCAAGTAGGCTTCATCCCCGGCACACAAGGTTGGTTCAACATACGCAAATCAATAAATGTAATTCATCATATAAACCAGTCCAAAGTCCAAGACCACATGATACTCTCGATAGATGCAGAAAAAGCTTTTGACAAGATCCAACAGCCTTTTATGATCAAAACGCTAGAGACAGTAGGAATGGAAGGAACCTTTATCAATATAATAAAAGCTATATACAACAAGCCCACAGCAAGGATTATGCTCAATGGGGAACAATTGGAAGCATTCCCACTTCGATCAGGAACTAGACAAGGCTGTCCACTCTCACCACTTCTATTCAATATTGTACTTGAAGTCTTAGCTGAAGCCATAAGACAAGAAAGGGACATAAGAGGGATTCAAATCGGCAAGGAAGAAGTCAAGCTATCCCTATTTGCAGATGACATGATCTTATACCTGAGTGATCCCAAAAACTCCACCAGGAAGCTCCTGGAACTAATTGAGAAGTTCAGCAGGGTGGCAGGATACAAAATAAATGTGCAAAAATCAGAGGCCTTCCTATATGCCCAGAATGAAAGAAGTGAAAAAGCCTTGAGAGAAACAATACCATTTATTATAGCCCCTAAAAAAATGAAATACCTTGGTATAAACCTAACTAAGGAGGTAAAAGACCTTTACAATGAAAACTTTAAAACCCTAAAGAAAGAAATAGCCAGAAGACACCAGAAGGTGGAAAGACCTCCCTTGTTCCTGGATTGGCAGAATCAACATCGTGAAAATGACCATCCTACCAAAGGCAATATACAGATTCAATGCTATACCAATCAAAATCCCAAAGCAATTCTTCAAAGAAGTTGACCAAACAATCTCAAAGTTCATATGGAGGCACAAAAGACCCAGGATAGCAAAAACAATCCTGAGTAACAAAAACACAGCTGGAGGTATAACCATACCAAACCTTAGTCTATACTACAAATCCATAGTTATAAAAACAGCCTGGTATTGGCTCCAAAATAGACACACAGATCAATGGATAAGGATTGAAGACCCAGATATAAGCCCACAAAGTTACAGCCATTTGGTCTTTGACAAAGGGGCCCAAAGAATCCAATGGAAAAAGAACAGCATCTTCAACAAATGGTGCTGGCAAAACTGGATCTCCACATGCAGAAGATTAAAGCTGGACCCGTACTTGTCACCATGTACAAGACTTAATTGCAAATGGATCAAGGACCTTGATATCAGGCCAGAGACTATAAAAACCATAGTTGAAAGGATAGGGAACTCCCTCGAGCTGATTGGACTAGGCCAACAGTTCCTAAACAGACATCCAATGGCACAGTCACTGCTACCAACTCTTAACATTTGGGATCTTGTGAAATTAAAGAGCTTCTGTTCAGATAAAGAGATTGTAACGCGAGCTCAAAGGCAACCCACAGAATGGGAGAAAATCTTCACTAACCACATATCTGATAGAGCTCTATTGTCCAGAGTGCACAAAGAACTTAGAAAACTAAACACCAAGGAAACCAATGGCCCAATTAAAAAATGGGCCCTGGAACTTAAAAGAAACTTTACCAGGGATGAAATTAAAATGTCTAACAAATATCTGAAAAAATGCTCCACTTCTTTAGCCATCAGGGAAATGCAAATCAAAACTTCCCTGAGATATCATCTCACCCCGGTCAGGATGGCAAAAATCCACAATACTAACAACGACAAATGCTGGAGAGGATGTGGAGAGAGGGGAACTCTCCTACATTGCTGGTGGGAATGCAGGCTCATACAGCCACTCTGGCGAGCCATCTGGAGATTCTTAAAGAAATTAAAGATTGAAATGCCATATGACCCTGCTATTCCACTTTTGGGAATAACCCCCCATACAGCAGAGGTTCGCCTCGATAGCACAAGCACGACCATGTTCTTAGCAGCACTGTTTACAATAGCAAAGTCATGGAATCAGCCCAAATGCCCAACAGTTGACGAGTGGATAAGGAAACTGTGGTACATCTATACAATGGAGTACTACTCAGCCATCAAAAATGATGAATTACTCGAATTTGCCGGGAAATGGATGTCATTAGAAACAATTGTATTAAGTGAAGTATCCCAGACCCAGAAAATTAAGCGCCGTATGTACTCCCTAATAGGTGGCTCCTAGTACCAAACCCACCCAGCCCACCTAGAGACAGGAATTCCAAGGATTATGAACAGGAGGGATGGGGTAGGAGGGCCACACCAGAAAGAAGGAGAGAAGGGACCATGTTACAGCAGGGAAAATAGGCCTCCACCAAGGACCCAAATAAGTAATGAGACATCTGATTAAGTTCACAGACTCTTGTTCCTGATCATTTACTACTGAGGGGGAGTGATCTCACCAGAAGAGGAGGGCATATAGTCTGGCAGATAAAAAGGGGTAACATACAATGCCTACCAGGATGGAGTGAAGGGCATTGCAGGAGCAGCAAAACTGCAAAAGAAAATCAACAAACCACAATCCAGAACTTCAGACACTCTATATCAACCACCTAGAACTAGGCCAGCTTAGTCTCTCCCCATCTTGAAGCTCAGGGAAATTTGCGGAAGAGGGGGCGGTAAGAGTGTAAGAGCATAAGGATGGGAGGAGCAATGATATGTAAGATACTCTATACTAGTTAGGGCTGAAGCAATCATAATTGGACTTTGCATGCCCTGCGCATTGTCCAACACACTGTTGACCTCACAAAGTCTAGCACCTGCTAAAGGCACCAAGATCCTTGGAGGCAAAGAATTGGCAGCCACAGCAGTGTTCCTATACCTAAGGGGAACACGGGAAAGGGTTCGGCAAAGGCCACTGGGTCCTTGTACGTCATCGGAGAGGAGGGCCCAGAGGAAAATCAGTCATGCACAAGAAAGGACTCTCTGGGAATTGGGGTGGGAGGCACTGGGGGATGGGGAGGGAGAGGGGTGGGGAGGGGGAGCAGGGGGTACGGGGGGAGGAGGAGGGAGGGAGGGAACTGGTGTACCTAATAAGTTTGTATGAGCTGAAATAAAAAAAAAAAAAAAAAAAAAACTGAGATACTGGCTCTGCTCGGGGCCCTGCTCCTGCCCACAAAAGTAAGTATTATTCACTGCCTGGGACACCAATAAAAAAGCTCAGTGGTGGCCAGAGTGTGAGGCTAAACGTGTCGCCAGTGAAACTGTCGAGGACAAGGGCGGATCACCTACTCCACTCAAATATGAGACGGCGGACCTGTCTCTAATCAAAGACCTACATGGGATTTTTGATCACCAGAAAGGCGTCTGGAAAACTCCATAGAATGAGATCATACTTCCCCAAAAAGAAGCCAAGGTAATGTTAGACCAGATGCACAGATGGACCCACCTAGGGACAAAAAAAACTTATGGCCACCATTTCAAACACTGAATTCCACGTACCTGGACTGGCTCAGCTAACCCAACAGGTGGTACAGAACTGTGTACCTTGTCAAAAGGTCAATCTAAACAAAAATCAAATAACTCTTGGGAAATGTCTAAGAGGAGACAGACCGGGGACTTACTGGGAAGTAGACTTCAT
Source organism: Typhlomys cinereus (assembly GCA_023101885.1). Classification (NCBI taxonomy): domain Eukaryota; kingdom Metazoa; phylum Chordata; class Mammalia; order Rodentia; family Platacanthomyidae; genus Typhlomys; species Typhlomys cinereus. The sequence continues at coordinate 2,866,322 of JALPQD010000015.1, forward strand.
TGAAATCAAGCCAGCCAGATACGGTAACAAGTATCTCTTAGTGTTTGTAGACACTTTCTCTGGGTGGGTAGAGGCCTTCCCCATGAAAAAAGAGACGGCACTGGTAGTGACAAAGAAGATTTTAGAAGAAATCTTCCCACGATTCGCCATTCCCAAGCTAATCGGGTCTGACAACAGGCCTGTCTTCATTGCCCAGGTAAGTCAGGGACTGGCCAGGTACCTGGGGATCAATTGGAAACTTCATTGTGCCTATAGACCCCAGAGGTCAGGACAGGTAGAAAGAATGAACAGAACCCTAAAAGAGACCTTAACCAAATTGTCCATGGAGACTGGCAGGTCAGACTGGGTGGTGCTCCTTCCTCTGGCTCTTTTTAGGGCAAGAAACACCCCTTCTAAGTTTGGCCTCACCCCTTTTGAGATCCTCTATGGGTCACCTGCCCCCCTGACTCAATTGGGGAAAACTGTCAGCCCAGTGCCCCACAATAATAATAGTGACTTGTATGCCAGGTTAAAAGGACTGCAGGTGGTGCAGAAATCAGTGTGGACCAGCTGGCTGACGCCTACACGCCTGGGACACCGGAGATCTCCCATAAGTTCCAGGTTGGAGACTCTGTGTATGTCCGGCGACATCAGTCCCAAAACCATGAACCTTGGTGGAAGGGACCATACATCGTGCTCCTGACCACACCGACCGCAGTCAAAGTAGAAGGAATCGCCGCCTGGATCCATGCCTCCCACATCAAACCAGCACCCCCAGAGGACTCCCGGATGGCATCTCAGTGGCACGTCCAGACAACCGGGAATCCACTCAAGCTCAAGATCATCAAGACACCAGACCTCAAGGACGATGAAGCTTCTGCCCGCCATCTCCCTGGTACTGTACCTTAACACCCTGTGCTCAGCCAGCTCCAACCTTCACCAACCTCGTAATCTAACTTGGCAGGTGGTAAACAGGGTAGGAAACGTCATTTCGAGCCAATCCAAAATTGCCACCCTGAATACCTGGTGGCCTGACCTCTATCCAGATGTTTGTAAGTTGGCTATGGGAGCCCCGACTGATTGGGACATAGAAGGACATTCTAATATAAAGGTGGCCCCTTCATCACCGTCTCCACCCGAACGATGGGGGTTAGATCCTTGGGGGGGATGCGCCAACCAAAAGTGAAGGAGCATGCTAAGAGCTCTTACTTTTTATGTCTACCCCGGATTTCACCGAGATTGGATTTGGAACTCAAAATGTGGGGGAAAGATAAACTTTTTTTGTAAGAGTTGGGGGTGTGAGGGCTGGAGAGGTGGCTCAGGGGTTACGTCTCTGCCTTGCAGGTGGAAGGTCCTGAGTTCGGATCCCAGATCCCACGTATAGACGCCAGGCGGAAGCGGGGACAGCCTGCGCTTCTGGTCCTGGTAGGGCGGAGCCTGTGAATCCTGGGGCAGAAGGAGGTGGAGGCATCCATGGTGGTTCCCGAATTCATCCGTGGTTCTACACACACACACACACACACACACACACACACACACATACACACACGCGTGCCCGCACATACATACGCACACATGCACAATTGAATAAATAAAAAAAAAAAGAGTTGGGGGTGTGAAACAACTGGAGACACCTATTGGAAGACCAGCTCTACATGGGACCATATAAGGGTACAAGCAAATTACACCCACCGAAAGACAGGGAGTCAGAGAAACTCAGGGTGGACATTTATAGCTGAATGTTCTGGATGATGTCACCCCCTCCAAATTTCCTTCACTGAATCGGGTAAACGGGCATTGGGATGGACCGCCCAAGATATACCTGGGGTCTCAGGTTCTACAAAGAAGGGTATGATGACAGGTTAATACTCACTATCAGACTTAAGGTAGGGACTGTCTACACCTCTGTAGACCCTAATAAGATTTTAACCCGGAGTACTGGTCATCAGCCCAAGCCAAGAGTTAAGCCCAAGCCTCTTAACCCCACTACTATTCCTCCAAGGACAACAGATACAACTACACCCATTCCATCCACCCCCTGGGGACCTTCTAAAGATTCCCACCTAACTGAACTGATCCAGGGAGCCTTTGCAGTCCTAAATGCTACTAACCCTGAGGCCACTAAGAGTTGCTGGTTATGCTATGATATAGCCCCTCCTATGAAGGCATAGCCTACTCAAGCTCCCCCAATGAGACAGCTGATATGAGCCAATGCAGATGGGGACAAAAAGAAACAAAACTCACCCTATCCTTAGTGACCGGACAAGGACTGTGTATAGGAAAGGTCCCACACACACACGCACACTTATGCAATTCAACTTACTTCCGCACCTCTACAGATGGTGATTCCTATTTGCTACCACCACCAGAAGGATGGTGGGCCTGTGCCTCAGGAATAACTGCTTGCGTCAATCTCAAAATTCTCAATGATACCAAGAGTCAAGACTATTGTGTGTTAGTCCAGCTTATGCCCCCGACTCATTTATCACCCCTATAAGGAACTACTAGATTATTGGGACCTGGATAAAACATCCTTAGTTAGACCAAAAAGATTTTAGAATAATACTCTCAGTTCTGTTGGGAGTGGGGCTGGGGGCTGTAGGCACTGCCGCAGGATCCTCGCCCCTCGTCCTTCAACACAAAGCCTATGGTGAACTTAGAATGGCTATAGACACAGACATAGAAAGACTAGAAGACTCCATCTCTAGGCTAAAGGAGTCTCTGACCTCACCCTCAGAGGTCGTTTTACAGAATAGGAGAGGATTAGACTTCTTGTTTTTACAACAAAGAGGACTGTGTGTGGCCCTCAAAGAACAGTGCTGTTTCTATACAGACCACTTGGGGGCCATAACTGATTCCATGGCCAAAGTCAGGGAAGAATTAGCCAAACAAAAGCGTGAACACGAATCGGGCCAGGGGTGGTTCGAAAGCTGGTTCAACTCCTCTCCATGGCTAACCACCTTAATTTATACCCTCCTGGGGCCCCTAATTATACTTTTATTACTTCTTATCTTTGGGCCCTGCATTCTAAATCAACTGCTTGCTTTTATTAAAGAACACATTAGTACAGTACAAATAATGATGTTAAGACAACAATACCAGCCTGTACCCCAACCGGATCTGTAAGTGTTCTCCAATTTTAAGGTTAAAATTCTGCCAAAGAAAAAGGGGGGAATGTAAGAAAAGAAATTTTTAAGACCTAAAGACAGACAAAAACTGTGACAAACACTTCTCGGAAAAGGAGCCCCTTCACCCCAACCCCAGGATTCTAGGGAAAAGGCCTAGTACGTGCGGCTAGGCCACATACCAGGAAATACCTCCACCTTCAAGATTCCAGGAAACACCCTCAACCCCAGGTTTCTAGGTAAAACCACTAATACATGCAGATGTGCTCATTGCCGCCAAGTCCTTCGCGCCATTCCCTTCGTGCCTTGGCATAAGCCAATCAGTTTAAAAGTTAAGTGTTTTGGCCAATCACTTTGTAACAGCATATAACCTCCCTGCGAGGAGGGTATAAAAGGTGTGTGCTTCTTAGGCTGGGGGTCGACTCTCTGCCTCATGTGGAGCGATCCCAGCATGCTGGAATAAAATCCTCTTGCTTTTGCATCGAACCTGGGTCCATGAGTGTTTCTGTGGGGAACAACTGTTCTGATTTTCATACTGGAAAGTGAGAAAGCAAAAAATGGCAGAGGCCTCTACATCTCATGACACACTAGTGAGTAGTAAGTAGGTTAAACATGTCCTTATCCACAAAGACGTGAAACCACAACTTGACCCAGATACAAATGAGTATGTAGGTCTGAGACATGACTTCCATGGCAAACTGGAAGTAAAATGGAGAGGCACAGATAACCACAACTCCCTCCAGACCTGTGCATAACAGCCCACACAAAGTATCCTGACTTCTATCATAGAAGTAGGGTATTATAGTTGATACAAGTGGCAGGTTGATGGTTGAGGGTTTGAGCTCTGGGCATATTTGTAAAGGATTAGTCATTAAACCCAGCGTGAACCTGAAGGAGACTGGTACTTGACAGAGAAGGCCCAACCCATGGGGGGGTGGGACTAAGCCGTGGACAGATGAATAAAATACTGAAAGCTGGCTGAGGAGGTTGGCATCCTTCTGCATACTTAGCCAGACATGCTGGTCTGCCAAGTAAGGATTGTCCGTCTCTCAGTCATGGACATGTGGATTATGTGGGAATGATGTGGCCAGTTCTCTTAGCTCTGGTGTTAGTGTGTGCTTTCTCATCAAGCTATAAAAGGAACTGTAACTAGACTGTCATAAGCCATAACCCTCATTTCCTTAAGCTGTTTTGTCATTTTATTAGCACTATGCAGATTAACTGCAACATATGGTCAACAATTAAGAAGTTTCCCAAGATACCAAAATACCAAGATACCTACTGATGCAGAAACAGAAGCCATGTCTACAGCAGGATCACCCAAATCACCTTTTCCCATCACACCCTCATTTCTATTTAGAATTCAGTGGCACCATGGAACTTTATACTGCACTAGAAATAACTGAGCTCCTCACAGTGTGTGGCAGTGAGCCATTTGACATGTGGCTAATGTGGCTAACATGACTGAGGAACAATACTTTTTGCTTTCTTTTCATTAATTTAGTTAGCTAATTGTGTCTTCCACATTGGAGAGCAGCACCTAAATTCTGACTCTAAGAAGAAACAATGATACAGGTGGATCTGGAAAAGAAATGTTAATATAATTTCATTTTGTCTTTTCTATTTGGGCTAGATAGTAAAGAATAGCATGCTGTAAATCCATTCTTACAAGCGCTTAGCAGTACATTAAGTACTCTTCACCATGTTCCCACAATCTCAGTGACGACAAGGTGGTTACAGGAGGAGAATAGAGATGCCTAGAGGTTTGGGAAGGAGCAGTTCACTGCATTGGTCCTAAGTGTCCTAGAGATGTTTGTCTCTGGGGTTCTAGTGTGCCACAAACCTTCTCTAAAATCGTTCTATGCATTTTTAAAATTAACATTGAAATCCAAAATGTATGCCAAAGAAGACAAAGAGGAAGGAAGTGGAAGAAGTAGGGTAAAGTGGCCAGTGTTGTAATGCTTAGTTTGCTCTGTTGCTGCCAGTGGGTCCTTTTACAATCCCCATCTCAGCACACTGGCCTCTGAGCAAAAGATTTTGTGCTTACTTTCCGTACCCAAGAGAGGAAGCAAACTGGTTTCAGTCATGCATCCCTCCTTAACTCTTTAACTTATCCAGCAAGAGAGCAGGTGATAGGGACACACATTTCTTATTGGATCCGTAATATTTTCAGGTAACTCAGTCATTGTAAACATGGAAAATGCAGATTTTTGAGAGTATTGTCTAGCCACAATTCCCATGTATGCGAGACTTACAGAAATTAGATGCTGGTGGTCAGGAGGAGATCTTAGAGAGGAAGTGGGCTCCATTTTGTGCCTCTTTTTTCCCTAGTAGGCCCCTGAATTGACTTGCTATGGAAGGAGCTGATTAGAATTGATTCTGAATGTGCCTCTCAAGGAAAACATAAAATATTAAGTATCCAAGAAATAAAATGTGTGGGCATTAATCTGATGTTTGTACCACCATGATTGGAAAGCATTCTTCAACAATGTGACCTTGAACTGTTGTATCTGGCATGGTGACCCTGAACTGTGAGAACACTTCGTTAATGTTTGTATAAACATGTTTCTAGGTAACAAGGCTCTACTGGAAGGCATGGAAACTTTTCCATTAGACCACTGATGAAGAATTCAGGTGTTTGTCTTTGGTTATTAGGGAGACTGAAGAAGTCCAAAACTCCTCCATATTATTGTCCAAATACTCATCCAAAGTGTTTTGTTCTGCCTTTGCTTTTACATCCAATTTCTACCCAATGTTATAGAATACACTTGGAAGAGTCCCCTCTCCCATTCTTATTTATATCAATACATCCTAACTTTACATGTTAAATGGACTCAATGTGGTATTAACATTTATGTATACAGAGTGGACTGATTAAATTCAACCATCCCTCGCAACCCTACTGTTCGCAATCCTATGTTCAAGTGAATGCTTGTAGCTTCTTCCCGTGAGCAAGAACATGGCAACACCTGTCTTTCTGTGTCCAACTTACTTCACTCAACATCAAATCTTTCAGTTCCACCCATCTTTCTGCCAGTGACAGACTCTATACTTTTATATGGTTGAATAATGTTCCACTATATGTACATACCATGTTTTCTATATATCCTGTAAGCTGATTACACACTTTGGTTCTACTAAATAGCACTACACAGCAGTGTAGAGGTGTCTGACTCTTTATGGTAATTTTATTTCCATTACAAGAGCTGGATCAGTTCCTCAATGATATAAGAACCTTATGGTCCACTTAGCACTCAATGATTGGATCTGCCAGCTGGGGACCATATTTTCTGTACATGAGCCTTTGAAAGGATATTTTCTATCTCATACATCATACAGGTTGCTCTTCGGTGTTCTGTTCCACAAAAATCCATAGATTTGGGACATCATTCTGCTCCTAGATTATAATATGCTGTGTCTGGGAGGACACCTGATAATTTTTTTGTCTTTTCATTTCTCATGTGTATATGCATAGAGAGTTGGGTGTATGCATGTTTCTTGAGAGTATGTGAATGTGGAAGCCCAAGGTTGTTATAAGGAATTACCCTCAGTAACTCTTTTACTTTATTCTTTTAAGGCTAGGTCTCTCATTGAACACAAAGCCTGATGATAAGGCTAGTCTGACCAGCTAGTTTGCTCTGGGGATTCCCAGTCTATGACTTCCAAGGCTAGAATTACCGGCCAGTCATCATTTCCACCTGGCATGTTGTGTTGGCTCTGAGGATCTGAACTCTAGTCCTTTTGCTTATACAGCAAATGAGTTAACCCAACTCTGCCCATAGGACCATTAGTTCCAATAGAAAGGATGGCTGTTCTCCAAATACCCGTCCTTCTTCCATTCATTCCCACAGTCTGCGAAGGACTGGGTGACTCCCACCTGATAGCTATTCAGACCCCAAACTATCTTTGAGAGGTGATGGTTCAATCTTTTCCTCTCTACTGCTACTGTACTTTCCATGTCATATCCCAGGCCTCTGCAAAACAAAAAGAGAACTGTTGTTTAGAAAACTTGCAGCTAGGCTACTGGTGGTAATTCAGTGCTAGGGTGCTTGCCTAGCACACGAGAACTCACAGATTTGCAATTAAGATGAGAGAGGAAAATTTCCTGTGGGATCTTTCTAGAATAACACTCTGGTATAAGGAACTTAGCTGATGTGTCTATATAAAACACACAGTACTCTTTTGAGATTATACACAAGATCTTTTCTCTTTTGTTTTTTGATAGATTAATCTCAAACTATTCAGACCTTAAAAGTTACAACTGCAATTTTTTTCAGACTCTCAAAACATGAAGACTTAGGTTCACATTTGGATCAGATATTGCCCTAGGAATTCCCTTCCTGTGCCTTTTCAGTGCTGGCATTCTGGAAGCCACCATACTTCCCCTGCTTTTACCTGGCTTCTAAGGAACCAGATAGTGTTCCTCAAAGTTGCAGGTCAAGCACTTTATCCACTGAGCATGCTCTCTATCTCCAACTTTAATATTTATTAAAAGGTAGGCTGTAAATAGTTGAGAAAAAGTCTGCCTGGAAGGCCATTTGAAAACAGGAAATGTCCCTGTGCCTGAGGCAGACAGGGTAAGCACCCCTCTTCCCATGAACTTGCCAAAATTGGCTTCTCTCAGGCTCTGAGAGATCCCTGAAGCCCATTAGTTTGTCTCTTAGAAACTGCATTGGGAACCATGGTACACAGATCTGCAGCTACTATCCATGAAACTCACTGGCTTGGATACGGAAAAGGGCTATCAGAAAACCAAGCCGCACAGATGTCTCCAGTGAAACCAGACCAGATAGAAGATTTATGCCTTTTTTGAAAGAGCAAAAACATTTGCTTTCCACGTCATGTGAATGTTTGTGACTTCCCAGCCAAACCCAACATACTAAGTCCCAGCAAGTGGGACAGCTTCCAGAGCAGTTTCTGAGGGTTGAGCAATCTGAAGTTTAGGGGCCCTCTGCTCCTATAAATCCCAACAGCTCCACACTTTGTGGAGGAAATTAGCTCACACCAACTGCCAAGTGTGATAAAAAAAAATGAAATAGATTGACATTCCAATAAAACAAGCTCTTCATCCTTCTGAGTTCACCAGAGTCCCTGGGGTTATATTTATTCCAAAAATAGCAATGCCTTATACCATATTCCTGGTTCAAAACTCACAGATTGCAGAGGGCTTTGCCTTCACCATGCTGCAAAGGCAGCTTTGACTGTGTTTATCTCCCAGCATGATGCGTGCAGAGTCTCATTATTAATGTGACAGATTACTAGGGGAAGGGGGGAAAGGGGGTTTTCAAGCCATATGCAGATTGAAAAAACACAGAGAAACAAATATGCTAAATAGATATGCATGCCTTGCACTTCACAGTTTCCTCAAAACTTACCCTCTCCAGCACAGGGGTAGCAGGCAGGGACAGATAATAAGGGAAGCAGAGGTGAACTTTACCAGCCATCCAAAGAGCAGAGGGTTTGCTCTAAATATTAAAATGTCCTCCGTAGACTTTTGTATTGAACACTTGGAGCCAGAAAGGTTCTGGAAATCTTAGGAGATAGGGCTTAGTAAATCACTACGAATGTACCTTTGAAGGTTTTATTTGGCCACTGATCTCTCTCTCTCTCTCTCTTTCTCTCTCTCTCTTTCTCTCTCTCTCTCTCTCTCTCTCTCTCTCTCTCTCTTGTCCTCACACTTCTACCACCCCATCCTGCCCAAGCTCACACAGCTAGGGTTGAAACCTCTGAAACCATGAGCCAAAATGTTTCTTTTCTTCTTTAAGTTGCTTCTGTCAGACATTCCGTCATAGCTATAGGAAAGATCACTAAGGAACCTGACCTCCATCCTTTGCATCTGCCTTCTCCCTCGCCTGGGCCTACTACCCACGTGACTTCGCTAAGGTTTCTGCAAGCTTTGAAGGTGAGTGAGCTAATGTTGATGTTAAGACAAGAAAGGAGGTACAGAGTCACTGAAAGAGGAATTGTTGATGGAATTGTTGGGAAACTACAACGCATCTGTGGCAGGGCAGGAAGATGATGCTCTGTGGTGCGCCTGACCAAGGGTCTTCCACTTCCCTTTCATCTGCATGTCTGCCATGGCAGGGAAGGAGAATGAATATTCAGGGCCCGAGTAACTTTGTACTCATCTGCAATATAGATGAGTTATGCAAGGTGAATATCAAAATTCAGGCATCAGTAGATGACTCAGTCAGTAAAATGCTTGCTTCATAAGCATGAGGGTCTGAATGTGATCCCCACCACTCATGTGTGGTGACACATTTTAGAATCTCAGTGCTATGGAGGTAGAGATAGGCAAATCTGTAGGCCTTGCTGGACAGCCAGTTTAGCCAAATAAAATCTTGTGAACCCAGGGTCCAAAGAGAGATCTCGTCTCAAAAAGCAGGGTGACTACAAAGGAATGATCTGCCTAGATGGACCCTGACCTCCACGAACATGCACACATGATTTCAGAGATTTCAGCCCATCATCAATTTTAATTCAATTGTCATGGGCCTGCGACTAGCAGTACATTATACTAGGGATGGCACGGTGGGCCAGAACTGTTTACTTCATGGAGGAAAGGAAAGAAAGAGAGAGGTACACAGAAACAGAAAAAAGAGGGAGAGGGCTATAGAAGAATGCTTTGATATATATGAACCCCTTCAGGGTTATGTGTTTAAATACTTCTTTGCTGGTGGCAGCATTTGGAGAGGTAATAGAACCTTTAAATCCTGGAGCCTTGTTGGAGGAAGCATGTCACTGGAAGGTGGGGTTTGAGATTTGGTAGCCTATCCCCCTTTCCTCTTCTCTCTTGTTCTCTCAACCTCCTGACAGTTGTAGTGACTTGAGTTGGCTTCTGCTATAGCTTCCATGCCTTTAACTATGTATTTCTCATAATGAAAGACTCAATACCATCTGGAACTATAAACCAAATAAATAAATGAAACAAAACAATAAAATAAAATAAACCACCTTCTCCCTTAGGCTGCCTATGTCAGAGTCTTATAACAACATAACAGTAACTACAGCTACCATGAATGAACAGGGGAACTCATACTGGTTTTAAAAAGTCAAAGCATTCTTCTTGTCTTCTGTGTTTAAAAATTATTAAGGGAATAAATTTAATACTAATCACATTTGTCTTAGTCACCTCTCTGCTGGGGCTACTATAACAAAGTTCTACTGGACACGTGCTCATTGCTATCAGTTCTGGAATCTGAGGTTCCATTGTGGTGCCGCATGGTAAGGCCACTTTTTGTCTTGGAAATTACTGTTTCCTCACCATATCCTCATGTGGTGGGAGCAAAGAGAATTTGCTTGTTCTCCCTCTTCTAATAAAGCTACTATTCTCATCATGAGACCCCAAATTTTGCTCATACGACCTTGTCCATCCCAAATGGTCATGTACAGACCCTTCATCACCTCCAAATACTCACATTGACTTTGCAACAGGACATATTCCAGTGCATAGGCATATTCTTCTCCTGTCAAAGTCTGACAATAAAGAATATTTACTACTGAAAAACCAAACTCTACTTGACTTTTAAACTTACATCTCCCTGAGTATTTTTGCCTTTGCCAATTGTCCACGACCTGTTTAAAAAATGCTGACAATAGGGGCTGGAGAGGTGGCTCAGGGGTTAAGCCTCTGCCTTGCAGGCAGAAGGTCCTGAGTTCGGATCCTAGACTTCACGTATAGATGCCGGACAGAACTGGAGGGTGGCCTGTGTTTCTGGTCCTGGTAGGGCGGAGCCTGTGAATCCCAGGGTAGAGTAAACAAGGAGGAGGTGGAGGCATCCATGATGGTTCCCGAGTTCGCCCGTGGTTCTACACACACACACATACACACACGCACACACACACACATATGCGTGCACACGCACAATTGAATAAATAATAAAAAAAAATTCTGACAATAGCCAAGTCTTCTTGTTTTGTATATTCCCTTGTGTTCCCTTCAATTTAAGTGTTGGAAAGGGGCATGCTTTCTGGAAGTATACTTCTGAGAACCAGCAATGTGTACTTAGTCAGATGAAGGATGCCACTGCCATTAGAAAGCTGTAGGAACGACAGCTGTCAGAGTGTGAGAGGGCTGTGAGAAGATAAAGTGATTTCATCTAGACATGAGGTATAATCATAGTAGGAAAACCTAAATTCAGTGTAACTATTTGTCCCATGGAAATGATATGGAAAGGGGAGGATGGAGAAGACCACTTGGGGAAAATGAGAAAATTCAAAGTGTGGCCTGGGGAGATAGCTCAGTGGGTAACGTGCTTGCTGTATAAGTATGAGGATCCAAGTTTGAATCCCAGAACCCACTTAAAGTCAGACACAGTAGTGCACATCTGTAGTACCAGGGCTCCTACAGCAAGTTGTGAGATGGAAACAGGAGACTCCCCCAGAAGATAATGGGACAACTAGCCTGGTATAGGCATCAGCAAACTACAAAAGGGACCCACTCTCAGACAAGGTGGAAAGTGAGAATCATCACCTGAAAGCTTACTGGAAAGAGGAGGATTACCAGTGAGAAAGGGAGTGGGACAAGGGGGCAACATGGAGAAAAATGACAAAATTCACTGTATTAAAATGTCGAAGAAATTTTAATAATTGTCCAAAAAATAAGTGTCATAGTTAAGCACAGGTGTCAACTTGACTGCTGAGGGTTTAAGCTCTGGATACAGTTGTAGAGAGTTGATGGTTGAGCTAAGCCCAGAACAAACCTGCAGGAGATTGCCTAGCCGATGGGGAAGGCCCAGCCTATGGTGGGTGGGACTAGGCTCTGAACAGGTGAATAAAATATTGAGAGCTGGTTGAGAAAGTTGGCATCCTTCTGTACACTTGGTCAGACATGCTGGTCTGGCAAGTAAGGATTGTCCATCTCTCAGCTGTTATGCAGTGATGGTGTGGCCAGTTTCCTCAACCCTGGTGTTGGTGCGTGCTCTCCCATCAAGCTGGACTAAGAACTGTAACCAGGAATCATAAGAGAATAAACCCCTTGTCCCTTAAGCCATTTGATGGTCATTAATCAGCAACCATGCAGGCAGACTGCAACAATAAGTTTTGTTTCTAAAATTTTATTTCATTGTATCACAGTCTAAAAAGAATTTTAGAGATACTCCTAAAAGGTGTCATACCCAATAAACCCATTAGAAAGGCTAACTTCCACTAAAGATGCTCTTTTCATTGCTGTTTTCCTTCCACAGGGAGTATTGAAGAACTAGACACCTTATATGAAGTTTCCTGACTTACACAGAAACGTCAGAGTGAATCTCAGCAGACACATAAGCATCCTTGGGATTGAGAGCTCTCAGGACAAGGGCAAACTGTTTTCATAAAACCCAAGCTTCATAGTACCAATGGGGTGGCAGCGGAGCCTGTCAATCACGTATCAGAGATCTCAACAGAAGCCCCATTCAGCCGACCACCTAACATTAAGTTCAGCAGCTAAGCAAATCCTTAGTTGGGATATGAAATTGTGCTCATATTCAATTAGCTATAGACCACTATGGAAGGTGCAAGCATGTCCCCAGGTACTGAAGAGTGTTTTGCCCAGCCCAATGCTGCCTTGAGCTATCACTTTGGATGGAAGCATTTTGACATTTAGGATGACAGATTCCATTAATCCACTGACACTTAGAATCAACTTAGCAAAGACACTAAGTTCAATAAACAATGACAAATTCTGCCACAGGGAAGGCAGAAAGTTGTATCTAAACGAAACACGGAAGGTTCTGTAAGACCACAGAACTCAAAAGCATGAAACACATCTCTTCCCGCTGTTCATTCTGATGGTGGTTAAGATGCAGCTTCTGGGGTCAGGCTGCTGGTTTTGTGTTCAGATTCTATACTGTCAGCGAATCCTTGGGAAGACAAACCAGGAAAAAAAAAAAAAGAACAACTCTTAACGGGGCTGTTGAATCCATAAAGCACTAAAGCCGTATACTTGTGCCCACAAGACCTGTACAAGATTTGATCTGTCAACATCTCATCATGAAGAGGGAAGAACTCATGAGATATCATTCCCCACCGAGGGTTGGTGTTGACTAAGGGAAGGAGACCGACTTTCTCCAGAGTTAAACCCACTGATGTATTGCTCATCCACCTTAATCTTTTGAGAGTGGGTCTCTAATTAAACCCAGAACTCACCTATAGGGTTCATCTCCTTAGCCAACCTACTTAGAAATTCCCAGGCTTCATCTTTCTTGGCTAGAATTACAAACAAGCTTCCACACTTATCCAATACTTTATATAGCAAGTTGCTAACTAATTTTCCCAGGCCATTCCCACAAATTTAAATAAAAAAAAAGGAAGGCATGCTGACTGGCCAATGATGTCCCTAAGTAGGACTAGTATCATCTTCAAAGACCTGGCATTGCTGGAGGCAGCAGAAAGCAGTTTCTCACCAGCACTCTGACCTCCATTCTTTGAATGCTGTGGCCCTTTTTCTTACTCCTATAATTCTCAAATGCTTCTTCTCTATCCTGCCTTCCAAGTAAGCACTTACTCAGCCAACAATTATTATATGCCTTCTGTGCCCGGGATGTACAAAGATGGTGTCGCATAATGCAAGTCATGATCATGAATTCCACTTTGATACAATGCTGCAGAAATTCTTGGATTAAGCCAGGCCCAGTGGAACATGCCTGGAATCCTAGCATTTGGGAAGTAGAGGCAGGAGGATCAAGAGTTCAAGACTGGGCTGTGTTACATAGTTAGAGGCCAGTTCTAGGTTACATGAAACCCTGTCCCCAACGCAAGTTCCTGAAGTACGTCCAGGTGAAGATATCCAAACAAACAGCAGATATTCAGCCTGAGACTTGGTAGCAAGGTGCAGACTGCAGATTTTTCACTGGAGGGTATCCATTGGGTCTGTTTTGTAATTGGCCATGAGAGTGAGCATTGTGACCCAGGGCAGATATAAGGTCAGGAATAGATTCTGCTGTCAGAGGACAGAGGGGAAGGTCAGAGAACTGTGAGCACAATCAGAACAGGGTGGTGTCAAAGAATCCATGAGAGCAGAGTGCCACCAAGAACACAGGAACTCCCACTGGGCTTGTAACAGGAAGCAGCTGGGAGTTGGGGACCAGTAGAAGAGATCATTTCCTTAACAATGGAGATGAGTTGGGAGTTGCTAGAGACTCAGAGAAAGCAAAGGAGGGACAGTTTTTAGGGAGGTTTGGGGCTAACCTGTGCAATGGGAGGCAGATTTGGTGGCTTCACAGACAGAAAAGAAGAAGCCAGCAGGGAGGGACAGACTGAGAACAGGTACCGTTGTGGATCAGAACACCTGAGCCATCTCTCCAGCCCTCTTAAATTAAAAACTTAAATTTTTTAGTATTATTTTATCATGTGTATGTGTGTGTATAGATTTATGTATGTATGTATGAGTGTGTGTGTCATAGAGTACTATGTGTGCTTATTTTAGAACCTCAAGAATCATCCTGGATTTCTCGGCCTCCTATCTGCACTGCTCCGGGGTTTCCCAGACTCCACCTTCCAAGGCCAGAAGTACAGGCCTCTGCCATTTCTGCCTGACGTTTGCACATGGGATCTGAGATCTGAACCCAGGTATTTTTTGCTTGCAAGGCAGAGGTTTAACTCCTGAGTTACCTCCTCAGCCCCTCTTTCTTAAAATTTATTTTTTATTATTATCGTATGCATGATGTGTGTGGGTGCATGCACACACCTGTGAAGGTGAGGGCAGGATCTCTCTGCATACTGCAGGCTAGCTAGACCACAAGCCTCCAGTCCATTATCCCACCTCCCTCTTCCATCATCCCTTAGAACTTCCAGGATTACAGATACAAAGCATAACATCCAACCTTTTATGGATCAACTCAACTTGTCAAGCTTCCACAGCAAGTGCTTTTATCCACAGAGCCATCTCACCAGTCCATAATATTCTTTTCATAATATTATTTTTCTTCTTTACACTTTCATGCATGAATCCAATAAATTTATATCATTTCACCTCTTATATCCCAACCCCATATGCCCTCATTTCCCATTTCATACTTTCTCCTTTCTAGCCAGTCTCCCTCCTACTTTCATGTCTTTTTGCATGTGTGACCTACTGGGTTTCATTTGGATGCCTGTACCGGCAATGCCTGCGTACTCACTGGAGCATGGATAACCTATTAGTGGGTAAATCATGAAGAAGAGTAACCCCCTTCAACAGTCTCTCAGGGAGGAGCAATGTTTCTTGAGATCTTCCCTCTTCCATGAAAATGGGACAGGTCGAATCTGATGTAGGTCTTGTGGAAGTGGACATAATTGTGGTAAATTCTTGGATGCTGTAGCCCACTTGTGACCAGAGGATACTGTCTGGCAGCATCCTTCCCCACCCACAACCTTCTCCTTTATGAATGCCCCCAACTCAGGAAGCTGCGAAGCCCTTTATAAGCTCGTTCGGTGACAGCAGAGGTGAGTGAGTGGTGACCTAATTCATCCCCTTGATGCACACCTGTCCTGACGACTTTCACATCCTCTCTCCTGCAACTGGAAGACTAGCTATAGTCGCCCCGAGACCGGTGTTGGTGAGCAGAGAACAAATACCAGTTGGCTGCCAGGAGATTACAAGTCATCTCTGACTGGTTATAAAGTTAATCTCAGATTAGATGGCTGCAGTGGCTAGTCCAGGCCAAAAGTACAACTGCCACAGAAGAATCTCTAAGACAGGAACAATCAGTCAGCAGGTTTCTTCATCTGAGCCCATCTACTCCTCCAGCTACAGTGGTCACTGCTGGGAATTATGACATTGTTTTTTATACTCTCTCTCCCACGTTCTCTTGATGCTTAGAGAGACAGATGTCAAGTGAGGAGTGCCACTTCATCTCATGACTACTTTTTAGGTTGAGAGATTTACTCGTAGGAGAGTCGGGAATGAGGCTGCATCGCCGGCTCCTGCCATCCCACTGCCTGGCATCACTGTCGAATGGGAGAGAAGAGGCATCATCTCCCCGTCTCTGCCCTCAGCCGCTTTCAGCCTGACTTCTGACACCAGCTCACTGCCAGCAATGCGCTTCAAATTCAGTTAGTTCAAACTCTCGGTGATTTTTACGTAACTGATGGCAGTTCCAAGAACAGACATCAAATACTCTTGTGATCTTTCACAGTGAAGCAGAAACCGCTGGGTAGAGGGGACAGGAAAGAGCCCTGCCCCCGTCCCCGACTCCTGCTGGTTACCCTGAGCTAGGGCCAGAAACACCTCATAAACTGTGAGGCAGTCATTTACTAGAAATAATGTCATTGAAATAGAGGTTTCCATGCTAACAATGGCCTCCGGCCAAGCCCAGACTGGAGAAGAAGAGAGGGAAGTTATAACCCAGGTCTCCACGATTACACATCACCTTGACCCCTACCGAGTAGATGAAGGGCAGCACAGCAAAGGGAGAAACTTGAGTGAGATTGCTATGTAAGGTGGTGAGTGAAAGTGGTGAGAATGTTTGAGTCAGAGGACGAAATGACTCAATTGTTTTGCCGCATTCACAAAAACTGAGAAAAGAGACACGACAGGAAAGGTTGTGTCACCAAGATGCTATATCCCTGGTTACTGCAAGCAAACAGCAGAAACCAGAGAGAGATGTGGCCTATGTTGAAGTGCAAGCGACCTTGATCCTGGCTTTCCTACCGAAGGGGTGTGTGGCTCACCAGAGTGTCTGCGCTGGAGTTCTTTCTGCCCGATGTCATCTTCAGGAGCCTGCATCTGGACATTCCAATCCCAGGGACATGGATTAGGCTCTAATAAAGTGTGGGGTTTGGTTTGTAACTGTTTCTGGAAGTCCTATTCCTGAAAGACCCGGTTGGTCTCCAGTCTCCAAACAAGCTGCCTACTGATTAGAGCCTTTCTTCTTCTACCTTGGATGTCACCTTCAATGGAAATAAAGCAAGCAGCCCAACTGGAGGCAGGGTGGTGTAGGGCTCCCCACAGCCCCTTTGGGTTGGAAATCCTGCACTCCTGCCACCTACATGACCTCCAGCAAATCGACCTCTGTGAACTATGAGGCTGTCCTCTCTAAATAGAGTGAATAAGAATAAGACATGCTGAGTTTTACTGTTGCTGCCCAATAAACAGCCCACAATGTAGTAACAGAAACAACAGAAGCACGCTCCAGCACATGATTTCTAAGGATCAGGAATCTAGCTGCAGCTGATCAAGACCTCTCATGTGAAGCTGGGCTCCATCACCAGAGGCTCCGCCTGGCCAAGATGGAACACTGGCAAGACTGAGAACCAGAGCCCTAGCTCCACACTTCCTGGTCTTATCCACAGACCATTCAAATGACTTCGTGGCAACCAGCTTCTTCCAGTAGTTTCAACACAGCAACCCACTTATGAGAGAGTGACATGAGCAAAAGCAAGGAGTGAAGCCGCAGGTCCTTCCACAGCCTTGGCAACAGCCTACCATCATCAGTCACATTCATGTGTATGTGACTATACCACATGTGTATATATGAGTGTAGGGGGACATATCTATATGTATCGGTGTGTACATATGTGGCATATGTGTATCTATGAGTGTATGTGTTTGCACCATATCTATATATATAAGCCTGTGTGACATAAGTGTATATATAAGTGCATGTATGCACAGGGCATATGTGTATATAAGAGGGTATGTATATGTGTTGTATATCTGTATGTATGAGAGTATGACGTGTGTATATATATATGGTCATATATGTATGTATGTGTGTAAATGTGTGTGGTACATGCATATATATGAGTGTGTGTGTGTTTTGTGGCATATGTGTATGTATGAGTGCATACATGGGTGTAGGTGCCATATGTGTATATAAGAGTCTGTATACGTGTGTGTGATATGTGCATGTGTGTAATATATGTTTGTATGTGTATGCATGAGTGTCTACATGTGTGTGACATGTGTACATGAATATGTATGGGCCCTATATTTATGGATGAGTGTGTGGATTTATGCCATATGAGTGTGTGTGTGTGTGTGTGTGTGTGTGTGTGTGTGTGTGTGTCGTGCATGTGCATGCAGGCGCATGTGCATGTGAAGGCCAGAGGCTAATATCCGGTGTCGTCTTCAGTTGCTCTCCACCCTACATTTTGACACAGTGTCTCTCACAGAACCTGGGACTCACTAATTTAGCCTGACTGACTGGCCAGCGATCTGTTTGTCTCCATCCAGTGCTGAGGTTACAGGTATGTTCTGCTTTGCTCAGCTTTTAATATAGGAGGCTGACTCCAAACTCAAGTCCTCACACTCATGCACACTTATCTCCCTAATTCCCATATAGTCAAAATCTAGTTAGTTTTACAGAGCAACCCTGAAAATTGTGACAGAACTACACACCTGTGGATCGTGCTTCCAGGAAGGAGCGGTGGAGATAAGTGGGGGAACACCTTAGCAGGAGTGAATAAAGAGACATTATCTTTATTATTCTGCCAGTGTGAAGCACCCAGACTTAAAATACAAGACAGGAAAATTGGTAGTTATTAGGGTTAAATACTAGGGTTAAAGTGGAGACATTCACTTACCCTGCAAATATTTATTTAAATAGTGTTTGTCACATGCCCAACACAAATTTAGCTCCTTATACTCATCCACAAAACTGAGATCCCTGCCTTCCTTCCATTAGCACAGAAGGGCAGGAGACACAGGTGACTACGTGACTATAAAAACGAGAGGATAGTATAGCATGTTGGAAGACAGGACGCACTAGAAAAGCACGCAGGGAAGAGCAGGCTGGTGGTGGGAGTGAAGTATATTAGACATGAGACCAGGAAAGCTGCACGGAGAAAGCAGAACTCAGAAGGAGTGAGGGTAGACGAGGGTCAGCCAGGCAGACAGCGGAGAAAAGCGTAGGTGAGCAGCCGCTTTAGGCCAAGGTAATTTTGCATCCCATGGTTCTGAGGAAACATCACCAAGGCAGCTGGGGAAATGATTTGGAAAGAAAGTCAAAGGGGGGAAAGATTGTGCTACACCTTGCAGCCTCGCAAATCCCCTCTACTGGCAGAGCAGCAGACCAAGGTCACACTACTGCTGTCTGTGCCACGCCAGGATGTCTATCACTAGGAGCAGCTCAGGACACAGTACAGTAGTGACCGTATGGGAGACACAAGGTCCACAGGGACTTTGTGCTGACACACTGCGTCCTGGGGCCTTGCTACCTACCTGTCCTCCCATCTCTTCTGCTCTTGGCACCTGCCTTCTAGCTACCTGGTGATCTTGTGGTGCTTCATCCCATGCAGCACCTCTTATCTCACCCTCCATCCCACCTTGGCATTTGAATCCGCAGGCACCCAGAACAGCGCCAGGATGAGAACACTGGATCTACACAAGTAGAAAAGACCGCCGCTCCGGCGTGCAGAGCAGGGAGCAGGTGCCCCTGAGCCAATTGCAAAGAATCCTTCTGAGTGGCGCGTGGTGGTAGATGCTTGTAATCCCAGCATGCAAAAGGCTGAGGCGGGGGATCACAGGTTCCAGGCCATCCTGGGCTGCAGAGTGAGACTCTCCCAAAGGAAGGAAACTCCAAGTGCAGAGATAGGTGACAGTGGACTGCTTGGCCCTAAGTCCCCCTCCACAGACACCCCCAACCAGTTCTCAGGTAACATCAGGGAAGAAAGGGTGTGAGTGTACATTGTGGTAAGAATGTGAGTCCCGGAGGACAGGAAGGGTGTGGACACATGGTATCTTCTAAACATGGCAGGACTGTTGCATCGTGAACTACAGCAGCTATGTATGGACATTACACCATGAAAGGGGGAAAGGTCTCAAGAAACACCACGCCTCCCTCAGAGACTAATGAGGGCTATTGCTGGATTGGGGGAGGGGGCGCAAAACTACTGTTCCCAGTGACGTGCCTATCAGTGTATCAGCCTTGCTCCAGCAAGCGCCCAGAAACATCTCATTAAGAGTAACCCAGATGGGGGACTTGGTGGACCACACACAGAGAAGGACATGAGAGGGGGAGGGAAACTAGTGTGGAGAAGAAAGATTTGTAGTGGAAAAGGTAGAGGATTAGCCTTGGATAATGAGGGATGGAAAAGAAACAAATTCATTGTGTTCATGTACGGAGTCCTAAAGGAATATAAATTTAAAAATTAAAGTTTTTTAAAAAGAAAAAGAAAGCCCTGCGCATTGTCCAACACACTGTTGACCTCACAAAGTCTAGCATCTGCTAAAGGCACCAAGATCCTTGGAGGCAAGGGATTGGCAGCCACAGCAGTGTTCCTATACCTAAGGGGAACATGGGAAAGGGTTCAGGGAAAGACCACTGGGTCCTTGTACGTCATCGGAGAGGAGGGCCCAGAGGAAAATCAGACATGCACAAGAAAGGACTCTCTGGGAATTGGGGCGGGAGGCACTGGGGGATGGGAAGGGAGAGGGGTGGGGAGGGGGAGCAGGGGATACGGGGGGCGGGGAGGAGGAGGGAGGGAGGGAACTGGTGCACCTAATAAGTTTGTATGAACTGAAATAAAAAAAAAAAGAAAAAGAAAAAGAAGGAAAGAAACCACCCAAACCCTTTGAAAAGAATCTTCAGGGGAAACGAAGCTAGCAGGAGACTAGGGAGGTTCTTCAGAGGCTGGGCACAAAAGACTGCCCGTCCCTGGGCCAGGTGACAGCAGGCAGAGGTGAGGAAGTGGGCAGGTGCTGGGCGTGCTCTGAAGGACAAGCCAATTACGATGCCCTGTTGGTTCAGATGTGCCATGGGAGAAAATACAAATGAAAGAATTTAGACCAGTGGTGACAGACGTCCTTACCTAAAAGGAGGGAAGCTGTGGACAGAGCAGATATGGGAGCAATTTGAACATGTTTGATGTGCCCTGAACCACCAGGGTGGATGAACTTCAGGTAGAAACTTGGATACATATTGTTTCAGTTGACTAACTCAATGCAACAAAATACCCAGCCCAAACAATTTACAGGAGAAAAGGAGTCTTATTCAGCTCTAAATTCCAGGTTGCGGGAAACATTACATCATTACAGGGACAGCTGCAGAAGCCTAAAGCAGTTGGCCACGTCACATTCACAGCAAGAATAGAAGCCAAGGAATCGGTGCATGTCTGATGTGACACTTAGACACAGGTGTCAACTTAGTTGCAGGCTGAGCTTGGGACTCATCAAGGAAGAGTTGATAGTTAAGGCAACCCTAAGCAAACCTGAAGGAGATTTTCTAATTGATGAGGTAAGACCCAGCCCAAAGTGGTTGAGACTTTTCCCTGGGCAGGTGGGTAAGATGGGGAAAGTTGGTTCAGTAAGCTGACATTCTTCAGCACACTTGGACAACCATGTTATCTGGCAAAGGAAGTTTGTCCTCTCATAGCAACCGTGTGGTTATGGGGTGACCAGTTCCCTCTGCTCCTGATGGTAGTGTGAGCTCTCTTGCTAAGCTGGACTAAGAACTGAAACTAGATGATCATAAGCCAAAATAAAAGATTGTTCCCTTGTTCTCATAAGCCATTTTGTTGTGAATTTATCAGCAATATGCAGGCAAATTATGATACAAGCTTACCAGTGAGTTTGCCCTTGCTGTGTTTATACAGTCATGGACCACCTGTCTGGAGGATGGTCCAACCCATTAAGGGTCTTTCCAAAGCAAATATGCAATCATCCCATTTTCCAAGAGTTTATTCAGTGAAACTCTAGCAGCTGGGAGGGCTTTAGAAATCACTTAATGCAATAGGATTTGTCAGCATAGATACTATCGCTGTAACTGTGGATTATCAAAAAACACGCTGGAGTAAGCTATAAATTAGATATGGTTCCTCTCAGGCATGCCTCCTCTAGGTGTGTCCTCAGCCCTGCATCCTAGAGTCAGGGACAATACTCACCATCATGTGAGATATGTTTAGAGATTCAGGAAGGACAGGCGATAAAGAGAGTGAGGGGAGATAAGAAAGAGAGGACGAGGTCCCTGTGAAACCAGGAGACAGAGGAACACTGGAGGATTCGCAACAAAGAAACAGCCAGTGAGCAGAAGGAAAAGCAAGAGTCAGTAGGTGCTGCCCCCCCCAGGTCACTGGTGGCAGCTATGGGAAAGGACGGAAGCTATGCAGCCTCCCACCCCACTGACCACCCGGCCTGGGCTCCCACCTCTGTCTTCCAGCACTGCGCAATGGACCCTTAGCAGAGGGGGGGAGCTCATTAAGAGCCACTGGTGGCCCTGGTTATTACACAGAAGTAGACAGTGCAAAGATTCGAGAAAAATAGTAAACATGGGGGAAAAAACTTAAAACATAAGACTACTCTGCTGAGTAGTTTCCCCCGCCACCTCCTCAGACTGGGGAAAATCAGCCACGAATGGATTGCTGGTCTGGTGCCCCTTGGGTTTTCTAGGTTGAGAATCACTTGCCAGACCCTTCCAGCTGGAGGTGTGTAAAATTCTACAAAAGATGCCCATCACCTCCAGTAACAAGAGCCTGAGCTCCGACAGGAATGCGGAGGGTGAGGGGACTGGGCTGCTGCAGCCACGGGGGCAGAGAAGACACTCTTGTCTACTTCACTTTACGGTGGAGTTAAAAGAAGTTCCCTGGCAGGACCCATGAAACATGGGGTGTCTACAACACAACCGGTGTGCCTCTAAGGAGGGTGTGGAAGGACAATTCAGACTTCTTGCCCTTTGAGAACCGAAGTTTTTGTGGAGGAACTAAAGAGTCTCCAGTCTAAACCTTCCTTATAGACTAAAGCAGAGGAAAATCATTGATTGTAGCTGCCCTGCGATTAATAGAACCGTGTGTCTGTAATAATCATCATCATCCACTAGATGGCAGGCAAGGACAAGGAAGGAAAAAAAAACCTGAACAAGCCCTAAAAAAGTAATAAAAGGCTGAATGAAGGAAAGCTACAATACTAAGTATCTTATAATAGTAACAATAATGATGATAATAATAATAGTAATAATAACAATGGTAATAAATCTTGTGAAGGTAAATGGGTAAAATCCAGGGACACTAAATCAGAACCTTGCATATAAAACATAGCCAATTTTGTAAGAAAGATCACTTTCAAATCTACTTAGTTTAGGTATCAAATTTATAGCTCTCTCTAGCATGTTATTGATAACACACAGTTACAGTGACAATGCCTATAGATCCTATTGTACCAAGTGACTTCTAAAGTCCCTCTAGCTTCTAGAGATTTCCTGAAGATACTCTTGGAAAACAGAATGCAGATTTGGTGTTGGGACTTGAGGTGTTTCTTCATAAGTTATTTATTTATTTATTTATTTGTTTTTTTGTTTGTTTGTTTGTTTGTTTGTTTTCCTGCTCATACAAACATAATAGGTACCCCGATACCTCATACATTTTTAACACCATTCATTCAGCTTGTTCTGCTCTGCCTAACAGTTACCAAGTCTAATACCTGAAATTAAAAAGGTTGGTGCTGTTCTCTGCTTTCTTTCTGTGATGGTTAATTGTCGATTTGCTTGGTTTGAGTGCCATCTGGGACAGTGGTGAAATCTCTGGGTTTGTCCATGTGGGTATTTGCAGAGACGACTCACCCTGAATGTGGGAGGCTGGGGTCGTGGAATGAACAAAAAGGAAAAGAGGAGAAAGCCAGGTTGACATCTTTTGTGTTCCCCCATGTGTGCCTAAAACCTAGACGCTCCTTTCAGTCACTGTACCTTTCCTGATGTGGTGGACAGCATTCCTCTGACATGACTAGTACCCTTCCTACTTAAATTGCTTTTTCTTGGGATTGAGGCAAGATGGCGGGCTGGTGGAGAGAAAAGGAGGAAGTGTAAAGGCACTTTCAAGTCTGCCATGGTAAACAAGTGGAGGTCAGAGGACAGCTTTTGGAAGGCCATTATCTCCCCTCACCATGAATGAAGATCTGTGCGCCTAGAAACAGATTTTAGTGGTAGTTTCTCTTCAGAACATCTTTTTCATTTGACTTGGTAAGGATCTTGACACACCATGGCGGCTGCAGGAATAAAATGGGCCGTATCACGCAGAACTGTCACGAAGTGTTTGTTTCCAAACGCAAAATGGAGCTTTATTGTCTGTTTGTGGTAAATTGACATATTTGCCTCTTCTAGATAACTATAATTGCAAAGCGGAGCTTGCGTTGACATCTAATGGCAGGACGATAGTGTGTTATCACCCTTCTGTGGACAATTCCCTATGAACACACAGAACCTATCCCCAGACCAGATCCTGTACACAGTAATGAAGAAACACATGACCAAGTGTTGAAAACCAGATTAGAAGAAAAAAGTGAACACCTTGCACAAGGAGCCATGATAGAACAGCTCAGCAAGATGTTCTTCACTACCGAGCACCGCTGGTACCCTCACAGACATCGTAAGAAGCTGAATCCTCCAAAAGACCGATGATTGATGTTGAAATTCTTGGAAGAATCAGAGGAAAATATCAATCAGTGTCTCATTTGGCAGTTGAGATAATTCAGCCTGGTGTATTCACTGCAATGCTACATAGTGAAATAATAAAATGTCTTTTTATATATTTTTTAAAAAATGCTTTTTCTTTTGGCTGAAGTAGCTTTTTCTTGGGCATTTGGCTGAAGTAGCCTTTTCTTGGGCATTTGGTTGAGAAAAGTAACTAGTACACTTTCATTCAGAGGAGAACCCATTGGGAATCTGTTTCCACTGTCGGGCTGTGGCTCCACAGGGCAGCGTTGGTGATATGGTGGGTGACCTGTGTCAACTACAGTGCCGGGAACTGCTGGGTGTCGCGGATGCCTGATGTGGCTGCAGACACACTGAGATGGGCCAAATGCTGAACCTCAGTGCCAGCCCCTCATCACACACGGCTTGGGACACTCTTGTCCATTCCCCCAGGCAGACCTAAAGAACTAAACGGCTCTCAAACCAAAAGAAGGCAAACCTCACACCTAAGGTCAGCCAAACCTGAGGCAAGCCATCCCCCGCTGCAGCAGAAGAATCTGGCCAGCTCTGAGGCCAAGTGTCCGAATGACGAACGACCAGCTTACACTGGTGATTTCTTCCGGGCAGTCTGCCCACCTAACACATCACAGGGAGCTCAGAGGAAAGCAATGTACTTGATGGCCAAAGTGCTTACTCGTTCATTTCTTTTAGAAATAAACATCTTTTACAAAACCTGAGCTCATAAGCATGGAATGAGCCCCCAAGAAGTCACCTCATCTGGCCCTTATCTCCCCAAGTAGAGGGGCTGTTAGGCCTTGTTAGTCAAAATAAACACCCAAGACATCTGCAACTTTTGTGTTCCTATGAAGCTTCCGAGGAGCTCTGACCACTCCACCTTCTGTTCATAGCCAGTATGTGACTGTGATTGACACAGACAGTGACCCAAATTCAGACTCTCCTTATCCTGGCTGTGTGGGCTTCAACAAGCAACACAAGCCTTGCTTTACCCCTTTGTGAAATGTGCACTGAGGGGTCATGATGCTTGAAGGAAAAGCAGAGAAATGGCTAGGCACACCCATGGTGCTTGGCTGTCACTAATCAATCAATGTGACCCTTCTCCTTTCGGGGAGTCTTTGGGTTACTAGAATAAGTGGAAGGATGCTTCTAAAACTCAGAATCCAGGATTCTAGACACTTCTTTCACTTCGACTCACAAAATGCAAAACTATCCACTTCTATATGGCTTCTAGATAAACTAGTGAACATCCAAGTAGCTGACAAATCTAGACTAAATAATCACAGTTTGCAACACTACTCCATTTCCAGTAAAAACACAAGCCTTTTCTAGAAACATGGTTGCAAGTACACAGGATTCATTAGTATATTCTGCATGTGTGTGTGTATGTGTGTATGTGTGTGTGTGTGTGTGTGTGTGTGTGTGTGTGTGTGTGTGTGTATGTGTGTATGTGTGTTATTTGAAACTTCCCTGAGTTTTTCACAATCTTCTACAAACCTTGTTAACAACACTAACATCTGAAGAAATTCCAGGGGCACAAGCATGTCTGGCTTGAGTTTCTCATGGTTCTGTGCAGAAGGGCAGACAGTGTGGAGTCCACAGTTCATTTCAGTCAGTCGTGGTGACTTGTACTTCCAATGTCGGTACTTGGGAGGCTGAGATAGGAAAATTAAGGGTTTGAGATCAGCCTGGATTACAGAGACAGATCTTGTTTCCAAAATATTAAAGTATTAAAATTTTTAAAGTTAATTTCATGTTTTCATTTCAGAATAGCAAAATGATATTCATGTCACTGCAATTATAATCAGATGGGCAGCATTGGACTTAAAGGGTGAGAAGCCATACGACTCCGCCACTTAGCCACCTTGCCCTCAGGTCCCCTTTGCCTCTCCTCCGTCAGGCATTGGCAGGTGCAGCCCCTCTCTGGGACAGTGCCAGAAGCTCCCCTAGGGAACTTCCCTGAATCCATCACTTACATCACACTTTGGTTGTTGGAAGCAGCCCACCCCAAGGGGACCCTGTGTGCCAGTGTGTGAGCCTCTGAACCCCCAGGGGAATCCCACGGTGTTCCACACTCGCCTGAACTGCCTCTCCCTCCAGCTGTTGGCTGCTCATCCACGACCTTCCTCTTCCTGTCTCCAAGACAGCTAGAGTCCTAAGGAAGCCAACACTGGTCTCCAGCTCTAGGTGCAGTGCTGGCTAAGCCCCACCTCCTTACTTGCTTCCCTGCCCGTTCCCTCCACTCAACAAACAAATCTGTAGTCTGGGCCATGCTTCCAATGGTCACGCAACATTCAGAACACAGTCATACCAGACAGTAGCCAAGAATTTGGAAATCAGATTAAACTAGCACCCCATGTTTTCTCTGGCAACCCTGCTCCCCACGCATCACTGATGATTACCCCCCTCCCCAAGGGGAGAGAGGCCTGGCCTGAGAACTAGTGGAATACAGATCACTGGCCTCCATCTGCAGTGGAATGAAGAAAAGGTTGGTGGAGGTTCCTATTTCCAAGACTTAGAGGATCTTCAAGTTGTCCCAGGCCCCTCCTCTCCCGAGAGTTGTATCACAGACCCCTCTAACTGCCCTTCTCTGTCCCAAAAAAATTAGTCCAAGCACCGCTGGACTTCTACTTGTGGCTGTAGCAAACCCAATCTCCCTCCCCAGGACCTAGGTGACTACATGTAGTCAGTCTTCTGGGGCACAAGCAAATCCAGCTACGGTACTGGCATGTCCTTCCCACCATCCCCCAGAAAGCTGTAGAAGTGAAAAAGCTCTATCATGAGGAGGTCTCTGTGGTGCCCAAGGCTTTGGAGAGATTTCTTAGTCCACCTCCCACTCTCACCCCATCATGCTGTCCTTTCATATGGATAATCTAGATTGAAAAAATAAGACAAAAAAATTGAAAAGGGGTGCAGAGGAGATGTACCCCTAATTCCTTGGGAAAGTCAGCATCCCTGTGGGAAGCAACCTGACATGCTCAAAGGCATGAGGGAGAGCTAGCTGTTCCTCCTTGCGCTGCCTCTGGAGGTTAAACGATGATGGGAGACACCTTCCAAGGACTGGGAATGACCTCGCTGTAATCCTGCCTTTACGTTGCAAGCATTTCCCTGGAAGCCAATCCCCTGGCTTCCATCCCACAAAGGATGGCTTGGGGTGTGAGAGCTTGGCCCTTGGACTGTCTTAGCCCCCTTAATAGCTATTCCTTGCCTGCCTCCATGTCTGACCCCATCCCTGTGACACTCAGGTCAACAAAGCAGAGATTTCCTTCCTTTGCTATGATCTACCTGCCCCATGTTTCCACCGATGCATTTAAAAATTGCCTTATTTATGATTATTTTTGTTCTTTCACTATAAAAAAAACGAAACCATTGCCATGTTGGAATAAAGTTTCTGAGGGTGATCTAACTGTGCTCCCAGATCATAATTACTTATATTTGGCTCCAGAACAAACTAGTCTTATCCCTTTTGAGGAAATAGCTTCATGTGTCAATACCATGGATGCATGGTCAAATCCACAACCAAAGATACTTACACATCAATTTCTTTGTGACCACGTGTTCTGTATGGAAAGGTCTCTACTCACTCAATGCACTGAAATTACATGAGGACAGTTTCCTCTTGCTGAGGTCAGGCGTTCACTTTTGCTGTTTGCGCACATAAGGATGACACCTTCACTAGCATTGCTCCTGTGCAGCCACAGTGTGATTAGGTTATTCACTGGTGCAGCAACTTTACGAAAGGTCAATGCTATTTGCATAAGCTCCCTGCACAGGCCCGCGTGTCCTCATCTTAAATTAGAAGAAGGAAGTTTAAGAAAGCCACACTTCCTTATCTTTGTAGGGGCAAAGCATGGGAAAAGCTAATCTGCAAAGAAGGAATGAGAGAAACCCATGCAGGAACCTGAGCGGGAAGGTCAGGCAGAGCCACCAGCACAGGTCTGGCTAGGGCCTCTCAGACTCACTCTGGGAGTGAGCAGTTTCCTCCACTGGCTCAGAGCTGCTTCTCTGGTTCTAAGTCATTCAAGATCTGCGATTTCTGCATGGCTACTTGTCAAGTGAAATGAAGAGTCTACTATAGTTGTGTGGTCATGAGTCTATCACGCCAGGAAACTGAAGTCCTTCAGTTCTTTAAATATGTCAGAATGAGGTAGTAGCATGTCTCAGCACAGACTGCTGATCGTACAAGCTTGCCTCCAGCTCATAACTCAAGCATCTAATGTAAAA
The DNA here is from genome assembly GCA_023101885.1 of Typhlomys cinereus. NCBI lineage: Eukaryota > Metazoa > Chordata > Mammalia > Rodentia > Platacanthomyidae > Typhlomys > Typhlomys cinereus. The sequence continues at coordinate 2,894,964 of JALPQD010000015.1, forward strand.
GAGCATTGACTAGTGTTATAGACTTATCTATAAAACAAGAATGGAGATACCACTTGCCCCATGAAGGTTGTAAGGGTAAAGGGAGATCATCTTGGTTTCAGATTTCATTGCTGTAAGAAATATATGACCAGACAATTTAAAGGAACAGATATTTTTTATCCACATTCGTGATTCCATTTGTGTGGAATCCATTCTTTTTAATTCCCTCATATTCTGCTTATCTCAAAAGCAGCCTCATTGAAGCCACAATGGGTAAACTATAGGTAAGAGTACATGCATGTATTGACTTCAAATTCTACACACTGACATACACTGTTGAATAAGTTAGGAAGAAATACATTAAAATCATATGAAATGTTTATATCCTTTGACCCATACCTATCAATTTAGTCTTCAAAAATTATTTTAACAAAAGTGGTCAAATGTATAAAACTATTTCCAATAGAAATACTTATGAGAATAATAAACAAAGTAAAAATTCAGTCATTGGAGAAAGCCTAGGGAAGACAAGGTATCACTTGGTGAGATTATGTGCAACTCTAAAATGATAACATAATTCTACATATAAACATGGAATGGTCAAATATCTGGTAAGTATGTATGAATATACATATACACATATATGTGTGTGAATATATAAATTGTGTTTCTATACACAAGAATTTATATATATATATGTATATAATATATAATATAGTTTGTAAAACCTTAGTTGGGAAAAAAAGCAAGAATGCTGTCTTTCACAATTTTTTTCAATGATAAACTGGAAGTCCTAGTTAATGGTATAAGAATATAAAATGATATACTGGAAGTCCTAGTCAATGGTATAAGACTATAAAAATATGATTATGTAGAAAGTATGAAAAAACATTATAACAACAGCAAGGTTGCAGAATACAAGGTCAGTATAAAAAATTGGTTTTCCATGTATTAGCAATGAACAACCAGAAATTAAAATTAACATGTAGATATATAATTAGTTTTAGTAAGTAAAGAAAATTAAGTGCTCGTGTGTGTGTGTGTGTGTGTTTGTGTGTGTGTGTATGAAAGGGCATTTGAGTGTTTATACCTGTGGAGGCCCAAGGAAATCATTCTGGATTGCGATTGCACTATCTCCTTATTATTTTGCTCTGATGTTTTCCCAGGTTTTCACTTCCAGGACCAGAAGTGTAAGCCACTGACATTTCTGTCTAACATTTTTAGGTGGGATATTGGATCCAAACTCAGGTCTTTTTGCATTTGAGGCAAAGGTTTTAATACCTGCGCCATCTCTCTAGCCCAAAATGCTTATATATTAGTCTAATAAAATACATACAAGACCTGTATGAGGAAATTGAAAGATGTCAAAAGAAAGTTAAATAAATGGAGAGACAGCCCCTTTTTCATGGATAGGAAGAATCGATGTATGCAAGGTATCATTTCTTGCCACTTGATCTATTGATACAATGCAATTCCAATCAAAATTCTAGCAAGTTGTGCTGTGGATGTTGGCAAATTGATTCTAAATAGATGAAAAAACCAAAAGGCCTAGCATAGTCAGTGCAATAGTGAGGAATAAGAAAGTTGTAGAACTGACACTTTTTGAAATCACAGTAATCAAAACTGCACTATTGGTGAGATAATAGACAAATGGCTCACTGGAACAGAGAGCTCAGACATATATACGCATAAATGCAATCACTGGTTAAAATAGTTAAAGACACTTGCCACCGAGTCTGAGTCTGTAGTGAACCAATGAGTGGAAAGTACGTTAGGATGTCACCTGATAAAAAGGCAAAATTTTATTCCTTGATTTTAAAAAAAAAGCATGGAAGGCTGAGAGAAGTTGAAATAATAAGCTTTCCATGGAAAAAAGAAGTATAGAACCCATTGGTGTCTAACTTAGTGATGTTCTCTGGAGCCCCTCTTGGGATAAGGTTACAGTCTAAGGCCTTAAGGAATTCTATTTATAGTGGAAGTGTCTTATGTATTAAAGTGTCTCTCTCTGGTCCATCCTGAATATCTGAAAGGATTTGATTCTCTGGCTTTCAGGCTGTCCATTCAAGCATGCACTAGAAACTAGGAAGTTTTCCCATATTCCTACCTCTCCTTTTTAATCTATCAGAAGTCCCGCACCCAGATTTGCAGGACTAGTGGTGGGTTCTCCTTGCTTTTCTCACTTTGGGAGGCAGTGGGTTTTCCACCTCAATTTTTCTCTATATCTCCATCTCTGTGTATTCTACTTTCCACCTTTCATATATCTTAGCCCCAAGACAGCTTCATGGGCTACTATGCTAGACGTGGTACACCTAGAGGGCTTTTATAAAGGAGCAGTGGCCCCTGGGAGGAAAAAAACAACCAATACTGACATGAGTCCTATTGTGCAAGAAAAGAATCAAATACTTAGGAATTTTCTCAGATCTCCACAATCCACTTTGGCACATCCACCCCATCTGATAAATAAACTAATGTAATTATTTTTTAAAAAATAAAAGTTAATATATCTAAATGATCTTTGAGGATCGAATAAAGCCAATATGATGGAGGAAAAAATCTTTTCCACAAATGATATACAGACGATTGATATCCTCATGCCAAAAAACAAATAAACACAGACCTACCTCACAATCCTTTATAAAAATTAATGTGAACAGAACCATGGACCTAAATGTAGATTCTGAAACATGGAAACCTTAGAAGATAATTATACAGAAGGAAACCTAGCTAACTCTGGGCATAATTATGACTTTTTAGACACTGCACTGAAGGCATGATGCTGGCAGGAAGGAAGCAATTGACATGCTAGACAGTAATATATTTATTATCATGTACATCAACCACCTCAAGAGAATGAGTAAAACCATTTTCAAACCGTGTATCTGATGAAGAACACTTACCAACTTATACAAAGAACTCCTGACCTGATTTTACTTATGTAGTAAAAGGAATAAATACTTCACAAAAAAGATAGACTTGTGGCAAATTAACATGTGGAAAAATGATCAGCTTTATATGTCATTAGAGGGTTTCATATTAAGACAGCTATGAGACATCACTTTGTTACTGTGGGAACAACCAAAATCCAAGATAGCACCAGTTGTTGGGAAGGATGCTCAGAAGAGGGTCTCTCATTCACAGCTAATGGGCATGTAAAATGGTCCAGCCACCTTGGAAGATGGTCTGGAAGTATCTTATGATGGCCACGTATTCCAGCAATAGCATGCTTTGCTATTTCTCTGAATGAGTTGAAATCAGGTGTCCACATTAAAAACTCAAACACTTTTCTTCACAGTTGCTAAGACTTGGAAGAAATGAAGATACTCTTCAGTGGTAGGGGTGGGCTCAAGGGTTAAAATCCAGTCCCACCTCCAATCTGTTTCCTTATCCATCCATTGAAAGGTAAAAGAGTCTCAGCATGTCTGAGCACACAGGGCTGAAGCACCACCATGCTCTGTGCTTCTGACCACGTGACCTCTAAGCGCCTTTCTTTCTCCTCAGCCTGCTAAAAGCCCAGCTCATCTCCCAAGGCTTAAACACCGCCTCTTCTGCAAGGTCTTCCCTGACTTCCATGATCAGGAATACTTTTATTCATTAATATTTTTTAAATGTCGTTTGCATGTCTATGTGTGCCTATGTGTATCAGAGGGCACTGTGTGCGTCTGTGGAGGCCCAAGGGTGACGTGGGTAATCACCCTGGATTGCTCCTACCTCAAATTTGCTTTTTGCTCTGAAGTTTCCTAGGCTCTGCTTCCAGGAGGGAAGTATAGAGACCACTACCATTTCTGCCTGAAATTTTTTATGTGGGATCTGGAATCGGAACTCAGAACCTTCTGTTTGCAAGGCAGAGGCTTAACCCCTGAGCCATCTCTCTGGGCCCCCTCAAAATACTTTTATTCATTCTATATCCATTATTAGCTCTGCCTCTTTAGTATAATGCTTATTTAACATTGTTTGGAAGCCACAATTTGTAAAGTTGACGACTTTGGTTCTTGTAAGATAAAAAGTTCTTAAATGCAAATTAGTTCACTTTACTCATTTTTTTGTTTCCCAGACCTGAGTACAAGGGCCGGGCACACATGCGAGGTCCAAAGATACTTCCGGATTACCTGATCTTCAATCCTTAGTGTTCCTTGGGTGAATGTTGCTCATACGCAGGGCCAGAACAAACATTCCTGCAAAAGCCACATGAATTAGGTTCTTACTCCTGTGTTTGTTTTCACAGAGATTTGATAATCAAATTTCCAAAAGGAAGTTGCAATTTCCAAATTCGTCTAGTACATGTGAGGGGAAAAAGTGACTTTTCTTTAGCTTAGTAAACAACTGGCATGGAAATGTCTGGGGATGGAAACATGCAAACAGCTTTGATGAGAAATAATTCACCATCAACGAAGGCGCCTTCCAAGAATTTCTTGCAGGAAGCATAGTGCATATTTTAACCAGGTATCATAGATTAAACAGAATTACCAATTTGTTCTGGCTTTCAGTAGGAAATGGAATAAAAGGGTTTTTTATCTGGGTCTAGGACAAGTTGTTCCCTGCCAGGTTGCCAAAAACCTCCCCAGCCCCAACAACCCAGGAGGGTTGCTGTGATACCATAGACCCCCTTATCCGGAACACCCAGCTGCACAAGTCAGGCCCAGTGCATACACTGCCACCTCCTGGCAAAAGGGGGCAATGCCGCTACTCTGGACCAGATATATCTGCAACAGATGCTAGGAGTGCACAGGGCTCCGGCAGCCAGCCACTCAGAACAAGGATGGCGGTTTACTGTGCCCCTAGATACTGTTCTAAACACTAGGTGTCACAGCACTAACTGAGACCCCTGTTCCTGTGGAAGATAAATGCTAATGGAAGGCAGAGAGTAAACAAAAGATCAGCACTTCAGATGAAAGCAGAAGAGAAAATATTGCCTAGAAGCCGGGGAGGAAACTGTCCCCTAGATTCATACAGGAAAGCCCTTACAAAGTCCATGAGTGACACCTTCAAAGGAGGCAGGTGAGGCAAGGCTGGAGCCGAGACGAAGAAGAGATCAGAGAAGTATCAGAAGCAGTGGGAGGAGTGGATGAGGGGGGTTTGCTCCAACGTTCATTCTGGAAGGTTAGCTGGGCCTGCCATCATTAGAATGGCTGCAGAGAGGAGCCATAGGGCCAGGAGATTGCCAGGCAGCTACCCTGGAAACAGTGGGCAAATGCCAGGGGTGGTTTGGTACGGTGGCCAGGAGGTGTTCTCTCAGGCAGTTCCAGAGGTTCTTCCAACCTAGCAGAACTGGGGTACTCCAGAAAGGCCCAGAAGTGAGGGACTTTGAGCAGTGCAAATCAGAGCCCCCTGTCATCCACCTGGGGCTGGAAGTCACTGCGTCTGTGGGGTCCAACTGGACTTCAGAGGACATAGACTGGGCCTTCCTCAGCCCTACTTTCTTCCCCTAGGAAGGGGTCAGAGTTCACATTGTCACGGTGTTCCTGAGATGAAATCAGGAAAGAGACCCCCACAGTGGGAAACGACAGCATTCAAGGGATGTATGTGCGATCACTTCCTGGTCTGCCTGTCCCGCAAGGGCTGCCTTGTTTTCCTGTGCAGATCAAATCTGCAGACTGTGGGTTCCAGAAAGGTCAGCTCCTGTCCTTCCACAGTGGCTCACAGCAGTAGCTTCTGTAGTTTTAGGGAGTAAACTATTTTATTACTATTATTGTTTAACAATAAGCAGGAGGAAAAGTATATCACTTCTTACCTCATGAGGAGCCGCGTCCTGTTAAAGAAATGTTGTGGCTGATGAATAAGGAAAGCCTGGGTGCGGCACCTCACTTTGCAAAGCCTGGTAAGTCAAGGGAGCCAAACTATGACCATCTAGGCTGTGAACATGGAATGAAGCTCGAAAGCAAGGTGCCAGGAAGGTCCCCACTCCACCTGGAAATATGTTCTCATGAAACGGACAGGTCTGAATCTGACTTTCAGAGTGTATATGGGACAAAAAAATATGGCAGCCCACCCCACGGTCCCCATAGCCTTACAGCATACAGACAGAAATGCTGCAGGGCAGCAGCCTGCAATGGCAGTCAGATAGAAGGGCCAAGGAACTTGAAGAATAAACCAAGAGAACTCAAGCATCTTATCTAGATCATGATTCAAACTGTAAACATTTAAAATCTATTTGAAAGGGCCTGGAGAGATAGCTCAGGGAGGCTATGCCTCACAAGCAAAAGGACCTGAGTTTGGGTCCTAGATCCTACCTAAAAACGTGGGTTAGAAGGCAATAGCCTGCAGGTAGAGCTAGAACAAAGCAATAAGGAGGTAGAGCAATCAGGATGATTCCCTTGGGCCTCCACAGGCACACATAGTGCCTTTTTATGCACACATACGACACACACACATACATCATACACACACACGTGCACGTGCACACACACACGCACATGCATGTGTGCAAAAATAAATTAATTAATAAGTTTATTGTAAGATTAGGGAAATGTATACACCACACAATCAGAATACTTAACCACCTTCAGTAAATTTAGACATTATTATTTTAAACTGAGAATGTGGTTGCTTTGTAAAAGTCTTTGCTTCATTAGACCTATCTCTGGAATATTTTTGGGCAAAATGACAGAGTGTTGAATGGAGAAGGCAAGAGAAAAACCAGATTGCCTGTGTGCCCCTGCTCTGTGGTTTGAAGTTAGGATGGCGGGAAGGGGTGCAAAACGGTCTCCAGGGTACTATGACCTTCTATCTTTTTGTTAAGCGAAATCTTAAATTTGTTAGAACTTAGAACTGTAGGGTTGTGACTCACGCGTTCTTCTTGTCCCTGTATCTTATTTAACTCCTTAGTCAAGATAAACTTCACTTAGGAGACAAGGAGGTGACTCGCCAGGTAAAGTGTGCGGCATAAGCATGAGGACCTGAGTTCATATCCCCAGAACCTACAGTCAGCGAGACACGTGTCTGTATCCCCAGTGCTGGAGGCATGGAGACAGGAATGTCCAGGGGCTTTGACCAGCTACTGTGGCCTAACTGACGAGTTCTAGATTCAGTGAGAGGCCCTGACTCAAAAAGTAAGGTGGGGCTGGAGAGATGGTTCAGGTAGTAAGACTCTGCCTCAAAAGCAGAAGGTCCTGAGTTCACATGCCAGGTCCCATGTGAAAATGCCAGGCAGAAACAGAGGCAGCCTGCACTTCCGGCCCTTGTGGTCAGAGTCTGGAAAATTACAGAGTGAAGCAAAAAGGAGGTAGAAGCAATCCAGGATGATTCCTGAAATCATCCTTGTTCCTCCACAGGGACACAAGTACCCTTGGATACATACACTCTCACACATACACACACACACACACACACACACACACACACACACACACGCAAAATTAAAAATAAATATAGATGTGTCTTAAAAAAAAAAGGTGGATAGTGATCAAGGAAAATACCCGACCTCTCTCTCTCTCTCTCTCTCTCTCTCTCTCTCTCTCTCTCTCCCTCATTCTGTCTCCTGCCATGTATGAATAATGGCTTCAGTTAGGCCAAGAATACCTGAGAACGTTAATCATCTGTCTGCTTGCTACAGTTTCCTACAATGGGTTAAGGTTTTTATAAGATTTGACCAAAGCTTTACTCAAAAGAGCAAAGTGATAGAAACATGCCCATCTGACACATAATTCTCAGGAGCCTACAGCCCCGCCCTTATGCTGACTCCTACAATGAATGAAATAAGTGATGAGCAAACCACCCTATGATGCCCATGGTGAATCTGCCAAAGGGCTCCATCAGAGACCATCACTGGTTTCGCCACGGACTTTCTATCACTCTTGAAGAGAAAAAACTCTCTCTCTGAAGCAATATCTAACCTTGCCCATCTTGAGTTTTTTCGTTCTGTCCTTGACTTGGTCCAACTCTACCAGATCCTCAATTTCCAGTGACTTTGCAGATGCCTTCCAACATGTCACCTTCAACATGTTATGCAACCTCATTACTTTTGCAAGATTTGAAATTCACAAAATAGTCATCTGTGGGGCGAGGCCCTTTGACCTGGTGAATCAGACACTGTGGAGAGTGTGACCCAGGAAAGGATGGTGAGTTCAATGCTTCTGCTTCATTATCAGGGAGACGAAAGGCCAACATAAGCTCTCATATGAAACATGAGCTCATAATGAAAAACTGGGGAAACAGGACCTAGTACTACCTGTTTTTATCAATGGCCAGGGCATGGCGAGTGCTTTCTTGATGGTCACTCAATACACAGGCAGAAGCAGGGACTCAAGTGACAATCCTCAGCTAACAAGAACTCCGCAGAGCAAAAGAAGTCTGTCCCCTCAAAAGCATCAGCAGGTCAGGCCAGATGGCTCACTGGGTAAAGATGCTTTGCAACCCAAGCCTCATGACCTGTTTGGTTCCCCCAAAGCCCACAAGGACTGCACCAACTCCCAAAAGTTGCCCTCTGACCACATACACACACTGCAGCACAAGCGTGCTTCCACTCACAGACAGAATAAATCCATTTAAATTTTAGGAAAGGTATCAGCAGATGATGATTTTGAATAAATGTTTAAAAACACAAAGGGGATGAAGTGTGCATGCTCCTGTTAAGAAAGTTGGGAGCCCTTCCCAGGCCCTCAGCCTTGGCAGGCGTCTCCTCTCCTGGCTCTTCCTCTCTTGATTCCCTCTCTTGATCCTGCCTCTAGTTTGACATTCTGCTCTGACCCAAACGAACCTCAGAATCATCCTGTCTCGGGCTGGGAGGATGGTGCTTGTCCCTCAAGCACAAGGACTACAGTTCAGATCCCCAGAAGCCACATCAAAGCCAAGCAGGTATGGCAGCCTCCTATAATCCTCTCACTCCAGAGGCAGAAACAGGCCATCCCAAGAACAAGCAGGCTGGCTAGCCTAGCCCACTGGCAAGCTCTGGGTTCAGCTGAAACCCCGCCTTAATAATTAAAGTAGAGGGGGCTGGAGAGATGGCTCAGCGGTTAAGCCTCTGCCTTGCAGGCAGAAGCTTCTGAGTTCGGATCCTAGACCCCACGTATAGACGCCGGGCGGAAGTGGGGGCGGCCTGCATTTCTGGTCCTGGTAGGGCGGAGCCTGTGAATCCCAGGGCAGAGTAAACAAGGAAGAGGTGGAGGCGGTCCATAGTGGTTCTCGAATTCGTCCGTGGTTCTACACACACACACACACACACACACACACACACACACACACACACGACGTTCCTGCCTCTCCTCAGAGGAGAATTCGGCTCAGCCCCAACTCCTGTCTTTGCTCACATCACATACTCTATACATCAGCCCACAGTGCAAGAGACCCTTCACCCTCAGCACCAGCTCCCTGGAACAGGGGGAGCAGCCTGGGTTTCCACTGGAGCTGATCCTCGTGCTCCCGATGACAGCATGCAGGTGAGACGTGAGGGGGTCACCCGCCCAAGACGCTGCGACCTCTGTTCCTCACTCGGTGACGTGTAGACCTCAGGAAAGAGAATCAAAAAATCAGCAAGACAGAGCTTTGAATTTCAAGTTGCTTCTCTGGATCCTGCAGAGGTGTCCAGGATGAGTCTTGAACTGAAGACTGCTGAGGACGAAAACCAAGCATGTGTGGCAAGCAGCGATACAGACCTGCTGCTAGATTGCTTTGCACAGGGAAAGGGGGGGGATTTCCTCGGAAAGTAAAGTGGCATGAATTGTTTCCCCGCTTGTTTTGTTTTCTTTTTGTCTCTGTTAATTACTTTGATGTTCCGTTGGTCAAGGATTCTGGGACTGACCGTAGACTGCTTGCCTTTTGCACACTGCTAGTGTGACTGGCAGGCTCCCAAAGCTCTGGGAAGGAAGTTCTGTCCATGTTTAATTAAGGTAGCTCCTCAAAAAAGCAGAAGGGGGAAGGGGGTGGGCTGGAAAGGTGGCTCAGGGGTTAAAGCCTTTGCTTCAAAAGCAAAAGAACCTGAGTTCAGATATCTAGATCCCAAGTAAAATCTTAAGTGCTCTATTGTATTTTAAAAAAAGGAAAGAGAAAGAAAAGAAGGGGGAACAGAGGAAGAGAGAGAGAGAGAGAGAAAGAGAAAGAAAAAGAAAAAGAGAAGAGAGAGAGAGAGAAAGAAAAGAAAGAGAGAGAGAGAGAAAGAAAGAAAGAAAGAAAGAAAGAAAGAAAGAAAGAAAGAAAGAAAGAAAGAAAGAAAGAAAGAAAGAAAGAAAGAAAGAAAGAAAAAGAAAGAGGATAGTCAATGGTCCTCAGACCACATGTATACCTGCCTGCAGACGACACCCTCCCTCTCCTTTGCTCTCTTCTCAAATAAACAAAATACTTTTAAAAACAGACTTACTAAAATGTGGCCAGATCATGCATGCTCACATCTGTAGCTTGAGTCTGAATCTAAGTTTTTAAAATTAACACAGTTAGAGTCAGGCACAGCCGCGAGGGGATCATCAAGAATTGGGGGCTGGTCTTGCACACGGGGGTTCCAGGTCAGCCGAGCAAAGACTGAGGCCCTGTGTCAGAGGAAACAGACTAGAAGTAACGGAGCGTGGAGAGAGGGATGTCTGAGTCTGTAACCCAACCCACAGCACAGATACAGGGTTCCTACCAACTCACTGGACACCACTCAACTCAAAGATTTTGCCCCACCCCCAAAACCCCTAGGAGAGGGTTCTCCTTCACCACATGATCGCATCTGGCTTCAGGTCACTGCCCAGACCCCAACGCTCCCCTTCGGTTCCTGACACTACTCGTGGTGAACTCCTACTTCTAATGTACCACTTAACTCCTACATCTTCCCCAAGAAGCCTTTCTTTATTCACAAAATGCAGGCTTCTTACTCCACAATGTCTAAGACACATGTCTGTTACCATACTCAGTATACTGAATCAATAGTATTCTGAGTGTCTGGAGAACAGAATCTGTACCCACATACCTTAGCGCAGAGTTAAGAGGTGAGAAACTCTTGGTGACTGGTTAGTGACTAACACATGGGTGTCTAAGAATCATGATGCTAAAGTTTGTTCAAAAGTTCATTTTTTTCAGAGCCTGGAGTCAGAGTTCAGAAGCACACCACGTGCTTAGCATGCCTGAGGCTTTCCCTGGGTTCAATCTCTATAAATCAAATGAAAGAACATAAAAGATAGAGGGCTGAAGAAACTGCTCAGGGGTTAAAGCCTTTGCCTTGCATGCCAAAAGACCTGAGTTCAGATCCACAGATCCCATGTAAAAATGCCAGGCAGAATTGGTAGCAGCCTATAATTCTGGTACAGCAAGGCAGAAGGATTGGGAAACCCCAGAGCAAAACAGTAACGGGGAAGAGCAATCCAGGATGATTCTGATGTCACTCTTGGGTCTCCACACGCACACATACTCAAGTATCCTTTGGTACACACACCTGCATGCACACATACAAACACACACACATACACACACACGTGTACAAATACATGCTAAAATATATAAAGGCTTTATTTTTAGATAGAATGGATAAATCTTGCAGGAATGACTCCTTTTGGAGATGCAATTTTAAAGATAATGGCTGTTGCTAACTGAGAAGCTTTTCTCAATCAGTGATTGCTATGGGAGAGGGGAATTATTTTCTTCAGTGGTGTAGCCACTGGTAAGTTTCCCACAACCCAGCAAATTACCCCTCACCCATGCACAAGAAAGAACTCTAATTAAACTCAGTGAATATTAAAAAAATCAAGAAAGTAGGAGATAAATTGTTGGGAAGGAACAGAAGAATGGGCTCTGATGGAATGGAGAGAAATAACATGATAATTGGAAGGGTAAAAATAAAACAATGCACCATATGCATGTATGAAATAGTCAAAAAATGAAAGTATTTTCTAAAAGATAAACAAGTGGTTTATAGCTAGCGGTATACTGCTAATCCAAATGAGTTTTTATACTAAGTATTACGTGATTCTGGCTTTTTTTTTTCACATGACTAACCTCCGTCATATAGAAGACAGAGATTTACATGAACAATTCTATAGTTTTAGGGAACTCTTATAATATGGATTGCATATTGTTAACTCGGGGAAAAAACTAAAGAAAATATTAAGAAATCTGAAGCAGGCTCTTCTTTCTCAATGACAGCTCCCTTCAAGAAATCTAAAAGAGGAAACAAGGGGTCTATATCTGAGCTGTTGCCAGAGTGTCCGTGGGGTGAAGGAAATTTCACCATCCTGGTATTTCCCCGAGCAGGGAGTACAGACTTAGAATAGCCAAGAAGACTAACTCATTTCAGGCAAGTGTGAGACTTTTGTCCTATCAAATTAGAAAAGCCTTAAACTCATTTGGATTGGTAACATTTAACAAATATGTCTTGAGCAAGTGCTGTCAGGGTCTTCATTGAAACAAAAGTCAATATGTATCTACACAGCAACTTGACTGCACATACCTAAAGGGCATTAAAATGTCCACATTTTCTGCTGCTAGATTCTGTTTCTAGAAAGTATACTAAATAGCAATGCAAAGAGGTCGGCAAAGGGTTATGTAGTTGCTAGGAAGATGGGTCCGTGGTAAGGCAGTGCTTTTTGTACAAGCATGAAGACACAAGTTCAGATCCCCATCATTTATATAAAAAGGCTGGTGTCACCACCTGGCACATACCTGTAACCTCAGTGGTAGAAGACAAAGACAGGCAGAGCCCAAGGACAACCAGTTTAATCATAACAGTGAACTCCAAGTTTAGAGAGGGATTTGTTTCAAAAATAAAGTAGAGAGCATTAGAGGAGAGATATCTAATATTAACTTTAGTCTACACACACATACAGAAAGAAGAGAGAAAGAGAGAGAGCCAAGAGAGAAAGAGTCAGAGAAAAAGAGAGAGAAAAGAGAGAGTTTAAATCCTCGCTTGTCATCATAATAGGCTTTTATAGTATAACAAAAAATGAACAATTCAAATACATAATTATAAAAGCACAGATTTTTGGGGTTTTTTTTTCTTTTTTTTTTATTTCAGCTCATACAAACTTATTAAGTACACCAGTTCCCTCCCTTCCTCCTCCTCCCCCCGTACCCCCTGCTCCTCCTCTCCACCCCTCTCCCTCCCCATTCCCCAGTGCCTCCCGCCCCAATTCCCAGAGAGTCCTTTCTTGTGCATGTCTGATTTTCCTCTGGGCCCTGCTCTCCGATGACATACAAGGACCCAGTGGCCTTTCCCTGAACCCTTTCCCGTGTTCCCCTTAGGTATAGGAACACTGCTGTGGCTGCCAATCCTTTACCTCCAAGGCTCTTGGTGCCTTTAGCAGATGCTAGACTTTGTGAGGTCAATAGTGTGTTGGACAATGCGCAGGGCATGCAAAGTCCAATTATGATTGCTTCAGCCCTAACTAGTATAGAGTATCTTATATATCATTGCTCCTCCCATCCTTTTGCTCTTACACTCTCACCGCCCCCTCTTCCGCAAATTTCCCTGAGCTTCAAGATGGGGAGAGACTAAGCTGGCCTAGTTCTAGGTGGTTGATATAGAGTCTCTGAAGTTCTGGATTGAAAAGCACAGATTTTTTTGAAAGGATAAAAATTCAAGGAATGGGGGTTGGAGAGGTGGATCAGGGGTTAAGCCTCTGCCTTGCAGGCGGAGGGTCCTGATTTTGGATACTAGACCCCACGTATAGATGTCAGGTGGAAGGGGGGGGGGCTGCGTTTCTGGTCCTGGTAGGGCGGAGCTGTGAATCCAGGAGCAGAGTAAACAAGGAGGTGGAGGCATCCATGGTGGTTCCCGAATTCGCCTGTGGTTCTACACACACACACACACACACACACACACACACACACACACACAATTGAATAAATAATAAAAAATTTTTTTTTGTTTTTTGTTTTTTTGTTTTTTGTTTTATTTCCACTCATACAAACTTAACAGGTACACCAGTCCCCCCCTTCCCTCCAAACCCCTATCCCCCTGTGCCCCCCTCCCCTTCCCCTTCCCTCCCCATCCCCCAGTGCCTCCCCCTCCCATCCCAGAGCATCCTTTAATGTACATGCCAAACTCTCCTCTGGGTCCTCCTCTCCGATGAGGTGCAAGGACCCAGTAGCATTTCCCAGAATCCTTTCCTGTGTTCCCATTAAGTATAGGAACACTATTGTGGCTGTCAATCCCTTGCCTCCCAGGATCCTAGTGCCTTTAGCAAATGCTAGATTTTGTGAGGTCAATAGTGTGTTGGTCATTGCATGGGGCATGTAAAGCCCAAATATGATTGCTTCGGCCCTAACTTGTATGGAGTATCTTGCATATCATTGCTCCTTCCATCCTTGTGCTCTTACAATCTTACCACCCCCTCTTCCACAAATTTCCCTGAGCTTCAGGATGGGAAGATTAATTAGGCTGGCCTAGTTGCAGGTGATTGATATAGAGTCTCTGATGTTCTGGATTATGGTTTGTTGATTTTTTTTTCAGTATTGGTGCTCCCGCAATGCCCTTGGCTTCACCTTGATGGGTATTGGATGTCTTATTATAAGAGTATATTCAAAGATAGATGTAATAAAAGTAGGAAACCGAGGTGAGGGAGAGGTCAATCACCCATCTGCGAAAAGGTTACTTTCTATCTGCCAGACTATACGCCCTCCACTTCTGGTAAGATCATACCCCATCAGTTGTAAATGATCAGGAAGGAAAGTCTGTGAACTTAACCAGATATCTCATTACTTGCAGTCCTTGATGGTGGCCTATTTTCTCTGCTGTAACATGGTCCCCTCTCTCATTACTGGTGTGGCCCTCCTTCCCCATCCCTCCTGTTCATAATCTTAGCAATTACTGTGGTTATAACAGAGATTTATCTTTGAGTGTCTCTAAGTGGGTTTCGTACTAGGAGCCACCTATTAGGGAGTACATACGGCACTTAATTTTCTGTGTCTGGGATACTTCACTCAATATAATTGTTTCTAATAACATCCATTTCCCGGCAAATTCCATTAATTCATCATTTTTGATGGCTGAGTAGTACTACATTGTATAGATGTACCACATTTTCCTTATCCACTCATCAACTGTTGGACATTTGGGTTAATTCCATGGCTTTGCTATTGTAAACAGTGCTGCTATGAACAAGGTCGCATTTGTGCTATCGAGGTGAATTTTTGCTGTATTGGGAGTTATTCCCAAAAGTGGAATAGCAGGGTCATATGGCATTTCAATCTTTAATTTCTTTAAGAATCTCCAGACGGCTCACCAGAGTGGCTGTATGAGCCTGCATTCCCACCAGGAATGTAGGAAAGTTTCCCTCTCTCCACATCCTCTCCAGCAGTTGGTGTTGTTTGTATTGTGGATTTTTGCCATCCTGACCGGGGTGAGATGATATCTCAGGGAAGTTTTGATTTGCATTTCCCTGATGGCGAAGGAAGTGGAGCATTTTTTAAGATATTTGTTACACATTTTAATTTCATCCCTAGTGAAGTTTCTTTTAAGTTCCAGGGCCCATTTTTTAATTGGGCCATTAGTTTCCTTGGTGTTTAGTTTTCTAAGTTCTTTGTGCACTCTGGATAATAGAGCTCTACCAGATATGTGGTTAGTGAAGATTTTCTCCCATTCTGTGGGTTGCTTTGTGCTCGTGTTACAATCTTTTTATCTGAACAGAAGCTCTTTAATTTCACAAGATCCCAACTGTTGAGAGTTGGTAGCAGTGACTGTGCCATTGGATGTCTGTTTAGGAACTGTTGGCCTACCCCAATCAGCTCGAGGGAATTCCCTACCCTTTCACCTATGGTTTTTGTAGTCTCTGGCCTTATATCAAGGTCCTTGATCCATTTGGAATTAAGTCTTGTACAAGGTGACAAGTACGGCTCCCTCTTTCGCCCCACCCCCCGCTCCGCCGGTCGGGACGCGTAGGCGAGATCCAGCCGGGCCTCAACGCGCGCTCTAGGACCCCAGGTCAGCCCACGGGGACCCGGCTCCGACTCCCGCCATCCAGCCGGAGCCGCGCGGGGGCCCAGGGAACGAGGAGCACCTCCCCCTGCGCCCGGGCCCCGCCCCAGCTGCCCTCGGGTTAAATAGCTCCACGCCGACGCGCGCAGCCTCCCTCTTTCGCCCCACCCCCGCTCCGCCGGTCGGGACGCGTAGGCGAGATCCAGCCGGGCCTCAACGCGCGCTCTAGGACCCCAGGTCAGCCCACGGGGACCCGGCTCCGACTCCCGCCATCCAGCCGGAGCCGCGCGGGGGCCCAGGGAACGAGGAGCACCTCCCCCTGCGCCCATCCTCCCTTTTCGCCCCACCCCGCTCCGCCAGTCGGGACACGCACGCGGTCCACCCGGGCCTCACCCCGCTCCCTAGGTAAGTCCCCGTTCAGGCCCCGCCCACCAGTACCCCAGGCCAAATAATTCAGTTTAGTGAAATTGAGAGATCTTAAGAGTTAAAATGACAATGCCAAAGTCAAAGTGCAAATCCATGAGAAGCAACACTCAAGTAAACAAATCTCCCACTGAAGAAATTAATCCCATAATGTTAGACTCCAAAAAGAACAAACCCGCGGAAAAAGGCCAAGAAAGCCTGACCCAGGATAACGACTTTCAAAATATGATCATTACCATGTTCAATACTATGAAAGAGGAAATCCGGGAGGAATTACATAATCGAATCAATCGCTTTGAAGAGGAACACAACAGACATCTGGAGGAGTTGAGAAAAACAGTGCAAGAAACAAAAAGCGGCATAGAACAGTTAAAACAAACTCAAGCAGAGTTTAAAACTGAGCTAAAAGACAAGTTATCTTCAACCCAGAACGCCACAGAGAGTCTTATCAACAGAACTAATGAAGCAGAAAACAGAATTTCAGACCTTGAAGATAAAGTGGGAGTACTAGCCAGCTCAATGGAAGAGGTTGTTAAAGCCAAAAAGATACTTGAGAGAAATATCCAAGAGATATGGGACACCCTGAAGAAGCCTAACATGCGTATTCATGGAATACCGGAGCAAGAATCTCAAAATACCACCCCTGAGGAAATTTTTCAAACGATCATCAAGGAAAACTTTCCTCATCTAAAGAAAGAGAGGCCCATTCATATACAAGAGGCATTCCGCACCCCAAACAGATACGACCAAACTAGAAGCACACCGCGGCAAATAATAGTTAAAACACTCCACATTCAAGATAAAGAACTGGTGCTGAGAGCTTCAAGGGAGAAAAAACAAGTCACTTTTAAAGGCAAACCTATTAAAATAACAAATGACTTCTCAGTCGAAACAGTAAAAGCAAGAAGAGCTTGGAGAGACATACTTCAAGTATTGAATGAGCAAAAATGTCAACCCAGGCTGATTTACCCTGCAAAACTATCAGTCATGATCGAGGGAGAAAGAAAAATTTTCCAGCACAAAGACAACTTTAAGGGATACATGGCCACCAAACCAGGCCTTCAAAAACTGCTAGAAATGATACTCAAGCGTGAAGAAAAAAACAGGCATATCCAGGAGAACAGAAGGCAAATATAACACCATTAAAAGCGAAGCAATATACTTATAAAAGCTACTAAACATAATAAATGTCTGGAATTAACAATAGTTTCTCCATTATAACACTAAATGTTAATGGACTTAATTCACCGATCAAGAGACACAGATTACAAACTTGGATTAAAAATCACAATCCATCAATCTGCTGCCTGCAGGAAACCCATCTCACCACAAAAGATAGGCACGCTCTAAAAATAAAAGGCTGGTCAACAATTCTACAAGCAAATGGAAGCAGAAAACAGGCAGGGGTAGCCATTATGCTATCAGACAAAGTGGATTTCAAACCAAAAAAAATTATAAGAGACGCGGATGGATACTACATTTTAGTCAGAGGTACAATTCACCAGGAAGACTTCACAATACTGAACATATATGCACCCAATACGGGCCCCTCCACATTCATTAAGAAAACCCTACAGCGTCTAAAGCAAGAAATCAACCCCCAAACGATAATTCTTGGGGACTTCAACACCGCCCTCTCTACATGGGATAGATCAACAGGTCAAAAGCTTAACAGAGACACTTTGGAACTTAATCAAACCCTGAAAGAAATGGACCTCACAGATCTCTATCGAACTTTTCACCCACGCACCAAAGAATACACATTTTTCTCAGCAGCACACGGAACTTTCTCCAAAATAGATCACATATTGGGCCACAAAATGAATCTACACATGTACAAGAAAGTTGAAATTCTAACCTGTGCCCTATCAGACCACCACGGCCTAAAGCTGGACATCCACAACACATCAAACAAGAGAAAATACACTAACTCCTGGAAACTTAACACTATGATGCTGAATGAGAACTGGATTCAGGAAGAAATTAAAAAGGAAATTCAAGATTTCCTGAAAGTGAATGATAACGAAAATACAACTTACCAAAATCTCTGGGACACAATGAAAGCTGTTCTAAGAGGTAAGTTCATAGCTCTTAATGCCCACATCAAAAAAATGGAAACATCAGAAATAAACAACTTAACAATGCAGCTTAAAGCTTTAGAGAAACTAGAGCAATCTGATCCCAAAAGCAGTAGAAGAGAAGAGATTAGCAAAATAAGGGGAGAAATATCTGAAATCGAGACTAAGAAAACGATAGAAAAAATCAACAAATCGAAAAGCTGGTTCTTTGAAAAAATCAACAAGATTGATACACCCCTAGCTAAACTAACCAAAAGCAAGAGAGAGAAAACCCAAATTAACAAAATTAGAAATGAACATGGAGTTATCACTACGGATACCCAAGAAATCCAGAGAATTATAACATCATATTTCAAAAACTTATACTCTGTGAAGTTTGACAACACAAAAGAGATGGATGAATTTCTAAGTAAACACAACTTACCTAAATTAAATCAGGAAGTTGTGAATTACTTAAATAGTCCTATAACATATAAGGAAATTGAGGAAGTAATCTCGAATCTTCCCACCAAAAAATGTCCTGGACCAGATGGATTCAGCACAGAGTTCTACAAGACATTTAAGGAGTTAATAACACCAATACTCCTTAAACTGTTCCACCAAATAGCAAAGGAAGGAACACTACCAAATTCCTTCTATGAAGCTAATATCGTTTTAATCCCAAAACCTAATAAAGATTCACTTAAAAAAGAAAACTATAGGCCGATCTCCCTGATGAACACAGATGCAAAGATTCTCAACAAAGTCTTAGCAAATCGGATTCAAAAACATATTAAAAAGATCATTCATGGGGACCAAGTAGGCTTCATCCCCGGCACACAAGGTTGGTTCAACATACGCAAATCAATAAATGTAATTCATCATGTAAACCAGTCCAAAGTCCAAGACCACATGATACTCTCGATAGATGCAGAAAAAGCTTTTGACAAGATCCAACAGCCTTTTATGATCAAAACGCTAGAGACAGTAGGAATGGAAGGAACTTTTATCAATATAATAAAAGCTGTATACAACAAGCCCACAGCAAGGATTATGCTCAATGGGGAACAATTGGAAGCATTCCCACTTCGATCAGGAACAAGACAAGGCTGTCCACTCTCACCACTTCTATTCAATATTGTACTTGAAGTCTTAGCCGAAGCCATAAGACAAGAAAGGGACATAAGAGGGATTCAAATTGGCAAGGAAGAAGTCAAGCTATCTCTATTTGCAGATGACATGATCTTATACCTGAGTGATCCCAAAAACTCCACCAGGAAGCTCCTGGAACTAATTGAGAAGTTCAGCAGGGTGGCAGGATACAAAATAAATGTGCAAAAATCAGAGGCCTTCCTATATGCCCAGAATGAAAGAAGTGAAAAAGCCTTGAGAGAAACCATGCCATTTACTATAACCCCTAAAAAAATGAAATACCTTGGTATAAACCTAACTAAGGAGGTAAAAGACCTTTACAATGAAAACTTTAAAACCCTAAAGAAAGAAATTGCAGAAGACACCAGAAGGTGGAAAGACCTCCCTTGTTCCTGGATTGGCAGAATCAACATTGTAAAAATGACCATCCTACCAAAGGCAATATACAGATTCAATGCTATACCAATCAAAATCCCAAAGCAATTCTTCAAAGAAGTTGACCAAACAATCTCAAAGTTCATATGGAGGCACAAAAGACCCAGGATAGCAAAAACAATCCTGAGTAACAAAAACACAGCTGGAGGTATTACCATACCAAACCTAAGTCTATACTACAAATCCATAGTTATAAAGACAGCCTGGTACTGGCTCCAAAATAGACACACAGATCAATGGATAAGGATTGAAGACCCAGATATAAGCCCACAAAGTTACAGCCACTTGGTCTTTGACAAAGGGGCCCAAAGAATCCAATGGAAAAAGAACAGCATCTTCAACAAATGGTGTTGGCAAAACTGGATCTCCACATGCAGAAGATTAAAGCTGGACCCGTACTTGTCACCATGTACAAGACTTAATTCCAAATGGATCAAGGACCTTGATATCAGGCCAGAGACTTTAAAAGCCATAGTTGAAAGGATAGGGAACTCCCTCGAGCTGATTGGGCTAGGCCAACACTTCCTAAACAGACATCCAATGGCACAGTCACTGCTACCAACTCTCAACAGTTGGGATCTTGTGAAATTAAAGAGCTTCTGTTCAGATAAAGAGATTGTCGCACGAGCTCAAAGGCAACCCACAGAATGGGAGAAAATCTTCACTAACCACATATCTGACAGAGCTCTACTGTCCAGAGTGCACAAAGAACTTAGAAAATTAAACTCCAAGGAAAACACTGGCCCAATTAAAAAATGGGCCCTGGAACTTCAAAGAAACTTTACCAGGGATGAAATTAAAATGTCTAACAATTATCTTAAAAAATGCTCCACTTCCTTCGCCATCAGGGAAATGCAAATCAAAACTTCCCTGAGATATCATCTCACCCCGGTCAGGATGGCAAAAATCCACAGTACAAACAACGACAAATGCTGGAGAGGATGTGGGGAGAGGGGAACTCTCCTACATTGTTGGTGGGAATGCAGGCTCATACAGCCACTCTGGCGAGCCGTCTGGAGATTCTTAAAGAAATTAAAGATTGAAATGCCGTATGACCCTGCTATCCCACTTTTGGGAATAACCCCCCAAGCAGCAGAGGTTCGCCTCGATAGCACAAGCTCGACCATGTTCATAGCAGCACTGTTTACAATAGCAAAGTCATGGAATCAACCTAAATGTCCAACAGTTGACGAGTGGATAAGGAAACTGTGGTACATCTATACAATGGAGTACTACTCAGCCATCAAAAATGATGAATTACTGGAATTTGCTGGGAAATGGATGTCATTAGAAAGAATTATATTAAGTGAAGTATCCCAAACCCAGAAAATTAAGCGCCGTATGTACTCCCTAATAGGTGGCTCCTAGTACCAAACTCGCCCAGCCCACATTGGGACACTCAAAAGTAAACCTATGTAACACAGTAATTGCAAGGATTATGAACAAGAGAGATGGGTTAGGAGGGCCACACCAGAAACAAGGAGAGAGGAGACCATGTTACAGCAGAGAAAATAGGCCTCCATCAAGGTCTGCAAGTAAGTAATGAGAAACCTGGTTAAGTTCACAGACGTTCTTTCCTGATCTCACCAGAAGGGGAGGGCATATAGTCTAGCAGATAAAAAGTAATCATTGTGCAAATGGGTAATGGACCCCGCCCTCAGTGAGGTTTCCTACTCTTATTACATCTACCCTTGAATGTGCTATTACAACAAGACTCCAGTTTAACAGCTTTTTGTCTCTGGCCAGGGGGTGACATACAGTGCCCAGCAGAATGGAGTGAAGGGAATTGCAGGAGCAGAAAAACTGCAAAAGAAAATCAACAAACCACAATCCAGAACTTCAGAGACTCTATATCAATCACATAGAACTAGGACAGCCTAATCTCTCCCCATCCTGGAGCTCAGGGACATTTGCGGAAGAGGGGGCGGTAAGATTGTAAGAGCAAAAGGATGGGAGGAGCAACGATTTGCAAGATTCTCAACAATAGTTGGGGCCAAAGCAATCATAATGGAACTTTGCATGCCCTGCGCAATGTCCAGCGCACTGTTGCCCTCATAAAGTCTAGCATCTGTTAAGGGCACCGAGACCCCTGGAGGCAAGGGATTGACAGCCATAGTAGTAATCTTATGATTAAGGGGAACAAGAGAAAGGGCTTATGGAAATGCCACTGGGTCCTTATATGTCATCGGAGAGGAGGACCCAGTGGAGAGTTAGGCGCACACAATAAAGGACTCTCTGGGAATTGGGGGGGAGACACTGGGGGAAGGGGAGGGGGGAGGGAGGGAACTGGTAAAAAATTTTAAAATGTATAATTAAATTTTTAATAAAAAAAAAATAAAAAAAAAAAAAAAAAAAATAAATTGAGTGAAAAAAAAAAAAAAAAAAAAAAAAACAAAAATCTTATTCAAAACCACATTATTATAAACTTCCAAAGCCAAAATACTCCAGCATTAAAGTCTATCCATTTTTTTATTAGAAACATTAATCTTTTTCCATATTATGCCACAAATGAAAAAAAAAAAAAAAAAAAAAAAAAGGTGACAAGTACGGATCCAGTTTTAATCTTCTGCATGTGGACATCCAGTTTTGCCAGCACCATTTGTTGAAGATACTGTTCTTTTTCAATTGGATTTTTTGGGTCCCTTTGTCAAAGACCAAATGGCTGTAATTTTGTGGACTTATATCTGGGTCTTCAAACCTTATCCATTGATCTGTGTGTCTATTTTGGAGCCAGTACCAGGCTGTTTTTACAACTATGGATTTGTAGTATAGACTAAGGTTTGGTATGGTGATACCTCCAGCAGTGTTTTTGTTACTCAGGATTGTCTTTGCTATCCTGAGTCTTTTGTGCCTCCATATGAATTTTGAGATTGTTTGGTCAACTTCTTTGAAGAATTGCTTTGGGATTTTAATTGGTATAGCATTGAATTTGTATATTGCCTTTGGTAGGATGGTCATTTTTACGGTGTTGATTCTGCCAATCCAGGAACATGGGAGGTCTTTCCAGCTTCTGGTGTCTTCTGCAATTTCTTTCTTTAGGGTTTTAAAGTTTTCATTGTAAAGGTCTTTTACCTCCTTGGTTAGGTTTATACCAAGGTATTTCATTTTTTTAGGGGCTATCGTAAATAGGATTGTTTCTCTCAAGGCTTTTTCACTTCTTTCATTCTGGGCATATAGGAAGGCCACTGATTTTTGTACGTTTATTTTGTATCCTGCTACCCTGCTGAACTTCTCAATTAGTTCCAGGAGCTTCCTGGTGGATTTTTTGGGATCACTCAGGTATAAGATCATGTCATCTGCAAATAAGGATAGCTTGACTTCTTCCTTGCCAATTCGAATCCCTTTTATGTCCCTTTCTTGTGTTATAGCTTCACCTAACACTTCAAGTACAATAATGAATAGAAGTGGTGAGAGTGGACAGCCTTGTCTAGTTCCTGATCGAAGTGGGAATGCTTCCATCAACTGCCATTTTTAAAAATCAAGCAAATACAGTCCATAAAACACCTGTCCAGTGAATCTCTAAACTTCCAAGTTCATCAAAGAGATTAAAAATCTAAGACTGTAGCAGTCCTGGAGTGCTGGAGTAAACATCCCAGATGGGGTCCCAGAACAAAAAACAGACATCAGAAAAATTCTTAGGGGTTCTACATGAAATAAAGCCTAGAGTAAATGGGAGTGTATTGAGACTGCTTCTTTAATTGCAACAAATGCATCTGCCTTATTAGTACAAGATGTTTATAGTGTGTGGAAACCAGACATGGGGAATATGGGATCATCTGGGTTTGTCTATAAATTTAAGGTTATTCTAAAAAAAGTTTGCCCGCAAGGTACAAAACTACGACAACGGAATACAGGTACCCCTAATATGAAGTCTACACATTGCGGTCATGTTTCATGAAGTATTCAAATTCATTCTAGTAGCCACTCATAAACCGTGAAAACCTGGGGACATCTCCTCACTCACAGAGGCTCCTGCTGGCCACACGGGGCCACAGCTAACGGCACTGCTCAACACTGTTCCAGACTCTGTCTCAGAGGCAAAGGCCTGTACGTGCCTGGAGCCCAAGGGCTCTTGAATACAGCTCCCAGGCTACCTCCTTGCTCTGAGTGTCAGGGAGGAGACAGGCTCTTCTTGCAGACATTGCTATGGCAATCACAGCAGTAACATTTGCTGAGTTCCAGGCACTGCACGTGTTAAACTCACTTGAGTCTCACAATGGTACTGATGAAAGCCATCCTATCTCAGTCAGAATTTCCCGTCCTGGATCTCTGCCCCTGTTCTGGCTTAGCGAGCTCCCTGCTGCCTTTTGTAAGTAGGTGCTTAGAAGTATTGATGACATTTGAGAAGAGTCCAGTTCATAGGGGGGATTTTGCTTGCTTGTTTGTTTTCTTTGGTTTTGTTTGTCTAACTCTACAGATTTCATGTAGCCTCCCACATATAGGAGCATAATAGAACTCACAAAGAAGTCTCTTGGTGGTTAAATCACGCGCTATGCAAGCATGAGGACCAGAATTCAGATCACAGAACCCTGGTCATAAATGATTGGATGGCATCACACCCCACTTAAAATTCCAACCAGTACTTGGAAAGTGGACACAGGGAATCCCAGGAGCAAGTGAGATTAGCTATGTCAGTGATCCCTGTGTTCAGTTAAGAGACCTATCTTCAATGAAAAAGGAAAAGAACAGATGGATGGAGAGACCCCAATATCAATCTCATTACTCAACATGCGTGAGCATACATTAACACCCTCAGACACATATGTACCCACATACATGCAAACATATACACACAAGCATTCCATACATGCATACATGTAAAAAGATGAGAACGAAAGAGAGAGAGAGAGAAATGAGTCTCCAAACATCTATGCTCACCAAATTCACTTCCCAACAGGGTCATTATGCTCTGGTTTGGCAGTCAGCACACCTTACTTCATGATCATGACAAGAAAGCCACACACTGGGAGATATGAAGCTTATGCAGACCGACTGATTTCATTCAAAGCCCCAAACGGGAGCACTGGGGTAGATCATCTTTTCCCAGGCTGTCCATGAAAGACAGCCAAGGTGGACAGGGAGAGAAGTCCCCAGCTCAGGTGATGGGGTGTTCACTCTCATTCCACTTAGTCAAGAGCAAAAGAAATGGGGTCACTCGTGAAACTCCTGGAAGGTTTTTGGAATTGGAGAAAAGGTCATTGCACCTGAAACTTATCAGCTATGATATCTCTAGCTTGTAATTTCAAAATTTGAAAGAAAGGAACTTTGGAAGGGGAAGCTGCTGTAGTTCTTGGGGTGAGAAATGGGAGCCTACTCAGGGTGACTAATGACTCTCGATGTTCTGATCTCTCAGGCTCTGAGCATGTAAAGATTGTGAAAAGACACCACTGGGAAAATGTCAGGATTGTTTACGATACAGGGCAAAGGGCAAAGTTTACCCAAAGCAGTTCTAAGTGAATATTGATGGTGCCTTGCCGGAGCGAAGGCAGCAGCTCAAGCAAGTTCAGACCAGCTCAGGCACTTGCTCTATCAACAAGACTCTTGTTTACCCATGGGGCTGAACCTGGGGGTCGGTGTTTATGGTATCCAGCATGGTCTTGAGGTGACAGAGAAATACCAAACTGCGGAGAGTTGAGAGAATACTGCTTTCTGCCTGGGGCTGTTTGCCCAGATAGCCATAGGCACATGTGTATACTGACATCAGGCCAAGGTTAAATCCCAATCTAGCAGGAACATTCAATAACAGTGGTGCCAACCAAAGATGACGTGCACGGTCTAGTGTGGTCAACTAACTGCTCATTTACATGAAAAGATGGGAACAGGAAGGAATAACACAATTGATCGAATTTGCCTTTTGACATCCAGAAATTTCACCCTCTTTGTATCCAGAGGGAGATGAATCGGGTCAAAATGCCAAAGCAAGCTACCAAACAAAAAGTGTGGGAGGAAAGGAGAGGAAGAAGGAAGGGGGGAGGGGCTGAAGCATTTTAGATGCTGCCCAGGGAAAGATTGTTAGACCAGCCTCAAGATGTGAAGTCAAAAGCAGAGGTTTTCTTTGTTTTACGTTTTTTCATCATCAGAATTTCTGCATTTCAGATCTTGACTATCTTCCAATAGCCAGTGTGTTTGAGGCTTTGTCCCCTGGGAAACATTCTTGGGCGATAGCGGAAACTTTAATGCAGGGGATGAGGGGGATGATGGGAAAAGTCTAGAAGTCACCCCTTCTCTTTTTTGCTCCCCAGCCATGAGATGATCACTTCCTCTCAGCCACACACTCCCTAGCATGATTTATAGCCCTTATCACTAGTCCAGAAGAATATAGCCAACGATGACAGATCCGAGTCTTTGTAATGAGGAGTCGACATCAACCTTTTCTCCTTGTAAGCTGCTGATCTGAGGCATTCGCTACAGTAAAAGAAGGCACATCCTTTCTGAAGTGGATGCTGTGTCTAGACATATTTCTGCTTCTAGCTGTGTTCTAGTGGACACGTGGCACAGTGACCACCAGCTTTTCCCCCAGAGGAGGACATAATTGCAGATTCTGCCCTGAGCCTTCCTGGATGCCAGCCATGTGGCTCAGTAAGTAAGTGTGCACACACGAGCAGAATCCTTGCAGTAAGCCTGAAAGGCATCGTTCCTCCCTTTGTACATGAGCTCAGAGACTCCCCAGATCTTTGGACTCATTCCTACAGGCTGAATTCAGACTCTGCTTGCTTTGACACCAATCTCAGTACATTTTTTCCCTTTGTTTTGTTTCCCTAGAGGTTCCATCCCCAACATTATGCTGAAGGAAGCACTCCATTTCATTTCATTCCATTGCATTTTTATGATGAGGGTCATTACAGTTTCTCACTTTCTGTTTACAGCGCTCTTCCTCAGTGTAAGCTATTGGTCCAAGACTCTCCAGAGGGCAGCGGTCTTCTCTCGATGTCTCATCCTGGAGGTTCTAGCAGCAGCTGAGTAGGATTTCTAGGTTCACAATGTCTACACTATACATCTATGACCACTTTGACTGGCAGAAAATACCAGGATTTTCCAGTATGAAGGGTTCCCAACATCCCTGGGGGCCCTGTAGCCCAGCATGCACTGAGAATCTCTCCAAACCAGCTTGTTCTGGATACATGACTGAAGCACACAGACCCTACCCACACCTCATACATGGAAGATGTACATATCAAGAAATGTCTCCTGTGTTCAAGGCAGGAATTCTAGGACTTTCCAATGCTCTGTGAGGGGAAGACGATTGGGATTCTGACTGTCCTTGAGGGTGGGAGGGGAAGTTCTCCAAGCCAGCCCTCCACTTCTGCACCTCTGAATCATTTCTGAATAAACAACACATCATAGGAGAAATCAGAAGCAGCAGGACTCGCAATCATCACTAATCAGCAGGGTGACCACAGGCTGGAAACTTCTTGTTTCATTTTGTCTTGTATTTTCATGTATGTGTGTACGGCATGTGCATGTGTGTTCTTATGCATGTTTTGCGTGTGGGTGGTACACATGTGTGCACAAGAAGGCACTTGAGTGTGTGTGCCTGTAAAGCCAAGGGTGAGAATGAAAATCATCCTGAATTACTCTTCCACCACATTATGTGCTCTGGGGATTCTCAGACTCTGCTTTCTAGGGCCAGAATTACAGCTGTTGCCATATTTGCCGGCATATTTATGCAGGACCTAGGGATCTGAACTCAGGTCCTTTTGCTTGCAAGGAAAAGGCTTGATTTAACCACTGAGCCATCTCCCCAGCCCATAACTTAACTTTTTTTATGAGTTTCAGTTACTCATCTGAAAAGTGAGACCTAGGATATCTTCCTATACTATAGATATTCAATAGTGTACCATTATATTAACCGGCAGGAATCATTAGATATTTGTCCCCCATTCCCACACTGTGTCACTCACACTGTGGACATCAACTCCTGCTTGCTAAGGAGGATCTGTGACTTGTGACAGGCTACACAGTGGATCATTGAGTGTGTGGGTTATGAAGCTGTGTCTGCTGGGTATGAGACCCAGCCTGACAGTCTTACCAGCCAGCGCTCCAGCACTGTTACAGATTCCTGACACAATCAATTTATAAGGAGAAAAGGTTCACTTTGATTCATGGTGTAGGAGTGGGCATGCATAACCAAACATACACCTGTGTCCACAACATATGTGAATGTACAACCGTGTGCATTTACACACAACCACATATACATGCAACACACAAACAAATAAGACAAATTGGTGAGAGAAAAAACATGTTAGTTGTATACGTGTGTGTATATATACCAGAGTCCCACAAAATGAGAGACTTCGCGAACAATGTGGTTGAGGCTTACACAGCATGGAGTATGGCATGGAGAAGCACAAATTAGGAGAAGGTGGGGAAGAACGTTTCTGGAAAGTAGTTGTCTTGTCATATGGCTGAAAGTGTCTCGGGTGATAAGTGCTACCTATGTAGCCATCTTCCTGAGACATGCAATGCACTCTTACGTCGGAAGGATGGCTTTACAGAGCTGCAACTGTGTCTGAATGCCTCAGCATTACAGGTGAAAAATCTGAAGTGGATTTTAGGGTGACACATTCTCACTTCCTCCTGTCATATTTTGGGAGATGGCTTCTTAAACTCCAAAATCCACACTACCACTACTACTACAGACACACTACCCTTTCTTGTTGGACCTCCCTCTGCTTACCCTGACCTCCAACCTTTATGCATGACAGAGGGCACCAAGTTCTCTCCTAAACTTATTCTCTTTGCAAAATTAAGCTATGCTGCTGTGACTGTCTGTGGGCTATACCTGCCTAAATGTAACCATCCTGCTTTGACCATTCCTGCATCCTTGTGTCCTGCTCTATTTCATTTTGTATCAATGCCCATCATATCGCACAAAGTGACAACATAACCTGTGCTTCGCAAAAGAAGGTTGTCAAAGAGGGTCCATGAAAGGACCAAGAACAATGTCCCTCAAATTCATCCTCACATTCCCAGGATTGGGGTGTGGTTGGGTTGAATTAGGGATGAGAAAACAAGACTGAAGATCACATCATGCCATCTGAAACTCAGAAGTAACAGCCCATCTTGAGGAGCAGAGTTGGATTTTAGAAGCCAATTCTTTTTGTTTACTTCATAAAAATAGAATAAAGAGCATATAGCTCAGGGATGAAGTACATGCTTAGCCCATGAAGGAAGCTAGGATCAACTCCAACACCAAAATAAGGGAATAAAAATTGGTATTAATGGATGGAATTAGAGACAATTATATTGAGTGAAGTATCCCAGACCCAGAAAATTAAGCGCCGTATGTACTCCCTAATAGGTGGATCCTAGTACCAAACCCACCCAGCCCACCTAGAGACACTCAAAGGTAAACCTATGAAATACCTACAGTAATTGCAAGGATTATGAACAGGAGGGATGGGGTAGGAGGGCCACACCAGAAACAAGGAGAGAGGGGACTATGTTACAGCAGAGAAAATAGGCCACCATCAAGGACTGCAAGTAAGCAATGAGACATCTGGTTAAGTTCACAGACTTTCCTTCCTGATCATTTACAATTGATGGGGTATGATCTTACCAGAAGGGGAGGGTGTATAGTCTGGCAGATAATAAGTAACCATTTTGCAAATGGGTGATTGACCCCTCCCTCACTGTGGTTTCCTACTTTTATTACATCTACCTTTGAATATATTCTTATAACAAGACTCTAGTTTTTAACAGCTTTTTATCTCTGGCCAGGAGGTAACATCCAATACCCATCAGGATGGAGTGAAGGGCATTGCAGGAGCAGCAAAACTGGAAAAAAAATCAACAAACCATAATTCAGAACATCAGAGACTCTATATCAACCACCTGGAATCAGGCCAGCCTAATCTCTCCCCATCCTGAAGCTCAGGGAAATTTGCAGAAGAGGGGGCAGTAAGACTGTAAGAGCACAAGGATGGGAGGAACAATGATATGCAAGATACTCCACACAAGTTAGGGCCGAAGCAATCATAATTGGACTTTACATGCCCTACGCAATGTCCAACACAATATTGACCCCACAAAGTCTAGCATTTGCTAAAGGCACTAGGATCCTGGGAGGCAAGGGATTGACAGCCACAGTAGTGTTCCTATGCTTAAGGGGAACACAGGCAAGGGTTCTGGGAAATGCCACTGGGTCCTTGCACCTCATCGGAGAGGAGGACCCACCCAGAGGAGAGTTTGGCATGCACATTAAAGGATGCTCCGGGGATGGGAGGGGGAGGCACTAGGGAATGGGGAAGGAAGGGGGAAGGGAGGGGGGCACAGGGCGGTGGGAGGTGGGAGGGAGGGAGGGGACCGGTGTACCTGTTAAGTTTGTATGAGCGGAAATAAAAAAATATTGGCATTAACTTCCTATCTTATACCATGTTCTCATACCCCAAAAGAATTTTTGATAGAAAATTAGGACATGCAAGGCTAGCCCAGTGCTTTGCATGAATTTAGCAATTGGTTCCAGACAGAAAGACCCAGACTCAACACAGGAGCTCTTAGGAGAGTTATGGAATGTTGTAGATGACAGGTCTGCTAGCAGACATGGGTCACTAGAGGTGGGCTATGAGTGCTGCAGCCCAGTGGTGCCTCCAGCCTTCCCAACTTAGTGACTCTCCCCATTGGAATGGTGAGCAGAAACAGGCACACCTCCCTGTAGTTGTCTCTACCAGACATGTGGCCACGGCAATGAGAAAAGTGACTAAAACAGTTATTTTAATTCATTGCAGAAGAAAGTAAGTCAACTAGGATCCAGCTTTCAGAGGTACATATGAAACAAATCAAGCCTTCCAAAATAAAGCTACCCTGAGTAGCGAACAGTCACCTTCCTGAGTGAGGAAAGAGATTAAAATGTGGTCAGGCCCTAAGACGCGGGAGTGTGCCACACAACTTCTCTGGGGCTCCTCTGTCAGGCTTTGCAGAAGTGGCATTGCCTGACTTTGACTAAGGAAGTTGCCTCCTTTTTTCCTTCACCTTCCCAAGTGAAGATATGCAGAAATGTCTCTGCATTTTGAAAGCTTACCACTAGGTGGCATCACTAAAATCTGTTCACTCAATTCTAATGACAAGGTGCAGAGTGTGTGTGTGTGTGTGTGTGTGTGTGTGTGTGTGTGTGTGTGTGTGTTTGGTAACCCTGGACCTCTTGTGTTGCTAGGCAAGTGCTCTAACACTGAGATACTATTCCAACGCCATTGTAATTTTTCACACATTTTCTTTGGTGGTTAATAAATACCCTGCTGTGTCTCCCCCTCCCCCAAAGATGATTCTAGAATGAGCAGCATTTATTCCTAAAGCAGGTGCATGAAAAGCTTGTATGCATGTTAAGTGCAAAGCTTGATGATCCCACATAACCTAGCCAAGCAGCAGCTCTCCCTAAGCCATGGTCATCAAATTTCCAAGCACTTCACTTTCAAGAGCCGACTTTAAAAACTAAGAGCATAAGAGAATGCATAAACAAGAACCCAAAGTGCCGCTCACAGTAGCACCCAGGGTGGTCAGGGTATTTGATGCTCCCAGTGCTGAGTTTGCCTTTCCCTGACCCAAGTAAGCAGAGTTTCAGGCGGAACATGATAGGATGCTCAACTGCTGTGCTGTGTCCCCCCCCACCCCCCGCCCCCAACAGACTTTTTCTGAGTACAGAATAGCAAACAGCTGAAGCACGAAGACCTGAGGCTTCAGCAGCCAACCAGACTTAGCCTCTTCTATTAACTTTGAGTGCTGGGATTGAAGTTCATAGAGAAAGTAACAAGCCAGCTCACCTACTGGGGCTCCTACATGAGCCTTAACATGGCCTCCCAGCTACAAAAAGAAACAGACAACATTTGGTGAGCATCTTTTGCACACCTGGCAATGTAAGAACCCTTGGTCCTTCTACTCAGGAAACTCTGAAGGAGGCGTATTCAGGCCACGCCTTAGTCAGGTGTGGTGGCCATTCCTGTCATCCCAACACTCAGGAAGCTAAGGTAGGATTGTAAGTCAGAGGACAATCTGGGGCACATAGCAAGACATTATATGAAAAAGACAGTGAAAAAGCACTCACCTAACATGCTCCAAGCCCACATTTTACACCAGCACCATAAGAGAAAAGTCACACCCATCTGATCCATTCAATGGTGAATGGAGAAAAGCTTATTTACTTAACCAAAATCTTTCACCTAAGAACACAGTAGAAATCCAAGTCTGGTTATCCACTACATTCTACCACTCCCTAATCAAAACACATTTAATAAGAGGTGCTAAGACTCTTCAGCAAGTTTTCCTGTAAGACAACAGTTTACAGAGACCAGTGGGCAAGGCTGATCCTGAAGCTTTTCGAGTCTACCTTTTCGTGGACCCAGGGCAAAAGAATGTGTAGATACATGGACTAGTTGGGGAAAGGACTATTTATGACTACATAGAGCCACTTTTACATGCATGGGATTTGGGATGAGCCAGCAGGATACTAGATATATGAAAGTGAGCTGAAAGGATGGCAAATGTGTGTGTGTGTACAAAGTGTATATATATGGAAAGAGAGCACTATATATATATATAGTGCTCTACTCTACTTTTCTAAAAATCTCATCTCAGACAGAAACCAATATAGTTAGCAGTTCTGTTCAGGAATAATTCCATGACTATCCTGAGAACAGTCACAAGAGCACCACATACATATTCCAATGGTCTCAGAACTTGGGTTTAATATTAATTAAGAGCAATCTTTGAATTTGTGTTCTATAAGAGAAGACTGTGGAGACAGTGGACTGAAACATCAGCTTCTGGGGGGGAGGGCGGAGCTGTAGTCACTTCACCTCCTAGTTCTCAGCCACGAACACTGCCCCCTACCGTCATGGAGGACTGGCCCAGGTCTCTCTGGCAAGGCTAGAGCCTCCCATAGATCCTGTCTTCATTTTTTATGTCTTCATCTAACTTTGTTTCTTATTCAAGAATGCCTAGTCGAATTTTCTTAGGTAAAGTCTTCCTTAGGGCATTTAAAAGACTCATTGCAGAGACACAAAGGTTTGGGGGGGCTGAAGTAGGATAAACGTTGATCAGGGCAGGGATCTTTATTCGGACAAGTCATATGTTTGACATTCACCAAATCATGGAACTAGCATGGCTTGCTTTATTAAGAGCTGTGTCTCCAGAAGCCAGGCCTGGACTTGTTCTCACTGTCATCTCAGAATCAAGTTCAAAGCTCAGCCCTGAGAGGCACTAGGTCACTCCATGACTGTGGGTCAATGGGCTATTTGCTAGAATAAGCAAAAGTAAATGGACCATCTTCTAATCCACTGAAGCCCCACTTGTTGGTTTGCACAGAAGTATTGCATCTTCGATAGCTGAGCCAGCTTCAGTTAACACCACAGCCATGGTTCAGGTTCAATAAATGAGCATAAAATCCAATAGGTAGAGCCAGAGCCAGGAGGAGTGTCATGCAAGGCTTTTCCCCTCAGACTTCCTCAGGTCAAGGACCCAGGACTCAGGCAGACCCTGTGCGCTGAGGCCCCAGAGAGAAATCTTCCTGGGTTGGAAAGCAGGAAACTGCCATGGTGAGTGACAGAGACTAGAGCCCTCCAGCTTTTATGCATTTTTCAGGAACTCAGAGGCAGTTCTCTGAAAGGCCTGACCGCAGCGCAGCTGCAGCTCACACCGCATGCCTGGCTTACTTGAAATTCATGCCGTGCCCAGTGATGCACAGAGCTTCATCGAGAATGCCCAGCCAGCAAGCCACCTGTCCACGTGCTCGGCAGATGTGTAATTTACAAGAGGACACATCCAGAGACAAAGCACTGTCAGAAACAAACCATTACACATCTAGCCTTCCCCTGTGTAGATTTCTTCACCACCCAGGACATGAGGTTGCTGAGTGGGGAAGTGTGTTAAGTGATACAAGCCAGGCACAGATGGACACATGCTCCTGTAACTCATGGAACCTTCCAGAATATGAAAGCAGAATGATGGTCAGCAGAGGCTGGGGACGGTAAGGTGAGGGGCACAGAGAAAGGTGACCAGTGGGCACAATGCCACAGGTTGAAGAAGCTCAACTTATCAACCTGTTGGAGCGAGGACCATAGAACAGTGGGCACACTTTCAGGGAGTAGCTCCTCTTCTCTCCCAAGCAACATCAACTCTCATTAGTCTTTGAGGATTTAGATAATTATATGTCCTAATTATTCTTATAAGTTTAAGGGTCTTAGAACTTCTTATTAAAAAAGTTTTTGATTGAGGAGTAGCAGAAAGCAGTGGTTAACCAATCCTAGATTTGTACTGTATGTGAGATTTGTACTGTATTTGTACTGGTGTGAGATTTTGGTCGTTAAGTAAATAAACTTTTGTCCACTCACCATGGAATGGATCAGATGGATGTGATTTTTTTTCTCTTAAGGTCCTAGAATAGAACATAAGACCTGGAACAAGCTAGCTGAGTGCTTTACCACCGAGATGCTACCATGAGCTTCTGCACGACAGACAGCTGCAGATGACCATAATACTGTGTATTTCAGTGAAACCACAAGGAGGGGTTTGAATGTTTTCATACCCCTTCAAAATGATAAATATTTGACAAGATAAATAGATTCACCCTGATTCATTCATTGCTTATGAATGCATGTGTTTAAACAGCTCATTGTTCTGGGTGGACTGTGGTCATGTGTAATTTTTATGTGGGAATTTAAAAACATCTCCCTGAACGTCTGTGTCCACTGACCAAGCTTTAGATCAATTCAATGTGCACAGCCAGAGCACCACAGAAATGCAATTGTCAAATCCCACCACAGTGCTCAGGGAACAGTGTAGAAGATGGGGCCGGCAGAATGTAAGAGCCTGAAGGCGAAAAGGGGTTCAACCACAGACACATCTTTTGGGTATGACAGGGCCACTGCATCCACGAACTCACTGCAGCTGTGTCTGCTTCCAGGAGACCTGCGCAAGACGTGGCCTGTCAACTTTATATCATGAAAGAGGAAAGAATCAGGAGGTACCACCTCCTTCACAGACTAATGAGAGTTAAAGCTGCATGAGAGAGAAGGCATTGGTATAAAGTCCTTGTTCCAGCAAGCGTCCAAACACATGCCATCAACAGCAACCCTATGGGACTCAGTGGGTCACCCACAGAAGGACATGAAAGCAAAAGAGAGACCAGTGGGAAAGAAGTAGGGGAATAAATAACAAGGGGTGAAACGACGGCAGGCTCATTATCGTGAATGAAGCCCTAAGAAAATATAAATAAAGTTTTTTTTTTTTTAAAAAAATGTAGTTGTTTTCGGGCTGGAGAGGTGGCTCAGGGGTTAAGCCTCCGCCTTGCAGGCGGAAGGTCCTGAGTTCGGATCCCAGATCCCACGTATAGACGCCAGGCGGAAGCGGGGGCGGCCTGCGCTTCTGGTCCTGGTAGGGCGGAGCCTGTGAATCCCGGGGCAGAAGGAGGTGGAGGAGTCCATGGTGGTTCGCGAATTCGTCCGTGGTTCTACACACACACAGACACACACACACACACACACACGCACGCGCACATACACACGCACATGCACACAGTTGAATAAATAATAATAATTAAAAAAAAAAAGCAGAACGTCTAAAAAAAAAATGTAGTTGTTTTGATAATATTCTCAGGGCCAGACAGAAACAAGCCTCAAATATTATCTGGAAATAAACTCAAACAAACTAGACCTTTAAATAATACCTATAATAGAATTTTAACAAGCATGAGCTTATGTTCAAAAATCATAAACACATTAGGAAAAATGATGGGAGAAAAACGGACAGTTAGAAAAAAACGAAAATGAAATCACATCTAAAAGTATTTCAACTATAACAGTCATCAAGTAAACTATGAATACTATAACTAAATGCTGGATGGTATGCATAAGACGGCACAATAAAGGCCACATTAGCAGAATGAAAGATGTTCCTGAATGAATTACACTAAGACATCTCATAGAAGGACAAATACCAAGAAGTAAAATGATTAAAAGTCAACAGCACATTGAGCAACATGGAGTTAAAGCAGTAATGAAGAAAGCCTGGAAATTTGGGGAATTATTATAATTTATTCAGCAAGTCCAGCAAAACAGAGCAGAGCAATTTTAGATACATTTCTGTATAAAGATCAAACTTCAAATGTGGATGGGATTTTGGACTAAAGGATGGAAATATTATAAATTTACTATATTCATGTATGCAACATTAAAAAAATAAAATAAAAGCTAATAAAAAAAGTTTAAAACTTGCCAGAGAGAAACGACATTAGCAAATGATTATAAATAAAATGCACAGCCAGTCTCCTGACAGCAGAAATGGAAGTTAGAGCACTGCAGATGGCTATCTGTAATGTTAATGCTGTGCAGTATCAGTCGCTACCCTGGAATCGCCTGCTCAGGAAGTCGTCTTTCACAAGAAAGAGTAAAACAGAGGCACTTTCAGGGAAAAGGCTGAGATAATTATCACTAATATAGAACATCAAAAACTCAAAAATACAGACTTCAAAAGAAAGGAAATGACCACAGAGAGAGCTGAGATATAAAAAAGATTAGTGAATAACCAAAGTTAAGGGAATCTAAGCACAAGGACAAAACAAACCAATATAATAGGCATTGTGTGCAGTTAAAGCTGCTCGACAGTAGAACATCACACGCGAGGTCTGCATAGAGATTAATGTGAAAGTACCCCAAGGGACCAGCAAGATAGCCCACAGGGTTAAGGGGCCTGCCTGAAAATAATCTGTCAACCTGAGTTCAGTTCTCAAATGCATCTGTTGGAAAGAAAGGACTCACTTCTGAAAGTTGTCCTATGTGAGTCTCTCTCTCTCTCTCTCTCTCTCTGTCTCTCTCTGTCTCTCTCTCTCTCTCTCTCTCTCTCTCTCTCTCTCTCGTCTCTCATATTTTTTCTTAAAAAAAAAAACACCCTAAGTTTCTTTGATTTTGGGAGGAGTATTAAATGGATCTATTACATTGTATTTTGTAAAGTACTCCTGTGAAATCAAGGGTGACCAATAGGACCGAAGAAGGTGGTAATTTACTAGCAGAGGAAACAAAAAATATCCCCATTCATCTAGCTGAATCTCAGAAACTTGATTTTATACAAATCCAAGTTCACACAGTACAATAGAGTAGAAAGCTTAACCAAGCCAAGCCATACATGTACTGTTTAGAGAAACAAAAACAAGGCAAGAAAGTGATGAACAAAACTAGTTGATTAGAAATATGAAAATGTCAGGCAACACATATATGCCTTTATATTTGCATTCATATGGCTATTAATATTATTTTAAATATACACAAGTGTTATAGAGGTTGTTTTAAACTTCAAAATGTGTCTATGCTTGAATTCAATTGCTATTCTGAGAAACACAGCAAACTCAGTGGTTTCAGCGAGCATCTCCTTTAATCATTTCTACATCTGTGTACACATGGGCTGGGGCTCAGTGGGCGGAGAGGGACACAAGGAGGAGCTGTGATGTGGAATGGCAAAGGTTATCAACCAGAGAGCAGTGAACATTGGGGTCTGCAGCACACCCAAGGCTTTGTAGGCTGCAGCGCATTTGCCTACAGTCATGTCTAGCTTGACTTGGAGCCCATTGTAATACCAACTATCATGTTGCACTGTATCACCTTTCTAAAGGGATTTTTTAACTTAGTACATTCATCTTCCTTTTAGTTTGTGTGGTAAAATATGCATAGTACAAAAATAATAATGTTGCTGGATTAGAGATATTAGCTTAATAGTAAGGCATGCACTCAGTTGGAGAGAGGGAACAGGGAAGAAAGAGAGGAACAGAAAGAGGAGGAAGAAAAAAAAAGAAAGAAGAAGTCATTAGAACCATTTCTAACACTTCGTTCAGAGTTATTGAGATTTCCCTGTGTTCCCATCCAATCCAGAATGCACTTTGTCTTGCAAAAGTGAAACTCCTCACCTATCAAACAGCATAGTTCTCTTCTCTTCTGCACTCAAATACCACCGTTCTCCTCCCTGTCTCTCTGTATTTGACCCTCTAGGTAGCTCACTTGAGAAGAATTAAATGGCATCCATCCTTTAGAAACTGGCATGCTTACCATGATGCCCTCGATGTTCATCCATGCTGAAGCATGTGTCACAACTTCCTTCCTTTTTAATGCTGAAAGTCATCGTTGGACATCAGCCCTCAATGGAATGCGTGTTCTGCAACAGCACAGGCTCCCTCTGCTAGAGTCTCTGCAGAGTCCACAGTAGCATGCCAGAGGCAGGGCCAGTCAGTGCTAACAGAGTCTGCCTGGCCCTGTCATGCCTTTGGTGAAGTCTCTTATACACACACACACACACACACACACACACACACACACACGCTTGCGCGCATGCACATACACATGTAAAAAAAAAAAATCAAGATGATGTCCACTATATACTAGTTAGGGCTGAAGCAATCATAATTGGACTTTGCATGCCCTGCGCATTGTCCAACACACTGTTGACCTCACAAAGTCTAGCATCTGCTAAAGGCACCAAGAGCCTTGGAGGTAAAGGATTGGCAGCCACAGCAGTGTTCCTATACCTAAGGGGAACACGGGAAAGGGTTCGGGAAAGGCCACTGGGTCCTTGTACGTCATCGGAGAGGAGGGCCCAGAGGAAAATCAGACATGCACAAGAAAGGACTCTCTGGGAATTGGGGCGGGAAGCACTGGGGGATGGGGAGGGAGAGGGGTGGGGAGGGGGAGCAAGGGGTATGGGGGGAGGAGGAGGAAGGGAGGGAACTGGTGTACCTAATAAGTTTGTATGAGCTGAAATAAAAAAAAAAATCCAAAAAAATCAAGATGATGTCCACTATGACCCACCATATATAGTCCTGTATCAGGTGTAATGTCCTAATGAGCTATAAGGCCAGTGAATGAAATTAAAGAAAGAGGAGTTAGAAGGGAAAAAACACAACCACCATTATTCATAGACAATAACATTTTCCACATGCAGAAAGTCTAAAACCATCTAAAAAGTATGGAATTAGCAAATTATTTAACTAGTTTTTATATATGGTAGCTATCTAAATATTAATACATGTCTTACTACTAATAAAATTTGAAAATAAAAAATTGAAAATATATTTTAAAAGACAACTTTTATGTGACAAAGAAATATAAACAACTAGGAATAAAACCTTAAAATATGTATAAACTCATTATTCACAAAGTCATCCAATACTAATATATCAAAAAAGGCCTAGATAGAGGAAGAACAAGGATATTTGATATCAAAACAAAGAATTTTTTCCTAGATAACTGTACCTCAAATGTATTTGCAATGAAATCATGAATTTTATCCTGAAGCACTATGTTTATTCCAAAATGTATGTAGAAGAATAAGTCCAGAAGTATTCAAGACACTCTTTAACAAGACAGAGCTATTGTAGCACTTAGCCTATGGTTATTATCTAAATGAGATACTAACTCATGTTGGAAAAATTACCCAGTGGAGAAGGACAGCCCAGAACAAACCAGTGGAAACTTGGCATATGAGGAAGACAGCATTGCAGGAGAGTGAAGAAATGGAGTGCTCACTTCAAGGGGCTGATAATTCAGTGAGATGGGAGAAAAGAAATTGATACAATGCAGAATATTGACTATAGGCATATTATAAATATGAATGTAACATCAAAAGCAAACAGTAAGAGTTTAGAAATCATTTCTATAACAAGATAAATAAGGACACCCATGCACCATTCAGAGACTGAAAAATGTCTCATGTACCATGCCAAGGAACATAAAATTATGTTCACTCAGAAGTGCTTGAAAGACCAGAAAGTCATAAAAGCATAAATCCTCACGTGAGAAGAGAGCTAAATAAACCATGATATTCTTACAATGGAAACTGTGCATTCCCAGATCAGAAATGAAAATGAATGCACTGTTGCACACGTTAGCATAAAATGAGTCTCCAAGCTTTAAAAGAGGAAGCTGCTGATATTAGAACATTGTTGTTGCAAGTTTTGTGATCAGTGAACAAGGCATGACGCTGCAGTGTAGATCTGGAAGGCCCATGTGTTCTGGCTCCAGAACAGTTACAGGGCAGTATTGGGCATTGTAAGAGGCAGGGCTCAGCAAGAGGTTTTAGATCTTTGGGGACGCCCTTGCATGGGATTATAGAAGCCTGGTATCCTAGTTCTTTATTTGTGCTATGATTAAAAAAAAAAACTAATCAATCTTAAAGAGAAAAAAGATCTATTTTGGCTCACAGTTCACTGTGAAGATGTTGATGTGGGGGAAAAACGGTCTTTCAGCTGTCCCATCTGGGTTGCCAAATGTTGCAGGGACAGGAAATGACCATCCCAATGTTGTAGGGTTCTTGTGTTTCAGAGTCGAAGACTGAAACCAGAACACGTGTAGAGGATTAATGTAGAGTTTATTAGAGAAGAGAAAGGTTGGAACTCGTGGACTCCAGACGTGGAGTGCCTTGAGGGGCTAGGACACTGGAGAACTCATGAGAAGCAGATAGCTGGAAAAAGAACTCATGACATTTTGAGTACCATGAGGGACTAGGGCACCAAAGATGGCTGCCAGGGCCAGGCATATTTATACACCTAGACAAGCCCGGGAAACTGGCTTTTTCCCATTGGTTAACTCCCACTGGCACCCAACCCAGTTACTCTTGGGCCCATGTGGGCTAGAGGTCCAGTAGTTTGATAGGGAGAGTAGTTTGATAGGGAAGTTGGCCATCTTATCTCTGGGAGGACTGGAGTCAGTTCCTCAGCAGGGGTGTTCCTTCAGGGTGATTCCAGCTGTGGGGGATGACCTTCAAGAATTACAAAGACCTTGAGAGATCCATAGCTGCTGTAATCCTGCCTTAATGTCAAGGTGGCAGGAGCTGGAAGCAGCTGGTCACAACCAAGTCAGAAAGCAGGGAGAGGACACTATTGGTACTGGCTGGGCTTGCTTTCTTCATCTTATTCAGTGTAGCATGCCCTGCCCAGGGATAGTTCTATCCACATTTAAGATGGCTCTGCCCATATCAACTAATGTAATCCAAACAATCCATGGGACACTCAGAGGCTTTTGCTAGAGATAACCCTCACAAGTGTGCGGCGAGTATGTGTGTGGGGTGGAGGGTGCCTTCCTAGATGGCGAGGTGATAATTAACACTGACCATGGCACTTGACCTCTTCCTCTTCCTGTTCTTTACATCCTGGCCGTGAGGAAGTCACTTTGCTCCACCACAGGCTACTACTGTGACATGCTGCCACACACACCTAAAACAATCATGGACTGACACTGAACCAAAATACAACTTCTTCTCTTTGTAAGTGAATCATCTCAAGTATTTATTACAGTCACAGAAAATTGATTAACACATGCAAGAATCATAGAGATAAACTCAAGGGAACCCAACAAAGAGATTAACCTACATTTCAGTGGCTTTGAGTAGAGCCACACAGAACTCAGTGAGCTAGCAGGCATACCAAGGATGTGTTATTCATTCATTTTTTTCTACAT
The DNA here is from genome assembly GCA_023101885.1 of Typhlomys cinereus. Taxonomy (NCBI): domain Eukaryota; kingdom Metazoa; phylum Chordata; class Mammalia; order Rodentia; family Platacanthomyidae; genus Typhlomys; species Typhlomys cinereus. The sequence goes on from JALPQD010000015.1 coordinate 2,936,252, forward strand.
ACTTCACATGCCATCATTTCAAACAAAAAGTGTAAATGAGTAGACATTGTCTTTGGTCTAAGGCTGCTCATGATCTAGTGAGGTCAGTAAATTAGAAGGCAAAGTGCGTGACACAAATTGAATCAGGGAAAAGTGACCAATTACTGAAGAAAGACCAAGGAAGATCTTCGACCTCTGAGATGAGCCCTCAGTAGATTCTGAAGGTGCAAGAAGGAAAGAAAGATGCTCTTCAGAGTGAAGCATTTAGTGAGTTAAAAAAAAAAAAAAATTCAGAGCAGTGGAGAGGGAGCTTTTGCAGAGGATGCTGAGAAAATGAACAGGATGGTGACCCTGTAGCAAAACAAAAGGAGCATGGCTTTGGAACACACAACGAGGTAGCTTTGATCTGCAGTCCTGCCATCTAAAGATGTTGTGATCCATGAACTGTCCTCCTCCTGGGAAAGCTGCGACAACACAGTTTCCCCATGAAGCATTGCAAAAGGTTAGAAAAACAGGAGCAACTGTTCTTGCTTTCTTATCTTTACCCTTCCTCACAAAGACTTGATTGTTATCTCTGAGACATTTGTCTTAAATTCCATATATAAGATAGAAGTTCTTGGTATTTCCAGCTCAGAAGGATGAGAACCTCAAAGTCTGACCAGGTGTGACAGGAATGACTTATGAGAAAGTTGCTCCTCCTCAGCTTCCCCCAACATGATAAGCAAAAGTAAGTAGTCAAATAGTTTCCATGTCCCTTGCGCACACCAATGGAGTGGTGGGGGCTGCCTGCCACACTAGCATCCAGGACAGCTCTTTCTGCCCCTGAGGGGAAGAAGGTTCTGACCAGAGATAGCTGGTCAGCATTCAGGCAGCAAGGATGACACTGTGTGCCCTGTACCACCCAACTATGGCACAGAGTCGAGCTGAGGCAGTTGTTCATAGTGGATCTTGAGTATTCTGGCACCTCCTGCAGTGCTGATAAGCGACCACACAGATCTGAGTGTACCTTTAGGAAATGTCCTCATTCAAAGTTCATGTCCAGGGTGACATCAGGCAGAAGCTTCCAGAAGATTTGCTAGAAGGAAATCTTAAACCTTTAAGGAGGGTGTTCAATAGTTTACATCGCTTCAGCTGGCCCCAGCTCGGATAATCAGAGCTCATAACAGTTAGATGCGAAACTTTGATTTTGGGTATGAGTCACTGATACTCAGAGCAGGACCGGGGAACACCCCATCCCCTAGAGGCAAGCTTCACACCGGACTGGGGGTGTGAGTCAGCTAGTGCCTTTCAACAACTGTGTGCTACTGCTTCCTTCCACTTACAATCAGGGGCTTTTTGCTTATAGGGAAAAAAAAAAACCAAACACTACCAATAAAACAGCAACGTACCCATTTATCGAATGGGATTCCACATGCTCATTTCCAATATCATGTAATGAATGGCTTTGAATTTTAGGGCCTTTAGGTTTTTATTATCATAATTTCAAGACATATAGAAGTAAGGGCTGAGGACAGAGCCGGGTGGTAGAGCACACACTCAGTATGTACGAAGCCCTGATTTCAGTCCCCATGTGTGTGTACATGTATATGTGTATATTCATAACTGCTAAAACTGAGTGGTCAGTACAGGGTGTATCCAATTATTCTCTCTGCTTTTGTGTGTGCAGCTATGAATTCACAGGCGAGCACATATCATTAGACCCTCACCTGTAACATCCCACTGGGTATATCATTCCTTCAGTAAGCCCAGTCCAAACAAGCCTTGGCGTTCCCTGAGCTCAGAGCAGTCAAAAGGAGACAGGTGGAGTGTGACAGAGGAGTCAAAGGAGCTGGAGGGGTGGAATGTCAAGGAAGAGGAGTGTAAAAATGAAGTGAAGATCCACGGGCTCAAAAGTCCAGTGGCAATGTCTCGAGGCAAGGAGAGCTGCCAGGGCAGACGGATGTCAAAGAACTCTCTAGAAGTGTAGATGCACACTGAGGCCAGTGATGTCATAGGCAGAAGACAGAGTGCCGGGTGGGAACAAGCCAGCAGGGCGGGGCAGGCCAAGGAGGGACCGGCTACCAGGAAAGCATTCAGACAGGACAGAAAAGCAAACGAGAAAACAGAAAAATGTCATGCTACTCAAGAATTAACTACAGTTACAGCTCCAGACGCCTTTCTCACCAGTGGATTTATAAGAAATCGATGCTGAAGACTGGCTGGTGGGATTTCTTTGCCTCGGGGAATGCGTCATGGCTGGGCAGCCCATCCTGCCTGTCAGTAGTGGCCCAGCAAGCCATGTCAGAAGAGCGTCGTCATGTTCTGTGTGGGGCTTTTGCAACCCCAAAACCACTTCCTAGGTACAAGAAATGAGCAGGGTTTCTCCTCAGGTGTAACACCCAAAGTAAATACAAGTCCTTTGAAAGCAAAGCTGATCCACGTTCTACCAGACCCCAAAGTCTGCTTTCAAAGTCTGAAAAAAGCAACCTCTGGCTGGAAATGCTCTGAGCAGCTCCTGCTTTTCTTCACATTCCGTCATGTAACAAAAATGACCCTGAAACAACAAGACGTCATGGCCAGAAAGCTTTGTACTTTTTACCTTGGCCGCCCCTTGCAAAATGCAAAGAAACAGGGCTCCCAAGTCTTGAATCTTCAGAAGGATAATGGGGGCATGTTCTGCACTTGGTGGGCATGCTGCTGGGAAGGCTAATGAGATGAAGTAGACTGCAAGTGCCTCTGAAGAAAAGCACTGGACGCTAGCCAGGGCTGGCCCCATGAAGTCAAACTGGGCCATTGGAAAAATCACAGAGAGGTGGTTTTGACTACACAGGCAGGCAACAGTTGCTGTGGCCATCCTCAGCAGCGAAAGGAAATACCCAACTCGTCTTCTTTTTCCTGTCCCCAAAACAATTCATTAAATAATGTGCTACAGAACAATGATTTACACAAGCATCTTTCTCTTCACTTTGCCTCTTCGCTTTGTTTATTACATTTTGATATCTAAGAAAAGGGATAAATTGCAATCAAGTCCAATGCTCCATGAAAACGCATGCATTTTAAGCAGAGTCTTTGTTTGCAAGCAATAAAATGGATTCTAGTACAAACATCAAAAAACAGCTAGCAATCAAGGGAGACAAGGCAGCCAGGCAAGCAGAGGGGATGCCTGTGTCCTTTCTCAGCTCCTGCTTGAACTGCCTGGTGTCTGTTAATTAACCCTATCATGCCACCAGGATTAATCCCCAACTGCCCTCTCCTTTCCCTTCAAGATAAAAACATTCCTCTTGAGCTAGAGGGATGGTTGTGGAGTTAAGCCTCTGTCTGGCAAACAGAAGGTCTTGAGTTTGGTTCCCGGATCCCATGTAAAAAGTGCCTGGCAGAAATGGTAGCAGCCTAAACGTCCAGTCCTGGAAGGCAAAACCTGAGAAACTCCAGAGTAAAGCAAAGAGGTACGGCAATATAAGGTGATTCCCAAAGTCACCCTTGGGTCTCCACAGGCACATACAGTGTCTTCTGATATACACAGGCACACATAGAAACACACAAATTAATAATTAATAAGTTTTTCTATTTTTGTATGTATATGTGTGTATGGTATGCGTACATGTGCATAGGTATGTTTCACATGTGTATTGGCAAATGTGTGTGTGCAAGTGCATGCACACTCTGTGTGTATGTGGGGGTTATATCTTATATATTGGAGCAGCGTCTCTGACTCGAATCCTGTCCTAGCTGAAGGTTGAAGTTTCGACCTCTGGGAACAGTATAAAGAATTAGTGGTTGAGTTAAGCCCTGAGCAAGCCTATAGGAGATCATCTGAGGGATGAGGAAGCTGAGCCCATGGTGGTCAGGGCTAGTCCCTTTGTAGATGAATAAGATGAAGGGAGCTGGTTAAGGAAGTTGGCATCTTTTGGTATACTTGGTCAGGCATGCTGGTCTGGTAAGATTGTCCCTCTCTCAGCAGTCCTGTGGATATATGAATATATCACCAGTTCCCTCAGCTCCTGGTGTTGTTGGTATGAGCTCTCCTGCCAAGCTGAATAAGGAACTATAACTGGCCTACTATAAGAGAAAATAAAACCTTGTTGGCTTCAACCATATGGTCATGAATTTATCAGCAACATACAGAGTAACTTCAACAAACCCGAGCATGTCATAGACAGGAGCTTGCTGTGGGGCTCTCCTGCCTCTGTCTCTCAAGCACTGGGACTGCCATGCCTTTCTGGCATTTACAGGGGTACTGGAGATTTGAACTCTGACCCTCATACTTACAAGGCAAGTCTTTCCTCACTGAGCTGCTATATCCCCATTTCCTCATGTTCAGGTGTTCTAGGCTGTTTGCACTCTTGACTCCAAGGAGATGGAAAAAAAAAAAGAGTTCCTCATTGAGGGAGAATGGAGAAGAAGACAGGACCCAACTGCCACTGAGCCCTACACAGCCCAGCATCCCAACAGACCAGACAGGAAACTGCAAAGAGAAAGAACGGTGATAGTGCCTTGATTGAAGGGCAAAGCAACAATTCCCTAAAGTATGCAGAGCGCACCCCTGTGCCACCATGCCTGGCAGCTCTCTGTGTGCAAGGCATTGTGTCCTATTTTCCTGTACTTAATTTTTTGCCAAGACTTATTACAAATCACTACATTGACTTCAAATCTACTAGAAAATCTTAATCCCACCATACGGGGCAAGGGCACTACATTACATTATGTTTAGTGCAACAGGCTTGAAATTTGTGAATTTCCTTTAGAAATTTATTTCTGTTCAAGAGTTTCCCTGACAGAAGCTAATGGTGAGACCCTCTTGCTAAAGATACAATATATAAGCACTTGGGAAAAAACAAATTGGAATGAATCTAGAAACTTCTCTCTGGATGGCCAGCCTTTATAATTCCAGAAGGTATGATGTAGGCTGTCAGGGAAGAAAAACAATCAATGATCTCACCCGTCTTCAAAAGTTGCCAGCTACAATAATAACTACTCAAGCAAGAGAAGACCATTGATACAACAGGCATGTAAGGTACAAGGATAACCAATGCTTTCTGCTTGGAGTCAAGGCCCACTTTTTGGCAGGGAGCACATGCTTGGTACTGTAAACCTAGCCAAGTACCCGTGGAAGGGGAGATATCATAGGTCCCATGTGGGAATAAACTACTTAACATTAATTATAAGCACTTGATAATAAACTGTCATCTAAACAGTTATCACATCCAAAGATTAGAGAATCTGTCAACTCTTGACTAAGAATTATCCTTTTGCAAATGTCAAATGTATAGTACCACAACTGGCCAAAGAGCAAGGAATAACTGACTGTGGAATGCTCAGCTCTAAACAGGACATCAAAATCATCCCCTCATCCCAAAGCTCAGGGAACCTTATAGAACAGGAGAGAGCAATAAAAATGGGTTATACAAAACCCTACGGGTGGGGGTGGTGCTACCAGACAGTAGTCTCTGATCAGGACACAGCTGCTATAGCCAAGAGCTTGTGCAACAATGCCTACTTTCACTAGACCTGCACAAGAGTTGAGCTATCAACATTTCACCATGAATAAGGGAAGATCTCATCAAGTGCACAGTCCATAGAGACTATATTTAAGGCTAAATCCAGACATGAGAAGGGGAGCTTCTTAAAGTCATCTATGCCACAGTAAAAGCTCAGGCACTTGCCCATACAGGCATCCCAGATAATGAGCCACACATGCAAAACAGACTGATTGGAAAGGTGAAAGTATGAAGTGGAACAAGAAGAGAGATGTTATAGATAGTAAGGAGTGAAAACACATGCATTCATTGTATTCACATATAAAAATATTGAAGAATTAAAAAAAAAACTGGAGGCAGGAAAAAAAATTTCTCTGACAATTCCAGGCTGTATTAGTTCCAGAGAAAAGTTTTCTGAATGTCTGCCTCCCACCATGGCTCCTGATACTCCCTGACTCCTGGTCTATTTTCCATTTAACTCTGCATGGAGAAAGTGAGGTAGTTACCTCGCTCCTTCTCTCTCTCCTTCCTTTTTTCTCCCCACCATCCCACTGCCTTCTGCTCTTCCTCTTTCCTTTACTTCCTCTTTGCTTTCTTTCATACATGGATTGAATCTTCTTTTTATTTTATTTTTCTTCTTTTTCTCCCCTTCATCCTCATTTCCATCCTCCCTCTTTTTCCCCTAGACAGCACTCCCCTGCCACATTCCCTCCTACTTTCAAGTCTTTTTGCTTGTATGGTCCATTGTGCTTCATCTAGTTTGTCTTGGATGTCATATGCCTAACACGATTCATGTTCCAGCAAGTATCACAGATCAGTGGATATATCATGGAGGATAGCATCTTCCTTTCTTCCCTGTAAGTATTAGTTCTCATGAGTCTCACATAAGAGAGGCGTAGAGCTTCTTATCTTTCCTCTTTCCTGGGGAGTTGTTCACAAGACAGGTCCCATACAGTTCTTGTGGAATCTTTTAAGACACTAAAGCTTCCTTAGTAAACACATCAGGTTAAAGCATGTTCTGTAACATAAGTGCATTTTCTACGTGCATTACAAAGGCTTGTAGAACCTTAATATCTCATCATTCTGGGAAGAACTATAGCTCTTATGATTAAGAGGACAGAAAAGCAGGCCTAGTTGCTGCATTCCATATCTCCTAACTCTTCTGTTGATTTCCACTCTTAATAAGAATGAGTCTTTATTTGACCCTTCCACCCTCTTCTTTGGCTTCTACACCTTCAAATTTTGAATTTAGAGAATTATCTTACTCTGATTTCTGCTCTTGCCAGTTACATCTCCATATGCTGTCCCATTGTGGGTCATGAGCAATCAATAGTTTAATTTGTTGTCATTGTTGGTTATTTTCTATCTCTTTTGTTTGTTCATACAAGCATTCTTGCCAAGAGTCACACCCCAGCCAGGGGGAAACTCTAAGCTCTCCATCCCTGCCTGTAGCTGAGGATGTGGGCAGCTACAGGTGGGTTAAGATCACAGAGGTGTAAGCTTTGGTTCCCTGTGGGTCCAGGGCCAAGTCTCTGACTCACATCTGAACAGCACTGATTTCAAGTTTGTTGCATTCAACCCCCTTCTGGCTCTTGTCTTTCACAAACCCTGGAGAAGATATGAGTGTCCCAGACAAGGACTGCCTTGGCCTACTCTTCTTTGGATAACCAAGTTATCTAGGTGACACTGTTTGACTCATATTCCCTAGCCAAATGGATTTCCATTAGAATATTCTGTTAAGCTTTAAATAGAAATTTCAAAAGTTTCCCTGTTACTTGTCAATCAATTTTGAACTTCTTATGTCTCACTATCAAATAGCTATCTACTTAGGGGCTAGAGAGACGGCTCAACTGATAAAACGTTTGCTGCATAATCATGAAGATCAGAAATCAGGTCCTCAGATCCTGCATGAATGTTGCACGCAATGGTGTAATCTCCTGTAATCCTGGTGCGACGACAGAGAAAAGGAGGCAGAGACCTGAGAATCTCTAGGAGCTCAAAGACCAGTCAGCCTGGCTTATGCAGCAGCAAGAAGAGACCCAGTCTCAAACAAGATGGAAAGGCAAGGCATGACACCCAAGGCTTGTCACTTACCTCTATGCACATATGCCGGGGCATGCACATGCCCACATTGACAGGCATATATACACATACACACACACATATTGTACCCATAAATATTGTCATAGTTAGGCACAGGAGTCAACTTGACAATTGAGGGTTTGAGCCCTGGACACATTTGTAGAGAATTAATGATTGAATTAAGCCCAGAGCAAATCTGCAGGAGATTGTCTAGCTGATGGGGAAGACCTAACCCATGGTGGATGAGATTAGTCCCTGTCCTGGAATTGCCACCGTCCAGCCACAGCCTGGATCCAGGGTCCCTGTAGGTGGACAAGGAGTCAGTGGATGTGGAGAACAGAGACAGTTCCGGCTGAATGAATCTGAACCCATTTATTGAAGTATTCAGTAGGGCTTATATTAGAAAATCCAGAGTGCAAAGAATGCATCACTATACCCACAAACAGAGGAAAAACAGAGACTCATACCCTCCTAGTCAGCAGGAACCACCTTTAGGATAAACAATTTTCAAGAACCTAACCCATTGCTTGAGGGTAAAAGGACAAACAGGATCATTCCCCCAGTATCTCCAAATCTATCTAATCTATAGTGCTTTACCAAATAGTCACAGAATCTAGGTCCACCCTATTGTCACTGTTTTTGTAATTTAGTTAAGATACACCAAGGAACATGTTTTTCATTACAATTAACTATATGTGTGCCATATCTATTATATATTTCTGTAAATGGTAAAGATGAATCTGTCGGAGGGGGTGCATGCCATACACTAATTTGTCCTTTTGGGGGATACCAAATTCTAGCTGCTATCATATAAGCTGGCCTATGTATGGTCATAATGGTAGGAATTAGGATTCATTTTCTTTCTACTTTCTAGTAACTTATGTACTTTATAAGAAATAGTTCTGTACTGATTCTTGTGAATAGATGGCATAATCTCATATCCGTGGAATTTCTGAATAAGTTCAGCAAAAGTCATATTTGAGGGAATTTTACCCACCTATGTTTTTGGACTCTTGAAATTACTCTCCAATCTCTTCAGAATCAGCATATATACATTCTGGCTAACAAAGAAAAGGCAGAAGTGACATCTACTTGCTATGTGGGATTAGACATGAAATCTCCAGGTAAAGTTAAAGGCAGAGATGACATTTATTTGCTAAGAGGGAATGGCCCACATCTCAAAGCAGAGTTATTTGGTCTGTGAATTAACATATTTCAAATGCATAGGGAAGGGATTATATGGAGAGGTGATAATTTAGCCAGCCCTGAGAAAAACAAAAGGGATCTAAGAAGATAGGAGGCACACCTAATTCCCCCAGGAAGGATTTCGCTTGCCATCTATGCAGACAAGAGGCAAAACTCAATTTGCAAAAGGCAAGGAGTCCTTATCAATTGCCCATCTTTATCCCCTAGAGAGCAGGCTTTAGGCCTCACAACCCCCACATTTTCCTTGTTTCTCTTATTTATTCCAAATAAGCCATGTCCTGTTTCCAGAAAACACTTCCATGAAGCATTTTTCTCCATGCCGGACCTTATCAAACAACATGGTTGGATAAGGACGCAGCATGAAATAAAGTGCAGAGAGCTGGTTGAGAGAGTTGGCATCCTTCTGTATACTTGGCCAAACATGCTGGTCTGGCAAGTAAGGATTGTCCCTCTCTCAGTTGCTATGTAGAGATGGTGTGGCCAGTTCCCTCGTCCCTGGTGTCAGTGTGAGCTCTCCTGTCAAGTTGGATTGAGAACTATAATTGGAAAATCGTAAGAGAAAATAAACCTCTTGTTCCCTTAAGCCATTTTATGGTGATTTATCAGCAACCATGCAGGCGAACTGCTACACATATGCATACTCCACTGAAAATTAATCTGTAATTTGTGTCCATCCATCTTCATTTACCCACTTTGAACTATAACATATAACACTCTTTCTTCTGCCCCATGTCATAGTAGAAAAAGGACTAGGCTAGCAGTCCCAAGAACCAGGGACTAGTTTCCCTACCTGCTCCTTCCTTCCCTCTCTCCCTCTTTAGCCAGAACCCTGTTGACCCTGACCATCAACTGAGTGCCTTAGCAGATTGCCTCTGCTGCTCTGAATTAACAAGTGTCCACTAAATTTCTTTCTCAAGTTTCCTTCCAATTTGAAATCCAACAATGCTTTCATCTTATTGCAGATCCTTAGTTCTCTGGATTTAAGGATTGTAGCCATAAAGAAGGAAGGGGAGGGGAAGAAAGAGCCACACTGTTCTATTTGCTCTTAATTGGCTGCTAGCTCTAAACAGTTAATGCTAATGCCACGATCTAGAGTTAACACTGCTTTTAGATGAGGTATTAATACATGGGCTTAAGGGTTAATGTAACATTGAGATTGGCAGGGAAGAAAGCGAGGGATGGAGGAAGGAAGTGGTCAGGGCAAGGCATTTGGAGCTTATTCAACTAGGTAAACAGTGGTCACTGCAGGACTTGGGAAAGTTCCCTTTCAGGCCTTAGTAGACAGAGCTGCACGCTATAGTGATTCCCCAGATGCCCATGCCAAAGGTGCCCCCAAGATGTCCTGTAGCTCCAGTCCATTTGTAGTCCCTGATGACCACATAGTTTAATATCAGGTGGCCAGAAAGCTGGATTCACTTTCTTTTTTCTTCTCTTAATTAAAGCAGAATGTCAGCTTTCAAAGCAGTAAAACAATGACAGGTTCACCTGCTATGAAGTTTTAGTTCTCAAAGCTGACCTTCTTCCAGTGGAAAATATACTTACTTAATATGTTGCATTTTTAGGAAAGCACAGTTTGGAGCATCCTTTCCACATAGAGTTCTATCTCTTATATACTTTTTCTGTTCCTTGACCAATCAAACAAAATGCTTTCATGCCTTAATTTGCATGCCCTATTATAACAAAACACCATAGACTGGGTAGTTACATTATGCAACCGTGCATGAACTTTCCCTAGGGAAATGCAAGTAAGCACCTGTTCCCCCAGATAGGACATCAACAGTAGACCAAAGTACAATTCCCCTAAAGTGTGACTGGGAGAACCAATGAGTTTCTTGATCTTACATGCATAGCATGGGCAGAGGGTTAATTTATAGGAGTGTGGAGGCCCCAGAGCAGCAACACCAACCCATAATTCTCACTCCAGTGTATATGTGGTCATAATTCCAGCATGCAAATAAGTAAGAAAGTACATTCCCCTCTCAGTTCTTTCTGTGGATATGGTGTGGTCAGTTCCTTTGGCTGATAATGTTGGTGCTGCAGACTGGGCACGGCCAGGATTCCCTCACTAGGTAAGGCAAGGAGTTGGTGAATGGAAGACAGACAGACAACTCTCTGGGCTGAGTGAATCTGAACTCATTTATTGAAAGTTTTAGTAGAGTTTATATACTTTAGAAAATCTAGGGTAAAGGGCAAGGAAAGTGTGCTCCGCCCATAGGGAAAACATCAAAGAAAAGCAGGACCAAATCTTTTACAGGATTATGTAAAATGTATTCATTCCAGGTAACAAAGGAAGGGCAGAAGTGACATATATTTTGTGTGTGGGACCAGATGTGGTGTCTCCAGGTAGAGTTAAGACAGGCATGACACTTAGTTGCTAGAAGCAAACAGACAATGAAAGCTTCAAAGCAGATTTACCTGGTTTATGTATAAACATCAAATGTATAAGGAAGGAACTGTAACCTAGCCAGTCCAGAGAAAAACAAAAAAGATCTAAGAACAGATAGGAGGTAAACTTAACTCCCAGAGGAAGGAATCTTCCTGCCAGGGGCAAAACTTAATTTATATAGGGAGAGCCCCTAGCACCTAGCAATTGCCCATTTAGATATTAATGTGTCACTCCCCAGCTAGCAGGCTTTAGGTCTGAACTGGGCAGTAACACTAAGGCCTGACAATCCCATATTTTCCTTATTTGTCTTATTTATATCAAATAATGTCATGTCCTTTTTCCAGAAATTGTTTCCTTGAAACAATATTCTGCCATGCCGGACCTTGTCAAAACAATATGGTTGGATAAAAATGCGGCATGTGGGAAGATCCAGCAGATGGTGGGTGGGACCATTCCCTGAGCAGGTAGATTAGAATGGAGAGGCTGGTTCAACAGTTGCATAGAAGAATGCTGGCAAGCGAGAAAGTGTGTCCCTATTTCCACACTTTCTGTGATTGTGATGTGGCCAGTTCCTTTGGCTCCTGATATAGTTATGAACTCTCTTCCCATACTGAGGAGATATAACTGAGAATATTAAGAATATATTAAGAATTATATTAAGAACACTGTTTGAGTCTGTGGGCTAGTAACTATCCTGCAAAGTTTTGCCGCTGGCAGGAGGATTCCTTCCTCTGGGAGTTGAGTTTACCTCCTATCTGTTCTTAGATCTTTTTTGTTTTTCTCTGGACTGGCTAGGTTACAGTTCCTTCCTTATACATTTGATGTTTATACTAAATAAATGTCTTAGTGGGACATTTGGAAAATAGCAATAGAAAGATAAGAATTGATTATACCTGGCTCATGGTAGTTTGCAGGGTAACAAGGACTCTGGTAAAGTTGAATTTAAAGATAATGAACTTGTTTGGTTCATAGAGGACAGTTGTGTTGGTGGCCTTGAAGTTTCAGATGAGGAAAGAACAGACTGTACTCTTGGAAAAAATAATATCATTAAAGAAAAACTATCCTGTGGAGATTTCATTCTGAGAAAATACAGATTCTGTTTAGCCTCTGAAAGTCTCAGCTGAAGTTATTTCCTGCTCTTTCAAAGTTTCAGCAGCCTTAAAAAGGGTTTTTACAGGATCGGTGCATGGAAGTTGAGATAGCCGTGGTTCAAATGGACTAGGCTCCATCTCAACCTTTCAACAGAACTTGACAGCATCATCCAGTTGGTACTGGTTTTAATGCAAGATTGAGGAATTCATGGAGAGCAAGTGAGGCTTGGCACCGCATAGCAGATTTGAAACTCTTGAAAAGGAAGGAGAAACTTACTGTTAGAAAAGAGAACCTATGATGTTGGAGATACCAGAACCATGAGGCATGTGTTTGAAGCTGCTCCAGAGAAAAGCCATTAAGTACAAATGTAGAACTGCCCAACATTTCAAGTCAACCTGATATAACAAGTGACAGAAGATGGACATTGAACTACAGGATGTGGTATTTACCTTATCAGACTTGGGTCTTAATTTTGATTTGTGGGTTTTTTTTTTCTGTGTCCTAACACCTCCAATTTAAAATAAAAATGTTTATTATGTGCTGTTAAATCTTGGAATTATTTTGCTTGCTTTTGAATTAATAGGAACTGAGATTTTGGTGATTTTGAACTTTCAAATTGTTCAATATGAATAATTAATAAATGAATATTTAGAAAATGAACTATGAGAACTTTTGTTGGACTCTGAGAACTTTTAAAGTTGGACTGAATACATTTTATATCATAAGGTGAATGTAACATCTGTGGAGACAAGGGTTGAAATGTTATGTTTAAAAGTAATATGTCTATGTATCAAATTGGCAAGGAGTGAAGTATGGCAACAGATGTCAACTTGACAGTTGAATTCTGGGTCTTTGAGCACATCTGTGCAGATTTTTTAGCTAAAAGAGGCCCTTTAACAAACTTGTGGGAGATTTTCTAATTGATATGGGGAGATCTAGCTAATAATGTGGCTGGGCAGGTAGATAATATAGAGATCGCTGATTAAGTACTTTTGCATACAGACATATAAGCATGCCACGCAAATAAGAAAGTATGTCCCTCTTTCAGTTCTTTCTGTGGCTATGGTATGGCTTGTTCCCTTGACTGCTGGTGTTGCTCAGAACTTCTCTGTCAATTAGACTATGAATTATAACCAGAACCATACGCGAGAATGAATCCCTTGTTCCCCTAAGTTGTGTTGGTCATGTGGTCATATCATACATTCCAAAAGATTTCCTAAGAGTCACAAGGATGTTAGGTCACATTGAGAAATGAGCAAGAAATGGCTATTTAAGAGGTTAAAGATGGCCCAAGAGAACCTGACTGTGAACCTGCAACCTTCCAATTTTTTTCACAGTTGCTGACATTCCCATCAGTCAGTCAGTTTTGTAGGTGCAGCTTCTTTGTAGGAATTCTAGAAGTCTAGATGGCTGCAACAGAAGCCAAATGGGAGATCAGATGGGAGCTCAGATGCCCCCTATGTGTTTGGAAGTCGAATTTAACTGCCTCAAATACAGAAAGACCATAGAAGCATCTCTCACCCTGGACCACACCTAAGATGGGTGGAACATCACCACCTGCATGGTGTGTGATGAGGGGCTAGCAAGGACACCCATTCTTCTATTCTTCTCACTCTTCCCCCAATAACTGAACACTTCATTACAGGATGTCCCCTTCACCAGGCATTGTCCTTGCTTTACTTTTTATTCGAATCATAAATGTTCTTAGTAAATATATCACACCACTTCCTGACACTTTACTGTGAATATTTAAGGATCCTAAGAAACAGGGCCAGTGAGTGGACATGGATGGGATGTCACATCAGGGAAGAAAGGCTTTATTCTCCAACAGGTCTGCCTCTTCATTTATTCTCTCTGTCATACTTGCTTATACTTCTGGTGCTACACCTTGCATTCTGACTTCTGACTTACTGTCGATTTCTGTTTTTCCTTCACTTTCTCAGATATTAATTTATTTACCAATTCATTCAGCACAGAATCAGTCCTTAATACACATATATGCAGGAGAACCAGAAGGAAAAGAACCACCTCTCCCAAAGGTAGTCCATGTCAGAGTTACAGATGGGAGAGATGGAGCCTGTCAGACCACGCTTCCTAAAGGAATAGATTTCATGGCGGAGAGAAGAGAGAGCTGGAAGGCAGACAGGATATCCAAGCAGAAAAAATAACATGGGAAGGCAGGAGACATAAGGAAGCATGTGTTATATTGGATCTCATCCCCTCTCTGCAAGGAATAGGGAATCAGGGAGAAGACATGTGGAAATGGGTTTGGAGAGGGCAGAAGGTCATTGGATTTCAGATGCCAAGTTATGAAATGTGAATTTAACACTGAAAGTAAATGGAGTCTTTGCACTTAAGGAATGAGATGCATGTTCAGTAAGGCTATGCCATCAAGGCTTTCTGGGATGGCTGCATGAGAAAGGAGTGAATGCCATGAATGGAACAGCACACTATACACTACAGAGACAGCATAGGATCTGCTGACCTGATGGCCAAAGTGAGGGCCTGGAATGGTGTATTAGGCAGGATTTCCCAAAGGAAAGAATCAATGAAACAGACTTCACTGTAAGAGGTAATTTATTTATTTTTTATACATTTTTTATTATTATTTCAGCTCATACAAACTTAATAGGTACACCAGTTCCCTCCCTCCCTCCTCCTCCCCCCGAACCCCCTGCTCTCCTTCCCCTCACCCCTCCCGCCCCATCCCCCTGTGCCTCCCGCCCCAATTCCCAGAGTCCTTTCTTGTGCATGCCTGACTCTCCTCTGGACCTCCTCTCCGATGACGTACAAGGACCCAGTGGCATTTCCCTGAACCCTATCCTGTGTTCCCCTTAAGCATAGGAACACTACTGTGGCTGTCAATCCCTTGCCTCCAAGGATCTTGGTGCCTTTAGCAGATGCTAGACTTTGTGAGGTCAATAGTGTGTTGGACATTGTGCCGGGCATGCAATGTCCAATTATGATTGCTTCCGCCCTAACTTGTGTGGAGTATCTTGCAAATCATTGCTCCTCCCATCCTTTTGCTCTTACACTCTTACCGCCCCCTCTTCCGCAAATGTCCCTGAGCTTCAGGATGGGGAGAGATTAGTCTGGCCTAGTTCTAAGTGGTTGATATAGAGTCTCTGAAGTTCTGGATAGTGGTTCGTTGATTTTCTTTTGCAGTTTTATTGCTCCTGTAATGCCCTTCACTCCATCGTGATGGGCACTGTATGTCACCCCCTGGCCAGAGACAGAAAGCTGTTAACTGGAGTCTTATTATAAGAGCACATTCAAGGGTAGATGTAATACTTATATCCAAAAGTGGAATCGCAGGGTCATATGGCATTTGGCAATGGGAGGGGTCAATCACCCATTTGCAAAATGGTTACTTTTTAATCTGCCGGACTATGTGCCCTCCCCTTCTGGTGAGTTCATATCCCCTTAGTTGTAAATGATCAGGAACGAATTGTGAACTTAACTAGGTGTCACATTACTTTCTTGCAGTCCTTGATGGAGGCCTATTTTCTCTACTGTAACATGGTCACTTCTCTCCTTGTTTCTGGTGTGGCCCTCCAGCCCCATCCCTCCTGTTCATACTCCTTGCAATTACTGTAGGTAATCCATAGATTTACCTATGAGTGTCTCAAGATGGGCTGGGTGGGTTTGGTACTAGGAGCCACCTATCAGGGAGTACATATGGCACTTAATTTTCTGGGTTTTCCCAGCAAATTCCAGTAATTCATCATTTTTGATGGCTGAGTAGTATTCCATTGTATAGATGTACCACAGTTTCCTTATTCACTCGTCAACTGTTGGACATATGGGTTGATTCCATGACTTTGCTATTGTAAACAGTGCTGCTATGAACATGGTCATGCTTGTGCTATTGAGGTGAACCTCTGCCATATGGGGGGTGATTCCCAAAAGTGGAATCGCAGGGTCATATGGCATTTCAATCTTTAATTTCTTTAAGAATCTCCAGACGTCTCGCCAGAGTGGCTGTATGAGCCTGCACTCCCACCAGCAATGTAGGAGAGTTCCCCTCTCTCCACATCCTCTCCAGCAGTTGGTGGTGTTTGTATTGTGGATTTTGGCCATCCTGACCGGGGTGAGATGATATCTCAGGGAAGTTTTGATTTGCATTTCCCTGATGGCTAAAAAAGTGGAGCATTTTTTAAGATATTTCTTAGACATTTTAATTTCATCCCTGGTAAAATTTCTTTTAAGTTCCAGGGCCCATTTTTTAATTGGGCCATTGGTTTCCTTGATGTTTAGTTTTCTAACTTCTTTGTGCACTCTGGACAGTAGAGCTCTATCAGATATGTGGTTAGCGAAGATTTTCTCCCATTCTCTGGGTTGCCTTTGAGCTCGTGTTACAATCTCTTTATCTGAACAGAAGCTCTTTAATTTCACAAGATCCCAACTGTTGAGAGTTGGTAGCAGTGACTGTGCCATTGGATGTCTGTTTAGGAAATGTTGGCCTAGCCCAATAAGCTCGAGGGAGTTCCCTATCCTTTCAACTATGGTTTTTATAGTCTCTGGCCTTATATCAAGGTCCTTGATCCACTTGGAATTAAGTCTTGTACATGGTGACAAGTACGGGTCCAGCTTTAATCTTCTGCATGTGGAGATCCAGTTTTGCCAGCACTATTTGTTGAAGATGCTGTTCTTATTCCATTGGATTCTTTGGGTCCCTTTGTCAAAGACCAAATGGCTGTAATTTTGTGGGCTTATATCTGGGTCTTCAATCCTTATCCATTGATCTGTGTGTCTATTTTGGAGCCAGTACCAGGTTTATAACTATGGATTTGTAATATAGACTAAGGTTTGGTATGGTAATACCTCTAGCAGTGTTTTTGTTACTCAGGATTGTCTTTGCTATCCTGAGTCTTTTGTGCCTCCATATGAATTTTGAGATTATTTGGTCAACTTCTTTGAAGAATTGCTTTGGGATTTTAATTGGTATAGCATTGAATTTGTATATTGCCTTTGGTAGGATGGTCATTTTACGATGGTCTCTACTGCCAATCCAGGAACATAGGAGGTCTTTCCACCTTCTGGTGTCTTCTGCAATTTCTTTCTTTAGGGTTTTAAAGTTTTCATTGTAAAGATCTTTTACCTCCTTGGTTAGGTTTATACCAAGGTATTTCATTTTTTTAGGGACTATAGTAAATGGGATTGTTTCTCTGAAGGCTTTTTCACTTCTTTCATTCTGGGCATATAGGAAGGCCTCTGATTTTTGCACATTTATTTTGTATCCTGCTACCCTGCTGAACTTCTCTATTAGTTCCAGGAGCTTCCTGGTGGAGTTTTTGTGATCACTCAGGTATAAGATTATGTCATCCGCCAATAGGGATAGCTTGACTTCTTCCTTGCTGATTTGAATCCCTTTTATGTCCCTTTCTTATCTTATGGCTTCAGCTAAGACTTCAAGTACAGTATTGAATAGAAGTGGTGAGAGTGGACAGCCTTGTCTAGTTCCTGATCGAAGTGGGAATGCTTCCAATTGTTCCCCATTGAGCATAATCCTTGCTGTGGGCTTGTTGTATACAGCTTTTATTATATTGATAAAGGTTCCTTCCATTCCTACTGTCTCTAGCGTTTTGATCATAAAAGGCTGTTGGATCTTGTCAAAAGCTTTTTCTGCATCTATCGAGAGTATCATGTGGTCTTGGACTTTGGACTGATTTACATGATGAATTACATTTATTGATTTGCGTATGTTGAACCAACCTTGTGTGCCGGGGATGAAGCCTACTTGGTCCCCGTGAATAATCTATTTAATATGTTTTTGAATCCGATTTGCTAAAACTTTGTTGAGAATCTTTGCGTCTGTGTTCATCAGAGAGATGGGCCTATAGTTTTCTTTTTTAAGTGAATCTTTATTAGGTTTTGGGATTAAAACGATATTAGCTTCATAGAAGGAATTTGGTATGTTCCTTCCTTTGCTATTTGATGGAACAGTTTAAGGAGTATTGGTGTTATTAACTCCTTAAATGTCTGGTAGAACTCTGTGCTGAATCCATCTGGTCCAGGACATTTTTTGGTGGGAAGATTCGAGATTACTTCCTCAATTTCCTTATATGTTATAGGACTATTTAAATAATTCACAACTTCCTGATTCAATTTAGGTAAGTTGTGTTTACTTAGAAATTCATCCATCTCTTTTGTGTTGTCAAACTTCACAGAGTATAAGTTTTTGAAATATGTTATAATTCTCTGGATTTCTTGGGTATTAGTAGTGATAACTCCATGTTCATTTCTGATTTTGTTAATTTGGGTTTTCTCTCTCCTGCTTTTGGTTAATTTAGCTAGGGGTGTATCAATCTTATTGATTTTTTTCAAAGAACCAGCTTTTTGACTGGTTGACTTTTTCTATCGTTTTCTTAGTCTCGATTTCAGATATTTCTCCCCTTATTTTGCTAATCTCCTCTCTTCTACTACTTTTAGGATCAGATTGCTCTAGTTTCTCTAAAGCTTTAAGCTGCATTGTTAAGTTGTTTATTTCTGATGTTTCCATTTTTTTGATGTAGGCATTAAGAGCTATGAACTTACCTCTTAGAACAGCTTTCATTGTGTCCCAGAGATTTTGGTAAGTTGTATTTTCATTATCATTCACTTTCAGGAAATCTTGAATTTCCTTTTTAATTTCTTCCTGAATCCAGTTCTCATTCGGCATCATAAAGTTTCCAGGAGTTAGTGTATTTTCTCTTGTTTGATGTGTTGTGGATGTCCAGCTTTAGGCCGTGGTGGTCTGATAGGACACAGGTTAGAATTTCAACTTTCTTGTATATGTGTAGATTCATTTTGTGGCCCAATATGTGATCTATTTTGGAGAAAGTTCCGTGTGCTGCTGAGAAAAATGTGTATTCTTTGGGGCGTGGGTGAAAAGTTCGATAGAGATCTGTAAGGTCCATTTCTGTCAGGGTTTGATTAAGTTCCAAAGTGTCTCTGTTAAGCTTTTGACCTGTTGATCTATCCCATGTTGAGAGGGCAGTGTTGACGTCCCCAAGAATTATCGTTTGGGGGTTGATTTCTTGCTTTAGACGCTGTAGGGTTTTCTTAATGAATGTGGAGGGGCCCGTATTGGGTGCATATATGTTCAGTATTGTGAAGTCTTCCTGGTGAATTGTACCTGTGACTAAAATGTAGTATCCATCCGTGTCTCTTATAATTTTCTTTGGTTTGAAGTCCACTTTGTCTGATAGCATAATGGCTACCCCTGCCTGTTTTCTGCTTCCATTTGCTTGTAGAATTGTTGACCAGCCTTTTATTTTTAGAGCATGCCTACCTTTTGTGGTGAGATGGGTTTCCTGCAGGCAGCAGATTGATGGATTGTGATTTTTAATCCAAGTTTGTAATCTGTGTCTCTTGATCGGTGAATTCATTCCATTAACATTTAATGTTATAATGGAGAAACTATTTTTAATTCCAGACATTTATTATGTTTAGTAGTTTTTATAAGTTTATTGCTTCGCTTCTAATGGTGTTACATTTGCCTTCTGTTCTCCTGGATATGCCTGTTTTTTTCTTCACGCTTGAGTATCATTTCTAGCATTTTTTGAAGGCCTGGTTTGGTGGACATGTATCCCTTCAAGTTGTCTTTGTGCTGGAAAATTTTTCTTTCTCCCTCGATGACTGATAGTTTTGCAGGGTAAATCAGCCTGGATTGACATTTTTGCTCATTCAATACTTGAAGTATGTCTCTCCAAGCTCTTCTTGCTTTTACTGTTTCGACTGAGAAGTCATTTGTTATTTTAATAGGTTTACCTTTAAAAGTGACTTGTTTTTTCTCTCTTGAAGCTCTCAGCACCAGTTCTTTATCTTGAATGTGGAGTTTTTGACTATTATTTGCCGTGGCGTGCTTCTGTTTTGGTCGTATCTGTTTGGGGTGCGGAATGCCTCTTGTATATGAATGGGCCTCTCTTTTTTTAGATGAGGGAAGTTTTCCTTGATGATCGTTTGAAAAATTTCCTCAGGGGTGGTATTTTGAGATTCTTGCTCTGGTATTCCATGAATACGCATGTTAGGCTTCTTCAGGGTGTCCCATATCTCTTGGATATTTCTCCAATTGGCTTTAACCACCTCTTCCATTGAGCTGGTTAGTACTCCCACTTTATCTTCAAAGTCTGAAATTCTGTTTTCTGCTTCCTTAGTTCTGTTGATAAGACTCTCTGTAGAGTTCTGGATTGAAGATAACTTGTCTTTTAGCTCAGTTTTAAACTCTGCTTGAGTCTGTTTTAACTGCTCTATGCCAGTTTTTGTTTCTTACACTGTTTTTCTCAACTCCTCCAAGTGTCTGTTGTGTTCCTCTTCAAAGCGATTGTTTCGATTATGTAATTCCTCCCAGATTTCCTCTTTCATAGTATTGAACATGGTAATGATCATATTTTGAAAGTTGTTATCCTGGGTGAGGTTTTCTTGGCCTTTTTCTGCGGGTTTGTTCTGGTTGGAGTCTAACATTATGGGATTAATTTCTTCAGTGGGAAATTTGTTTACTTGAGTATTGCTTCTCATGGATTTGCACTTTGACTTTGGCATTGTCGTTTTAACTCTTAAGATCTTTCAATTTCACTAAACTGAATTATTTGGCCTGGGGTTTTGGGGGTGGGCAAGGACGGAGCTTACCTAGATCGCGGATGAGGCCCGGCTGGACCACGTGCTCGGCCCGGCAGGCGGAGCGGAGTAAGAGGTAATTTATTATCAGAGACTGGATGTTCCCACCATGGCCATCTTAGGCTGGAGAACAGGCAAACCAGTAGCTGCTCAGTCTAAGAGACTGGAAGGTTAAGAAGAAGTAGTGTGCAGGAGACATCTCTGGTCAAAGACTGGAGACTTGGAAGTGCCCTAGAGAGTCTCCAATACAAGTCCACATTCAAAAAGGTGATGTCAGTGGGCAGCAGAAGTAGCAGCAGCAGGAAAACACACACACACACACACACACACACACACACACACACACAGGATCTAGTGTGAGATACCAGTTCTTTCCTTCCATTTCTTTGGGTCATACAGACTTCCTGTGTTCTGTGGATGGTGTGCTCACATTCAGGGTGGTCTTTCTGCTCACTTTGCTGACCCCCATACCTGTCTTCTTTGGAAATATCTCCTCAGACACATCCAGAAGTATGCGTTACCAGTTTCCTAGGTATCTCTCAATCCACTCAAATAGACAACCAAGCCCAACCATCACACATGGCACTGAGAATTCAACAGTCGTGTGCATCTTAAGGAAGCTCCCTGACGTGGAAGGAGGTAACTTCTGATAGTGGAAACCAATCTGATAAATCTCCTCTTAGATCTATTATGTTCTGCTAGTTGTGTTTCTTCAGAGAACTCGTTATTCATTCTTTCAGTCAGTCACAAATTCTATTCTGAAAAATACAATTCTACTCCCCCATTGCCCAGCCCACATTTTCTCTCCTCCCTTCTCATGGGAGAAAAGAGAAAAGAGGAGCTGGAGCTCTGAGAAGGAGGTGTGGGCAAGATGTGCAG
Organism: Typhlomys cinereus; assembly: GCA_023101885.1. Taxonomy (NCBI): domain Eukaryota; kingdom Metazoa; phylum Chordata; class Mammalia; order Rodentia; family Platacanthomyidae; genus Typhlomys; species Typhlomys cinereus. The sequence continues at coordinate 2,957,930 of JALPQD010000015.1, forward strand.
CTTGGGTGTGTCTGGCATGAGGCAGGAACAGGAAGTACAGACCAAGTAACCAAGGACTCTTTTCTCCACAGCCCAGAATCCTGTGCAACTGCCTTTCAGAAACTACCACTGTCTCTAATTCCTGCTGAAAGCCTGCACACAGCAAAGCTGCATAGGCATATATGCTAAGGCAGAAAAAGTAACACTGTACTCTCTGCTAAAGATGAAGAAGTTCTAATTTAACCACTAAATAGTGCTGTTCTGATACACTTGTACACTGACCAAATTCCTCTTTACCAATGTCCCTTTACAAATGCTCTGTTTTATTGACATCAAAATGTCTCAAGAGGATGTTTTTACTATTTGTACTATGCTAGGTCACTGACTCTACTGTTGTACTCCTCGGACCCAGTAAACCCACCTGATCCCAGCTTTTCTATGTCTCTGTCTTTTTCTCCTTCTTGCATTGCCCCAACAAAGCAATGCAACCACCTTACCTACTCCTGTCCAATCTCAAACTCTCTCTGTTTCCTCAAACATTTTTCCTACCTCAAAGTTCGATGCTCAATATTTCCTCTGCCTGAAGAGTTGTTCTATCTTTTTCTTCTTCTCAGTCTGTAAGTCTCAGATCTCCATCAGTTGCCTCTGTCAATACTTGGGCACTCCAGCACCTAGATAGTAACACCAACTATGCTCAATCATAATAACACCAGCCTTGAACACTACAATACTTATCTCCTTCCCAATAATAAAAGAAGATATGGTTCATTCTTTAACTTTGTTATTGGCTTCCTGTACAATGACTTGGGGCACCCCATCAGTTCTTGGACAATCTATTAGTACTTGGAGTACTTCTTCAATAAATATACTGGGTACTCCATCAATACTTAGAGGACTCCATCAGTACTTGGGGCCTCTATAAAAAGATTGTGCTGAACATCAGGAAAAAGTGGAGAGAATATAAGAGCTGAAGGATAGAGAGGAGTACCTCCACATGGTGACTTCTGGATGTGACACAGCCATTCCACTCATCACTCTCAGCACCTAAGATTGCTTGTGCAAGACTAAGCTATCAACATTCCAGCTAGATGGCGAGGGGCTTATCCTGCTCCACCTAAGGAGCTACTAGCAGTTAATGCTAGGGGATGGGAGCCATTTTTCTTCAGTAATATAGGTGCTGGAAGTTACCCCTGTTCCAGGAAAATTCCTACATCTATGTAACCCAAATTAAACTCAGTGGATCATTAAAAAATTGCATGAAAATACAAGAGGGACCTGTTGGAAGAAGGTGTCCAAAGGGCATAGGAGAAGGATTAAAGGGTATAACAGAGTGAATATAATAAAAAATACATTACATATATGTATGGACTTATCAGAGAATAAATGAATATTTAAAATACCAAAGAGCCTGCTTATAAAATGTAGAGATCCACAGGCGAGCATATTGCAATGCCCATTAGCATCTCTGGGCCTCAGGGACCATGGGTGTGAGAGATCGCCAAGCTCACAGAGAGCATGCAAAGATAGCAAAGTTAGGTAGTAACAGCTGGGGTCTTGACTTGAGGGAGGGGAAAAAAATCTATGAATGGGAGTTCCAGAGAAACAGTCAAGTCTATATTAGAGATGCTACAATGCTGATTAATTGATTAGAACTCCATGATTATGAAGAGTTGAAATGCTGTATAACCAGAACCAAATTATCTTGAGCTATTTTTAGTCTCCTTAATAGTCATTTATTGCTCATCTCTGTGTCTGATCTAACATCTTTTCAGTGATCAGATAAAACCTTTGGAGTATATTAAAGACAACTATCTTCCAAAAAAGCAAAGAATGGCACCAAACAGTGCCTGAAACCTATTGCAATTTTCCCTGCTTTTCTATATTCTTCCTACCTGATGTTTTCATCAATGTATTTGAAAAATGCCTTTGTCATTGTTGTTGCTGCTGCTGCTGCTGTTCTATTGCTGTAATGGTTCATGTACCCTTTTCCACATTGGAACATGACACTAGTAGCACCTTGAATCCACGATCCAAGGCCATGTTCTCTTTTATGTCAAAAATAAATGGTAATCTTATTCCCCTTGAGGTGAAAGCTATATTTTACATCCACAGAATTAAATACCCTGGTCCCATGCTTTATCATACTTTTCTGCTTAAATCCCATACTGAAATATAACTAGAATCAGGGAAGGAGGTTGGCATGGGAGCCCATGTTTCTTTGCAGGGCATTTATGATAGAAGTCTGGACTTTGGCAGCTCCAATAATCTAGAATCAACCATCCAACCCCCATATGCCAACTAAAAAGACAAGCAATAGAGCAAAACAGAGAAAGGAGACATATTCACTGTAGCCACTTTGGAGTATGACTTCAGAAGAGGAGCAGATAAAGGAGTTTAGTAACCCCCAAATCCATCTTCTTCAGGATATTAGGCAATGGAGTATAAGAGAATCACACAATTAAATAATGCTGATCAAGGTATGGTCTTGCCCATCACAGAGATATCATTATCTACAAAGTGGTCTGACACTTTGTCAGAGCTGTGTGAAATCTCTTCCTGGGAAGCAATTCCTCCTCTGGCTGGTCCCAGGGAAGGAGAAGGGAATCAGCCTCTCCCAGCGTAGGATTACTGGGGAAATTTTAATTCTTAGGATCTCATTGCTTTAATATTCTGATCAACAAAGAGGCAAGCACAAGTGTCTCTCTTCCAAGTATCTTCTCTCCAGCCAGGAGGTGACAAGTTCAACAATATGAACACATAATGTGGCCAGCTTGGCCACAAGCAGGAATGGAGAGCTGGAAAAGGAATGAGAGGCAAATGTGCGTCATGGCGGCCCATGGACCATCTCCTTCTACAGGATCACGAAGCCATAGAATTCCTATCTAGACTCAACAGGCAAAAACACTAAGTTGGATGTTCAAACTCACAGTGCACAGGTTCCCTGAAGGTAAAGAAACATTCATGACTTCAGGGGAATTGGGCCTAAGCAGCTTGAAGACTTTACGTTTCCCATTTCTGAGGTATGTTCTTTTATTTTCTTGGCGTGTGTGTGTGTGTGTGTGTGTGTGTGTGTGTGTGTGTGTGCATTGTGTGTAACTGTAGAGGCCCAAAAATGACTTTGAGAATCATCCTGAATTGTTCTACCACCTTTTTGTTTGTTCTGGGGTTTCCCAGACTAGAAGTACAGGCCGCTGTCATTTCTGTCTGGCATCTTTTACGTGGGATCTGGGATCTGAACTCAGGTCATTCTGCTTGCCAGGCCAGTGCTTAAGCACTGAAGCCATCTCTTCAGCCTTGAAGTATGTTCTTAGACATGTTCCAACCCTCCCCCACCTCAAAAAAATAATTCTGTGTTATAGTGGGAACATGGGGAATCACAGTCAAGATTTAAAAAAAAAAAAAAAAAAACCTGGGTTGAGATCATTCTTATTTACACTGTTTCACAAGCCTCTGGAAGACTTGCTGTAGGTGCTGAAGTGTGTGCCTTGCCTCATGCCTTGGGAATTCTGGGAGGAGCCCTGGGAACAGCCCCAGAGAAGATTCCAGGTCTGCATCAGCCTCGTTGCATGCACGCACATCATTTAACTCTCTCCCGTCCTCTTTTCTTTGCCCCTGTGAAGGAGGTGATCTAAGATGTTTGTATGTTCAGGATTCCTGTCTAGCCCAGAGTCAGGGTTGGTCAATGACTTCAAACTTCTCAAGTTAGGGAACAAAAATTTATCCCTAGACTTCAGAGCCTGCTGACATCCTTCCCATTTAGAGCCAGGCCCTGCTGGACCAAACTCATTTGTCATCCTCTATCAAGCTGTGACCCAAGTTGATTCAGTCGCCCACAGCGACTGGCTCATGCCAAAGTTCCACCCAGGCCGGTTCTACCTCTATGATTCACTCATCTCCAAATGTGACACTTCAGGATCCTCGGAGGTCACCCTTGCTCTGCCAAGATCACGTGTCTCTGGTTCTGAGTTCACCAGCTCTCATAGCACAGACACAGTCCTGACCTCTGCAGGTTTTTTGTTGTTTTTTTTTTTGGCTGATTTCCCCCTCCTACTTTGTTTACTCCCCTTCCCCCCAACATTTCCTCTTCTTCCTACCAGAGCTGGAAAGAAGTCACTTTCTTTTCTCCCTCTCTTCCCTCTTTTCCTTCCTTTGCTTCTTTAGGCAGCAGCTACTCATTTACCTTGAACCTGAACCTCCCTGCAGTTGATGACACATCTTCTTGCCTGTCCACCTGGGGACTACAACTCTTGTCTTTCAGTCAGTGGATTTCAAAAGTGAAAGTGGCTGCTATTAGTAGTTGTAAATTGGGATGGTCCTGAATGGGCTTATTTATGTTTGTCACAGTGTTTGCTGGTCTATGACCTACCTTTTACACATCTGAAATGCCAGACGATCTTCCTTTATGAGTCCTAATTCTGCTGAAATGAAGCCTATGAGTCCTAATTCTGCTGAAATGAAGCCGCAATGTTGCCTGCACATCATGCTTAAATGGTCTTCCGAGTCACGGTATTCATGTCTGATGATCTCCTGGATCCACTAACGTCTTCCTTTAAATGATAAGCTCCCTAAATGTGCTGGAATTCATAACCAAGACTGTTGGTTCTTCAGTTTACAGACAGTTGCCCTCCCCACACCCACAGGGCTACTTGCTTTCTCTGATCCACCCTTTCTCACCTGTCCTAAACTTCTGCCTTCATCTCAGCATCTTCCACTTGAGTTCCACCACCTCCACCATGACAGTCCCCAGAGCACAGCAAAAACTACTCAGATTCATGATAGTTGGCAGGGCATGATAGTTGGTCTTGGTTTTCAACTTGATTATACCTGGGATTAAATAACAAATTAACCCTCGACCACCAGGACAGATTATCTGGATTAATATATTTGTAACACAAACAGCAAACCTAAATCTGATGGATCCTCACTGTGGCAGACCAGATAAAAGGAATCACAAGACAGAAGAAGAGCTTTGAACCTCTCTTGCCTTCCCTGGCAAACTCATCTTCCCTCCTGCCACCAGCAGGACCCAGCTTCTTGGATCCTCCTTGATGGATGTGATTTAAACTGCTTCCAACTTCTGCTGCCTGCCATGCCCTCTCCACTTTAATGGACTATGTCTCCCCTCTGGAACCATAAGCCAAATAAATCTCTCCCTTTTCTCCCTTAAATTTGAGTCTGAGTATTGTCTCACAGCAGCAGGAGGAGTATCTTCGACATAGGGGCTCACCCCTCTCTTTCCCACCTGTTATGTTCCACTTAATGAACACCCACACACTGAGATGTGCTAGCCTGTGTGTACTGATCTGATAATGAAAAACAGGCCCTGAGTCACACTAGGCTAGTCCGAAGGGGGAATTTGCTGACTCACAGATCCAAGAAAAGTCACAACAATGAGGAGGACTGGGATTCAGCAGAACTTCAGATGAGTGCCACTATGGATCTGAGCACCACCCAGCCATTTACATACTTGTTCTGTGTTGGGCAGCCTTTCCATGGAGTGGGAACAAGGTTCCCAGGGGGCCATCTCCAACCTTACCAGACCATGATCCCATGCTGAGGCATGAAATCTGGGTCCAAGATTGACACCCGTGACAGTCTTTTAGGAGATCAGACTAGTGCCTGTTTTTAAAACAGGGATGTAAGAGACTGACTTCGGAGTCAGCTTCCAAAGAAAACATATTAAGATTTCTGTCCCTCACCCATAGAAAGACTCAGGCACAAAAAGCTTTGCCAGGCCTAAAGGGCGGGGATCTTACAACCACCATCCCATAAAGCCACAGACACTTCTCTCTCAAAAATGGGGATTGTTAAGATGCAATGCCTACCCCATTTTCTTCAAGCCAGGACTTGAATTCAAACAACAAGGCTGGCAAGGAGGTTCAGCAGGTAAAAGTGTCTGTGTGCAAACCTAGCATTCTGAGTTCAGTTTCCAGAGCCCACCAGTAGAAGGAGAGAACTGGCTTCACACAGTTGTCCTCTGATCTCTATATATGCGTCATATACATGTGCCCGTTTGCCTATTCTCTTCTCCCCTCAAGTAAATAAAATAACTAAGCACTCACAAGCCATGCTCTGAGGTCAAGGAAGTGTGTAGACTCTTGACACCCACGCTGGGAGCTCTCTGAGAGCAGCGCTGCTGTCAGCCTTCATCAGAGAAGTTGCTTTTGCAGCTAGTTATGGTTAATAGAGGGACTCACAACCAAAGTGCTGAGAGTGACTATATAAATGAGTGTTCATCCCTTAATAGGACAACTGTATGCTCCCTCCAAGGCTTAGGGAAGGAGCAGAAAGAATGTGAGAAACTGAAGTGGCCATTAGACTCACAAACTTGCTCCATGTGGCTATGTATCTAAGAAGGGGCCTATCACCATTTCATCATGGATAGAAGAGAAAGATCACTAAGCCTACCCTTCCCCAAAGAACTGTAGGCAGTTAATAGTTCCTGGGAGAAGGGTGATGTTTTCTTCGGTGGTATAGTCACTAAGTTGCCCAAGTTCCAGTAAATGACCCTCATTCATGCTCAAGCAAACAACCATAATTAAATGCAATTGTGAAAGGGGAAAGAGAGAGAAGATATAGGGAAGGAAGGAGGAAGGGAGGGAGGGAGAGAGGGAGGGAGGGAGGGAGGGAGGGAGGGAGGGAGGGAGGGAGGGAGGGAGAGGAGGGAGGGAGGGAGGAGAGGGAGAGAGGGAGGCAGGGAAGGAGAAAGGGAAGGAGGCAGCTGCCCAGCAGGCTGCAATTCCAGCACACAGAATGTGCACATCTAAAGAATAATTAAACAACCAGTCAACTGCAGCACTGCCTGAAGATGTGACAAATGATAACTAGAAAAGGACCTGTTTCCGGTTCTCTTCCCCCAATTCTAAGCTTCCCCCCAAACTCTACTGATGCTTTCCCTGCCTAACTCTGGCCACTCTGGCCACCCAGCAATCAGAAACCTTCCCAGGCCTGGAATAAAGACTCACTTCTTGCTGTTGAGGTCCATCTCCCACTTATTTTCTGGCTTTAGCATTCTCTCATATTTCCTTTCACTGAATAATATTACACTCTCTCTCTCTCTCTTTCTGTGTGTGTGTGTGTGTGTGTATGTGTGTGTGGTGTGTGTGTGCGCACATGCATGCGTGCACATGTGTGTGGATAAAGCTATTATTTTACCATTGCCTGTGTGTGAACTGGGAATATGAAAATCCAATGCCCTTGAGCTTCCCCTTGCCTAGGAGGGCAACACACTGGACAAATACCCATCTGTGAAATGTGCTGCTTGGATGGAGGACAGAGGTCTTTGGATGCAGATCTCTGCCAGATGCTGCTTTTGGGCACATCATGAATCCAGCCAAGCCTGGTGCAGGGTCAGCTCAACTTGTCCATCTATTTCATCTGTGCACTTAGTGAAGGCCTATCACAACTCACTGTATTTAAGGGAGGAAACTGACTTCAGCATATTGGGTCTTGGAAAATCCAGGATCCAAATCTCCAAGCAGAACCCTGCTGAAGCCAATTGGTCAGAACCAGCAGGAGGAGGCAGGCATCCTTCACAGGAGACCAGAGATGCTAGGCTGGGATGCATCGCTGGTTCTTCCACACTGAATCTCCTGGTGCTGCCTTCCAAGAATAAAGAAGTACCCACCAGTGCTCCTGCTGTTTCTGACCAGCCATCTTCATTCTCTTGCCCTGTGGGGAAGAATTCTAACTTCTTAGCTCTTTCTGTTGGTTTGTTGTTACTTTAAGAAGATCCTGAGGAAAGGACTGAGGTGTTAAAGCCTTTGCCTTGCAAGGAAAGGACCTGAGTTTGGATCCCCAGATCCCATGTAAAATTGCTGAGTGGTTATGATGGCAGCCTGCAATTTCAGCCCTGGAAGAACAGACCCTGGGCAACTCCAGAGCAAAGCAATAAGAAGGTAGAGAGATTCAGGTGATTCCTGATAGCACCCTTGGGCTTTCACAAATGTGTACATGCACACAGACAAACACAGATACACACAGACAGACAGACAGACAGACACACACACACACACACACACACACACACACACACACACACACACACGTTTTAAAAAAAAAATGGTCCTTACAAGGTCCTTTACGGTCCTTCCTACTCAGTAAGACAGCTAAGTCCCTGCCGTGCAACCCCACCCAGTTTCTTCTAGCACAACAAACAACTTCTCCTCTCCACCCCTCTGTGACTGCTTCTCCAGTTCTTCCTGGGGAAAAGATTCATCTCTTGCTCACTGCGTTAGTCACACACATGTCAACTTTCAGCTGAGTTTCACCACGTGGATGCATTTCTTCATCTTGGCACCCCAGTTTTCTTCACCTCTGACCCCATTCTTTCAGTCACCTCCTAGTTGTTCATCTGTCCAGGGGAGAGCATCCGTCTTTGAATTTCTTTGGAGTCTTTTCCCAGGGTCTTGTTGCCTGTGACCTCTGAAGCACACATCCTCCACACCTCCCAGGAAATCCCTCAGACACCTCTGCCTCTCTGTGCTACTTCCTCTTCTGCCTCCTATAGATAAAGCTTGGCAGTCCATTCTTCACCCACGGCAATCATCTGCTGCTTGGGGCTAGCCTTGGCTGCCCTCGGGTTCTCCTCAGCTACATATCTCAGCATTCCTTCAACCAATCCTACTTCCAGTCCTCTGACCCCCTTTCTACTCACAACCTCTGTGGTAGTTCCCAGGGTGTCCCCTGCCCATCCCCATTGTCCCCATCAGCTCTAACCAACCTGCTTCACTTCCCCTTAGTGAGTTTACTGTTGCTGCTGCTGTTGAGGCTTACTCCGAGCTGACAGAAATGTAACTTCCCTCCACCAGATTATTATTATCAATTGTTATTGTTATCAATGCCCATTACACGCACCACACCACTATTCTCAACTGCAATGATGGATTCAGATTGTTGTCTACTCTTGTCGCATTTTTAAAATACTGAAACAATTGTTGGCAATTGCAGAAATAATACTTGCCTAAAAAAGAAATCTTGAAATGAAGATAGTAACATTTTATTTTGCTATAGTATTTTCTTTCTGTTGTCTAAAATGAGAGAGAGAGAGAGAGAGAGAGAGAGAGAGAGAGAGAGAGAGAGAGAGAGAGAAAGAACATTCATGCCATAACACACAGGTAAAGGTCAAAGAACAATTTTCAGAAGTCAGTTCTTTCCTTTCACCATGTGGATTTCCAGGGTTTGAAGTGAGGTTTCCAGGTTGTGACATAAAGTCTACTCTCCTTCTAAAAATAAAATGTTACAATCATATCACCCCTAATGTTTAATCAATCTTTATACTTTCGCTCTGAGTTAAAATTCTTTCATTAAACACACACTGAGCATTTTTTACACACTGAGCATTTTTTAAATATTCTATTTATTAACTTAAGACTAGGAAGGAGAAAAAGCAGGTACAGTAATGCTATAACATGCGTAGAGGTCAGCTTTTAGAAGTCAGTTCTCTCCTTCCACCTGTGGGCTGTGGACATCAAACTCAGATTGCCAGGTTTTCGCATAGGTGCCTTTTCCCACCGAGTCATCTCTTTACTGTGCATTCTTCTGTGTGAAGGACTGGATTGGGCCCTGGAGACCCCACGTTCCTGGCCACGGGTGAGGTCCTGGTGCAAGCACAGCAAGCAGGCATTTGTGACCCCTGGCAGCAGGCAGAGTACTTAGCTCTCAAAAGTGGTCTTGCAAGGGTGGTAAGAGAGGTTCTAGTCAAACCTATGTGATCCACGGGATTTACCTGGGCCAACAGGAAGGACTGCTCCAGGCAGAGAGAAGGAGACAAGAGAAGCTTCAGAGGCTGCTCTGGAGAGGCGAGGAAGGACCAGGCACTCCAGGAGTTGAAGCTGTATTTTATCCTAACAGATATGTTGATTAGATAGCTCTGATGATAGCAACAGAGCATGACTCTGCCCTTTATATACTATCAGTTCTTCATGATAATGATTTTTGTATTGCTGGCATCAAATCCATTAAGTGGATGTACCCTAACTGACTCAGTTATTTTTCAGATGGCACTAACTCTTCACAGTGGTAGGCCGTGGTAGAGATTACCAGCTGCCTTAGTCAGGCCTCCACACCAACTGAAACCCTTTGGGTGATTATCAAATAGCCTCTTCCATCTATTCAGTCTATCTCTTTCGGATTCCAACTCCAGTGTGTATCGCATGTCACAAACAAAAATCTCAGGTTGACAGAGACCCTATATCAACCACTTAGAACTAGGCCAGACTAATCTCACCCCATCCTGAAGCTCAGGGACATTTGCGGAAGAGGGGGTGGTAAGATTGTAAGAGCAAAAGGATGGGAGGAGCAATGATTTGCAAGATACTCCACACAAGTTAGGGCCGAAGCAATCATAATTGGACTTTGCATGCCCTGCGCAATGTCCAACACACTATTGACCCCACAAAGTCTAACATTTGCTAAAGGCACCAAGATCCTTTAGAGGCAAGGGACTGAAAGCCACAGTAGTGTTCCTATGGTTAAGGGGAACACAGGAAAGGGTTCAGGGAAATACCACTGGGTCCTTGTATGTCATCGGAGAGGAGGGCCCAGAGGAGAGTCAGGCATGCACAATAAAGGACTCTCTGGGAATTGGGGGGGGAGGCACTAGGGGATGGGGAGGGAGGGGTGAGGGGAGGGAGAGCAGGGAGTCCAGGGGGAGGAGGAGGGAGGGAGGGAACTGGTGTACCTATTAAGTTTGTATGAGCGGAAATAATAATAAAAAATGTATAAAAAAAGTCTCAGGTTGAGTTATCAGGGGTGAGATGTTGGTCAGCATTAGAAGTCAGGGAAAAGGATCATAATCCAGTGTTCCATGACACAGAAGAGCAATCCTTGCCAGGTTAATATACACGTTTCAAAATATCAAGATGAAATAATTTTGAATGTTCTCAGCACAAAGAAATGATGCATAGAGTTAATGGATATGCTAATTACCCATTGGTCATCACATTGTAACTCAAACTATATTTGGTTATTATAGGTCAAAACAAATTTTTTTAAAAAGAAAGAATGGCATGCAAATAAAAGACCACTGATGTTTCTCTACCCACATTCACTACTAGACTTCCCTGAAGCACTGGGGAAAGTATGAAAAACTCTCCACCTCTGCATTCACCTCCAAGAGAGGTGGGTCCACAGATGACCCTAGCCAGGATCAGGAGCCCCAGCACAAGAAAGCTTGGAGAGAAACCAGCACAGCACTCCCAGCACATGTGTTCAAGCACTTCTTCTTTTCTCAGATCTATTTTTAGTTATCATCAGTGAGTGTTGACAAAAAGGAAGGAAGCACATAACACCTTCATTATACTCAGTCAGATGCCTTTGATCCACAGTTGAAGCTTGCTTGGGTTCTTCTGAGCCGACCAGTGTCATAAATCAACAGGCTCCATCTATCCAGGTTGGGCTACAAAGAGATGGATGCTCTGTAATAGCTTGGAGAAAGGGATAATGCTTCCATTCTGTGTGCTCTTATTCGACTTAGACTTCTTCTGAAATTAGATTTTTTTTAATTTCTTTTTTTTAACTTTTTTTATTACTTATTCAATTGAGTGTGTGTGTGTGTGTGTGTGTGTGTGTGTGTGTGTGTGTGTGTGTATGTGTAGAACCACGGGTGAATTCAGGAACCACCATGGACGCCTCCACCTCCTCCTTGTTTACTCTGCCCGGGGATTCACAGGCTCCGCCCTACCAGGACCAGAAGCGCAGGCCTCCCCCCCCCTTCTGCCCAGCATCTATATGTGGGATCTGGGATCTGAACTCAGGACCTTCTGCCTGCAAGGCAGAGGCTTAACCCCTGAGCCACCTCTCCAGCCCCCTGAAATTAGATTTTTGTCTGTTAAAGAACCACCTTGCTTTCATGGTGTATAGTTTCTCACTAACCAGAACATGTATAATCAAAACATCAAAGCTCATGCCTAGTGTTTGAGTTTCAGTATACTTTGCTGCAGTGAAATACCCAATCCAAGACTGGAAGACTGGAAGACATGCTTCATTGGCTCACAATACCAAGTTACAGCCCATCGTGGCAGACAGGTCACTGCATCAGGAGCCGAGGGAACTGGTCACATCACCATCACAACAAGGGCAGAGAGCATTGAACCAGAGCACACTTGTTTGCCTGTGCTCAGTTAGCTCTCTCCATCTTTATACAGTCCTGGTCCACCTACACTAGGGAATAAGGCCACCCACTATGGGCTGAGTCTTCCCACATCAATTATGCAATCAAGCCATCCCTCACCAGCATGTCCAGAGGCCAAACTTCATCTAAAGAATAAGTCTCAGATATACATGGAGGCCCGCCTCCTAGATGTTAGCTTGACAGTTAACACTAGCCATCAAGCAAAGCTCAGAAATATCTCAGAAATATTACACCATTAAACCAGAGTAGAGAGTCCTCTGTGTCTCAAGCATTCCTTTGCTTGAGACCAAAGCAGCAAAGTCTCCAGCACACATGAGCTTCGTGAGTCATTCTCTAATCTACCAGTTGAGCATAATTAAACGGAAGCAAAGTCCCAGTCAAGACTCAAACCTTGAGCAAGAGTTAAGGCATAAGTCAATTTCCCAAATACCTTACCAGAAGAAGTACTCTTTGCACAATTTACCTATCACAGTGGCAAACCTCACAGAACAAATCATTTCAGCACCTCTTTTCTTTCACTGACAAAATCATCTTCAGTCATACCCGAGAAATGAACCAAATAGCAGTCAGGGACAGAAATGAAACACAGACTTCAAAATTTTTCTCTTGTTGAATTTCATACGCATAATAATGCTAATATAAGTAAAAATAAATGTTTAATTTAATTGTATTAATATATTTGTGAGAGAGAAAAATTGTCTATATGTATTTATCTGTTAAAGTTGAGAGCAGTAAATAAGTTTCTATTTCCCAACTATAACACCTACAGATCAATCAATGAGTTTGTGGAAAATGGTCTTGTCTACCATGTGCAATAGCTTTGTTTATCACTGCTATTCATTTTATATTCAAAAATTTCTGTCACATGAAACAACAGATATGCAAATAGACATGAAAGCAGTATAGCTCAGCAGAGATTTGCTTAAATCTCATTTCTCAATTAATTCTAGATATTACAATGCTGTCCATATTTTTGTTTCCCTAAGAGGTCTCATCAAAAGTCTTTCTATTCAAAAACTTCCAGTATCTTACTTTGTCCAGTAATTTTACCACGAACGTGGACTTCTTTCATGTTTGATTAAAAAAAGAAAATCACTTCTGATGCCGCTGGTGAAAGAGCTCCATGGTTAAAGGTGCTTCCTGCAGAAGCTTGTAACCCTAGTTCAGCCCCAGGGATGCACTTGGTACAAGGAATGAATGACTACCGGAAGGTGCCCTCTGACCTGTGCACATGCATGCTGGCACGCATGCATGTTCTCTTGCACACATCACCACACATATAAAATGGATGTATACATTTTTAAACTTCCAGAATTTTTCTTGAACAAGAATCAAAGAAAGTGATGGTAGAAAAAGAAACTGATATGTATTGATCTCTTCCTTTAAAATAAGTCTTCAGCTCTCTAGGAAAAAATAAGCCTTTATATTTTATTTATTTGTTTTGGTTTCCTTTTTTTTTTTGAGTCTCATGTATTTCAGGCTGGCCATGAAGTCACTATGTAGTGTAATATGACCTTGAATTCCTGAATCCTTTTGCCTTTGCCTTTCAAATGCTAGGATTACAGGTATGTGCTACTACCTGGTTTAGCAGAGCATTTCAGCATTGCTCTTCAAGATTCTTCCATACTGAGAGTGTGAGACACCACTGAGGTTCAGACAATTTAAGGAGAGAAAGAGATTTATTCAGCTTACGGTTCCAGAGAGGAGATACAGTCTATTATGGTGGAAAAGGCATGGCTGACTGGCAGAAGCTGGAGATGATTTAAGTTGCATCCATCAAAGAGGATGAGAGCTGCAGAACTGCCAATTATAAGAACAGGATGAAGCTAATCAACTTCAAGGCCCACCCCCTGTGACTACCTTCCTCCAACAAAGCTCCACCTCTTAAAGGTGTCATGACCTTCCCAAACAATGAAAGATTCAAACACATGAGCCTGTGAGGGACAACTCACATTTCAAACCATAACAGAAAGGTCAGCTACTTTTCTCTGAATTCTTCTCTAAAATTCAAACTCCATATTCAATGAGAATAGGGCAAAGAGTGAGAGGAAAACACATCCTCCTCTGCCCTTCACGTCTGTAAACATGAGTGTGTGTTCCCACATTCACATGTATGTATAAAACACACACATACGCACACACACATGCTTCCATAACTCTAAAAAATAACACTTGCTAAGAAATATGCCCAATAGTATAAGCTCTGCGCAGATTCACGCTGTGATACACAGGAGGCTTGGAGAATGACTTGGACCTGTTCCTTTGATCTCTGCTGATATTGCCTCCTCACTGTGAGGGGGCATCATCATTTACTTGATCACAGAGGCATATGCTCAGCTGATCCACATTGAGACACTGGGCACAAGTCAGTGACAATCTTCTACGAATAGGAAAGATACTTCAAAGATTCTTATTTTCACTTGACCCTTTACAGTGTGGACCCATCTGACCACTACAAATGTTGAGTAATAATAGAATGTTTTCAAAAAGAATGTCAGTATAGTCCATTTTTAGCAATTACTGCTATTTTCAATTTGATGCATTTTCTCAGGAGACGAATTAATGAGTTCTTATTTAAAAAAAAGGTTACAAAATTAAACCATTTTCTAAAGAAAAACAAGTTCCTTCATATCTAGATTGCAGTATGTAAGAACCTATGGTTTAATCCTCAACAACGAAATCAGTATATGGTGTCCAGGCAGAGAGAGATAAAGGGGAGCCTACAGTCCTAATGTCCTCTTCAAGGGCATTCCCCCAGTGTCCTAACTTTGCTCCCAATGGTCCCAACGCCTAAAGGGACCAAAGCCTCCCAGGAGTGCCATGGGCTGGGAGGCTCCAACATGTCAGCCATGGCCACGGTACCACTAGAAGCCACAGCAACTGTGGACCGAGGAGATTGTGGTCTCTTCCCTCAAGTACACTTCCCTGAAGTGTTGGCCTGTGTGCCTACAAACTTTTCTGGAAATTTCCCCAAAGTATCCCCAAATCCAAAAAGACAGAAAGACTGGTGCTCATGAGAAACCCCCAGCCGACAAGCAAGATACAGGAAGCAGAGAAAACTCATCCCTCTCCTTTCCCCCTTCCCTCTTCCGCCTTCAAAGAAGTGTTCAGAGACAATGTGTCCTGCATGGGATCTGCAAGGATATCTCATGCGACTTAGCACATGGCTGGGTCTTTTCCTGAAGCTGTGGTCAGTTCAGAAGTATGCCTCCTTCTGTTGTCTCCCCACTTCTGTGTCAACTCCCTCTCCCTACTTCCCTCTTCCCTCAGCCTCACTACCCTGGAACTGCACCTCCCACATGACATATTGCACCTCAGCTTTGCTTAGGTCGGCTCTTTTCTGAGAAGACAGTCTGGAAACCATGCTGAGAGTGCACATCCTTCCCTGGTCTTTGAGTTATTACTTACAGGAACCCAAATTCCTCCTACTTCATGCTCTATACATCAGAGCAGGCAAACACAAGGGACACTTAGCAATCTGGGATCTCATTTGGCTTGGGTTACATTCATACGCCTCTTCTATCAAACCTAGGAGCCTCACCTGCACATGCAAGGACACACAGCTTTTTCCTAACAATGTGTTTAGCAACCTCAGATTACCACCTGCCATGAGCCGCATGTACACTCCACTCCAAACAATGAAATGTTTCTTCCCTCTGACAACCATCAAGAACACCCTTCGCTGAGCAGCTTCTCAGCAATGTATTCCTGGATACAAGAGTGAAGGGACCATTCTGGTCCTTCACAATAAGACAAACTGTGTCCTCTGATCGAATTTTTTGGAGGAATCCTTTCTATATAATACCACCTTATGCCTATGAATGATTGGGTGTGCATATGATTAAAATCATACGCATTGTGAGAAAGGACATGTGCATCAAAGAACACACACCACTTAATCTATCAATCAAAATAGATAATCACCCTCACTCACCCCTTAGTTGCTGGCTTCCCCTTCCCCTGAACCATAAATAAATGAATGCTCAAACACTCACCAAGCCCCCGAGTACCGACTCAGGGAACCTCCTGCTCTCACATGCCGTTTTCATCTGCACTATCCCTGCCTCGCTATTTTACAGTCTATGTACTTCTTTTTGAATTACTTTTACTTTTACTTACTGTTTGTGTGCCCATGTGCCACGTGTAGAGATTAGAAGACAACATGCGGGAGTAGAACAACCATGTGGGTTCTGGGGTTGAACTCGGGTACAGGCATGGTGTCAAGTGCCCTTACCAACTGTCATGGTTTGAATGTGAGCTGTTCCCCCACAGACTCCTGTGTTTGCAACTTTATCTGATGGTAACGTTTGGGAAGGTCGGAGCACCTTTACAAGGTGGAGGCTGGAGGAAGGCGGGTCACAGGGGCAGGTCTTTTGGTTGGGTAGCCCCACCCTGCTTCTACCAGCAGCCTGCTCTTCCCGTTGGCCTTTTGCTCTCTCTGCCTCCATGATGGCACTCACCTGAGCTGTCTCCTTCTGCTGCTGCCTGCCTTTTCAGCCATAATGGATTGTTTCTCACCTCTGCAACCATAAGTCAAATGAATCTCCCTTTCTGCTTGAGTATAAGTATTGTCTCCCAGCAGCAAAAAGACAAGTAACCATGACACTTGCTGAGCCTTCTGGATGGGTTTTTTTTTTCAATTCTTTGAATAAGATGCAAAGAGCCTAGACATCAACCACAGTAACACACAGCAGCTTATGCCACAGGAGGACATCCTTCCTTACATCACATAACCTAATTTTGAATAAGATGCCTAGAACCTGGAAACACTGTGTCTAGACACCAACCAGTAACATATTCTTACAACAATCTATGCCACACAAATACAACATTCCTTATGTCACATGACCCAGCTGTGCTGTTTTTGTGTTTCCTGATATTGTTACCCCTTGACATGGCAAATTCCTTGGGAACGAAGAACACTTTCTACACAGCTATTAAAGAAACGCTATTCAATATTAAAGAAGAGGATGGGCCCCATTAACAAGGTATAGTAATTCAATAGCTTCATTTATAGAAATTGAAATAATACAACATAACACTCAAATTCCTATTTTATTTTGTGTTTGTTTTTTGGTGGGATCTCACTCCGTACACCAGGCTGGCCTCAAACTCACTCAAGTATCTGTGATTGCCCACCTTGGATTCCCATTTTGATGAGCTTTGGGAAGGAATTTCTTCTTTCTCTCTCCAGCAATGTTATGAAACAGTAGAATTTAATGGGAAGCTAGATAGGAATTAAGTCAG
This sequence comes from Typhlomys cinereus, assembly GCA_023101885.1. NCBI lineage: Eukaryota > Metazoa > Chordata > Mammalia > Rodentia > Platacanthomyidae > Typhlomys > Typhlomys cinereus. Next base: position 2,975,289 of record JALPQD010000015.1, read on the forward strand.
TAGGCCTGGGCTTACCTCTCAGGCCTTCCGTGTACTAGCAAAAGGTCCTATCTCACTTACTCTCTGGGTGTCATTTCTCTACTCCGATGAGGAGTATCCCCAACAAGGTACTAGGTAAGTTGTCCTCTTCCTCTGAGGTCATTCTCCTGATTAGCAAAGACAAAAACTCACAGGAAAATAGCTCAATGAGCATTTTGACTATTTCTTGTTGAACAGAGAAGTCCAAACAGTTTTTTGTGAATCCTTACCTAGGTCTGGCTCCTCAATAGAGGTGAAAGATCTGACCCAGTGTGGTCTTGCCCTTCTGAACATAGACCTTCCCATGAGTCTCTCCCATACGATTTACATTAAAGGAGTCAGGGGCCCAGTGAGATAGCTCAATGGGCAAAAGTGTCTGCACATAAACCTGGTGACCTGCATTTGATCCTTGGAGCTCATATGGTAAGAAGGAGAATACCAGCTCTTGAAAGTTGTCCTCTGATCTCCACACATGTGCTATGACACTTGCACATCTGCATATTCTCTCTTTCTCTCTAATAAATAAAGTGTGTGTGTGTGTGTGTATACATGAATGTGCATGGGGTGTGTGTAGAAGAGGGCATTGAGTATGTGCACCTGTGGAGACACCAGGGATCATCCCGTATTGTTCAACCTCCCCCCCCCCCCATTGCTTTGTTCTGGGGTTTCCTAGGTTCTACCCTCCAGGGCCAGAATTATAGGCCACTGCCATTTCCACCTGGCATTTTTTGCATGGGATCTGGGACCCAAACATGTGTCATTCTGCTTTCGAGGGAAAGACTTTAACCTCGTGACACCAATCAAATCCAAGTAAAATATAAAAAGAGTTGCATGCTAAGAAATCATTTCAAGAAATTTGACTTCATATCTTCCCATGCTGCATCCTTGGGCATGCAGGGTTTTACAGCATTCTTTGTTACTAACTTTAGTGGGAAGCCTGTAGCTTTACTATTTTCCCCCAAATACTATCAGTCCCTCTCTTTTCACATTGCTGTGGCTTTTGTCTCTTCTCCTCTACCCTGTAGCTCAGAGCCTGTCCCGACCCTCGGGGTGACTTCAACTTGAAGGAGGTCTAGTTCCTTGCTATCGGCACAAAGAAGACATGGAAATCTAGTGAAATAATTCTTGTCAATCCCCCACACCTAAAAATTAGCTAAGTGCAAGATACCGTCTTGCTTCTGTGCTGGGATTTCCCAAGACAAAGTTATTAAAAAAGAGTAAGCGGAAAACAGGTGTCATGGTTTGAAATATCTCCCCCACAGTCTCGTGTGTTTGGGAAGGTCATGACATCTTTGAGAAGTGGAGTCTTCCTGGAGAAAGTCAGTCACAGGGATGTGGATTAGTCCCACTCTACCTCCTGTAGAAGTCTGTTTTTACAGCTAGCCGTCTTGTAGCTCTCAGCATTGCTGATAGGTGTGACATAACCTGTCTCTAACTTCTGTCAGCCAGCCATGCAGTATTTGCCATGAAAGACTGTATCTCCCCTCTGGAACCATAAGTTGAATAAATCTCCTTTTCTCCCATTAAATTGCTTGACTTTGGGTGTTCTCTCACAGCATACATAAGAGTAACTAGTACAACAGGAGTGTGTTCTGCTGGCAAAATCTCAAGGTTAAAAGTCAAGGGTTTAAATTCTATCCCTGCTCTCTGAACAAGCACGTGTGGGCCATAAGCAAATTGGTAAGTTGTTTGCCATTCAATTTTCCTTCCTATCGAATGAGTCAATGGCTGGATGCAACTTGAAAGGTCATTCCATTCTACCCCTCCATACTAAGAAGAAAAAAACAAAAATAAGACATGTATAAGGCAGGCCAAATTAGCTTGATAAAAGACTTCAAAGTAAAACTCCTGCTAAGAGGGTACTCTTAATGAAATATTTCTGTGGTCTTTGAGAAATACACCATCAAACACAAATCCAAGACTTAAAAGTACATAAATTAAGGCTGGGGAGATGCAAGCATGAGGGTCAGAGTTGGGATCCCCAGAGCCCTGGGCAGACAGGGGAGGCACTTACAAGCTCAGCACCTGTTGCAGTCAGCCTGCATGGTTGCTGATAAATGACTATCAAACGGCCTAAGGGAACAGGGGTTTATTTTCTCTTATGATTACTGGTTACGGTTCTCGGTCCAGCTTGATGGGAGAACGTGCACCAATACCAGGGCCGAAGGAACTGGCCACACCATCATCACCACATAACAGCTGAGAGAGGGACAAGTATACAGAAGGATGCCAACTCTCTCAACAAGCTGTCTGTATTTTATTCCAGGGCCTAATCCTATCCACCATGGGCAGGGTCTTCCCCATCAACTAGACATCTTCTACCGGTCTGCATTGGGCCTAACTCAACCACCAATTCTCTACAAATGGGCCCAGAGCTCAAACCTTCAACTGTCAGGTTCACACCTGTGCCTAACTACAGCAGCACCAGAGAAGTGAAGATAAGAAATCCCCAGGGCAAGCTGGTTGGGAGGCCTATTGAGTTAGCCTAGCCGGTGGGCAAGCCCCATTCAGCTGAGAGACTTTGCCTTAATAAAAATGAAAAACCAACAAAGAAGATACCCAATGTCAATGCTGGGTCTTCACATATATAGGCACACCAGCACGCAAGCAGCCCCCACATACATACATATGCAAAAAAATAGCATGTAGCTTATGCTACCATGAGAGTGTTTACTGTTGCTCTTTCCACAGAAAGGAGGTGTGGATTTGTGTATGATTTCAGCTGTTACTTGTGGGATCATACTAGACAACTAGAGGGAGGGCTGCAGTAAGAATAAGAAGGAGAAGCTGAAAAGACAAGCAATCAAGGCACTGCCAAACCTTCTCTCGGGCTTGATGATCAGGACTGAAGAAAGAACTTGGGTTTCAGTAAGTGACTTTGAATGAATTTTCTTCTTCTCTCTTTTCCTGATTGGCCCTATCAAGGACTCACAGATGTAAGCTGTAAGCAGTCTTGGGGGCTTCCCAAGGCTCTGCAACACCTCCTTAGACTCTGTCCTATTGACATTAAAACTTTGCCAAACCTAAGTTTTTCATCAGAAAAAATTCCTAGACAGAAATAAGAGGAGCGGAGCATATGTACACATGAGTACGTCACATGAATGTGTATATGTTGGAACATTTCCTGCTCACACAAACCTGAAAGATCCAGAAGATCCTCCTGCTGGATCCTCAAGTGCCAGGATTGTGGGTTCAGGGACATTGACGTCTATGTGAAAATTAAGACTGAGCCTAAGTCCCATTGTCTCTTAGCTACAAGCCTTCTGCACTGCCACCAAGTCTCTCTTTACAGAAAGAATATTTTTCTTCCTATTCATCTTTCTTGACATCTTAGAGGAATGCTAATGAAGTTCCAAGAGCCAAGTGCATCTATATTTATAAATGGACCACTATGGAGACCTGCTGCATAAAACACTCTACAATTCTACATTCATATAGAAAAGATGAAACCTTATCAAACATTTAGAGCTAGTGATGTAAACATTGATACCCACAGTCAGCATTTTTGGAGAAATTCCCTACCTCTTGTAGTCTTAGTGCTATGTCCCCATGATACAGTCAATGGGCTAGCCCAGGATGCTTCTATAGACAGCTGTCATGAAAGAATGATCTGCTCTTTGTTGATTTATACATGGATTTGTCTCTGCAATCAGCGTCCCTCTCCAGGATCACCAGAAATAGCTGGATCTCAGGGATAGTCAAAATCCTGCTATGAACAACACTCATTCTTGAATACATGGTGAACTGTGCCTCTGACTTGGTTAAGCCATTAAAGTGCTCCCACAAAGAAAATTAACAAAGGTCATGCTCTCTTCTTGCAGCAAATAGAATGCATTCTCATGGGCTGGAGAGATGGGCTCAGGAGTTAAGACTCTGCCTCCCTAGTAGAAAGTCCCAAGTTCAGATCCCAGGTCCCACATAAAAATGCCAGGCTGAAACAGCAGTAGCCTGCACTTCCAGTCCTGGTGGGCAGAGCCTGGGAAATCCCAGAGTGAAGCAAGAAGGAGTTAGAAGCAATTCAGACAATTCCTGAAGTCATCCTTTGTCCTCCAAAATGACACACAGTGCCCTGCCCTCTGATACACACACAAACACACACACACACACACAAATAAATAAATAAATAAATAAATAAATAAATAAATAAATAAATAAGGTTGTGTTGTCATCAGAACGGATTACCCACAAGAGAGCAGGGGGACAAAGTTATAGCCTAGGCCAGTTGTTTATTCCTGAGCTGGTGACTCAAGAGCATGGGACTCCACTTCCCCTTCCACATTTCATTCTGCATACCTTATCCATTCCCAGAGGTAGGCACAGATCCTCCTTATATACGGACTAGCGCAGCAATGTTTGCTACAGGTATACATCATTTTGCGTTGTTTCCCTTTGGACAAAGGAAGCTTTTGGAACCTGATGTTGGTGTCCATTTCTGCTACTCATTTTCTTATGGATCTCAGATTAAACTGGCATTTTCAAAGTCAGCTTTCTAAAGTTGAGGTTATGGTGCAGTGTAGTGGCCCTGAATTCTATCCCCAATACTACAAAAAGTAAAATAAAATGTATGTAAATAATAAATGATAGAGCTCTTAAGCAAAAAGTAAGATTGCAGGTGAATGTTTGGCCAGAAAAATGTTTCTGGAAAAGTGATGTGAATTGCTGCAAAGAACTTCTACCAATTCCAAGATGGAATGTGCTTTCTTTCAGCTGAAATAAGACAGATAAGAAGGTCAGGACCTTCCTCCATTTGCACCCCCCAGGGCCTGTCCCGAACAGTTCTTTGCCCATAGAGCTTCAACTCTCCTCCTGGGCACATTCCACCTGGATGTCTGTGGAGGTTGGTATCAAGCAATCTTTACTCCCAAGCACAGAACTGGACTATCAGTGGAAGGTCAATTCTGCATTTTCTGTGCAGGGAGAAGACACCGAGGAAGAACCAGGGACAGAATCTTCTTGTGATTCTGATGCTCCCTGCACACCTGCTCTAGATCCCACCTCATTGCTTATTACCAAAGATGGATTTTTCCATTCTAAATAATTCTCAGTTCCTATTGGCTGTATATTTCAAAGACAAGACAGAAATCCCAGAGAAATCCAGCTTAAGGGACTGAAAGGCACTGGCTGGTCCGCAGTGGGAATCATCTTTTCAAGGCTAGACAATTTCTCATCAGGGCTAGTGAATTCCTGACATGCAGTCTTCCCCCTCTGCTTCTACCTGTTTTACAGGCCTCAAGGCAAACATAAGGTAGGTAGCAAAGACCAGATGAAGCACTAAGCTAGCCATGTGATGCCCAGCAGCACACTAACTACACATCCGTCTATCAAGGGGCTTAGACTCAATGCACTTAGGACACAGCTATAAAGGCCCCATCTACCTTCTATAATTCTCTGAAGTCTATACACACCTTGAGGCCCACTGGCTGGAGCCTAAACAGCCTAGGCAGCAGAAGATTTAGGGGGTGATTATTCTGTCCTGGTATCCTCAAGCCCACGGCCTCCCTGTCCATCTACAAAAGAAAGTGAGTGATGGATTCTCTCTGAGCTGACTGGGACCTCTTGGTCTCTCTAAAACTCAGCTCCACCTCTTGGGCTCCCAGGGAACAGGTTGCAGGTCATGGTGCTTGAGCATCAGTTGTGAACCCTCCCTCAAGAGACAGTAGCTCTATCTCCTGACCACTTCCTCAGACACCACTGCACTTAACAAACCTCCCAGACCTCTCCACGGGAGAGGAGATAAAGAATGGTGGTCTCAATTCCAGAGGACTGATAGGAATCGATTCTTACTAAGTGTTTTAGAAAAATTATTAGAACTAAGAGCAAATTCAAATTTCCTCAAGCCTCTGTCTAGGGTCTAGGGCTATGGAGGTGATGATGCAAGTGAAACTTCATCATTTTCATGGTACACCCACTTTTGCCCTACTGAGCACATCCCACTGAGCTGCTCTCTGCAGGGGAAAATAATCCCTCAAGATGATCATGCATTGAGCAACAGACTGTGAAGAACAATCAGAGTCTTGAAGTCAGAAAGGTCTAGATTCAAAATACCAACCCCATGTCTCCATTTGCTTTGTGATCCTGAGCCGTAGCCTTATTATGTTTCTTTCTCTAAGAACGCATACCACGTATGTCGTGAGGATTATGTGTAGATCTTCAAGTTCCCAGCCCAAGGCATAAGTAAAAGGAAGGATCCCTTAATTTTAGGGGCCAGGTATTGAGAGGGGCCCTTGAAGGATATTAGGTGCATATTCTCTCTTTCTCTCTCTGTTCTCTCTCTCTGTGTATATATATATATACATATACACATACACACACATACATATATATATATATCTTCCCCCCTCTATCAGCAACCATGAGCATCTTCCTCTGTTCACACCCTCTATGAAAAATGCCATATCACAGGTCCAAAGGCCAGCAAGGCTAACCATGGACAGAAGCCTCTGAAACCTTGAACCAAAGCCCAGATAAATCTTGTCCTCTTGAAAGTTAATTCCGAATCCTACTCACTCAGTGAGCAAAGTCTTATTCTCCCATTCAACAGTCTTCGCTAGGATTTGGCATAGATGATTTGAATCTACCTCACACAAAAACGAGTTCACTGTCAACATAAACTTTTAGATCAGTTTGAATAACTTGCAAATTCAAGAAAGACATAGTATATGAAGACAAACAGTGCCCAGAACTCCACTTTTCCATTACTTTTCAATTTTAGTTCCCCATGATCGGTTTATTCCACAGCAAAAGAGGGGTAGTCAACTAACTGGCAAACCTCCCAGTTCGGATCTGCCTTTTTGAGATCCATGTTTCTCACCAGGATCTATCCCAGCCCATGCCTCATCTCTGTCCCAATAAGTAATCATACTCTTTACAGTAATAAGACAAAATATGGCATTTATTCAATCAGATCGGTCATGTTGGACCAAAGTGTTTGGTTTCATTTGCACAATGTAAAAACATACTTTGAAAATATGCACATACTTTATTTACAATGCTAACAATATATATAAGGAAGGTTCATGAAGGCATTTGACATAAAACATACACAGTATGATTTTGCAATATTCAAATGCTTTCAGGAAAAGTCATATTCATTACAAAAGGAGCATCGCCAAGAATTTACAAGTTTCCATTTTTTCGAAGGTCACTTCTCTCATCCTTTGGGATGTACAAGAATTATGTGGTTTACACAGTTTTATCCACATTTAAAACAAACATTGTGTTTTAAATGTTTAAGCACAGCATGTACATTACAAAGTGTTTCCATAGGAACATAACAGAAACTGTCACTAGTGACACCAAATGAAGTGGCCACTTGTGAGACACTAATCCAGCTTATTGCTACAATATTCAAGTTGTATCTGAAATAAGAAATTCAATATACGCTATAGAATTTACCCACAAAGGCTCAAAGAGTCACTATACACTACCCACCAATATATACAAAATAACTGTTTAAAGTGAAGATCCCATACTTAAATAAGAACCAAAAATAGTAGCTTCAGGTTAATATTCTATGAGTATTATTTTCAAATGTCCAGCAAAGTGCACAGTGAGTGGAATTGGTCATCAGAAATGATCCTTGTAGAACACTCCGCTTCCTTCCATGAACCACCTGAGAAATGAGAACCTTGAGCCCTGAGCAGGGGCCTGTGGAATGACATTCATGCGTCATTGCCCCCTGAAAAAGGGTAAAATTCACTATTGAGAACCATCATGTGGAGATCTGCAGACATCCTGGAGAAAATGCTTCTGTACTTTGGTGCAGACATGGCCCCTTGTCAGCCATACTCCAGGGTTGGTGGCCCTCGAACCAGATTGAAGTAGCCAGCCAGGGCGCCCAGGTCTATATAGAGGGAACGCTGTCTCCTGAGCACTTCAGACTCCTCCGTGCTCCCAGTACATGAAGAATCTGCAGAGTGACAGGAAAGTGTGAGGTTGTATGACAATAAATACATGTTCCTGCTGCAAAGAAGCTTGCCAGAGACAGTGCCCCAGCTCAGGCTCTATCACAGACAGGCCTCTGGAACACACTATGGACTCTCCAATATGACAGAGACTACAGCTCAACAGGGATTGAAGAGGACAAGAAGCTAGGTAGAAATCCTGTTGTATTTTCCAAGAGCTTGGATGCCTTTGCTATTGTTGTTTAGGTTTATTTGTTTTTCCTAGAAACAGAGAAATCACAATTACAGAGAAAAATGGAAAAATACTCAAGGCTGGACCTCTGGGTCCATGAATTACGAATTCCTCTGATTAACTAAAAAGTGGATCCCATGTGTAAGTGAGAAAGATTGACAGCTGCCAAGGAGATTGTGCGCGAGGAAGACAAACGTCAGATGATTTCAGATTCAATGCTTCATCTGTAACTGATGTGCAGAGGCCCACACTTCACTGAAAGTAGAGCACTCAATCTGCTTTTAAAGTCGGATGATAGTCTTTGTTTCAAAAACTGCACGTACATCAGAGAAAATGTCCAATAACTGAGTTACCTACGTTTACACTGAAAGTCATTTAAATTTAGTAAAATCAAAAATGTTTCTAGTGTCCTTCTGTTAGGTATTATTAATATCCTTCTGTAATGTTTCTTAGACAATGCATGGTGCTCATGAAGTCATTCCTGTTTTGCTCTGCTTTGGGCAAGGCTTCACTATGCACTATGTTGCAGCTCAGGCTGATTTTGAACTCCAGGGTATAAGCAATCCTCCTGCCTCGGCCTCAAGCAAACAGGATCACAGACACACATCATTGTGCCTGGCTCCTTCCCTTCTTCTTCCTCCCTTCCATGCTGCTGGGGGTTGAATTCAGAGCCCCGTGAATACCAAGCCAGAGCTCTACCATCTGAGCTATAATCCTAACAGTCACTTTCACTTTTTAAGACAGGGTCTCACTAAGCTGTCCAAGGTGGTCTTGACTCACTCTGTAACCTCCTGCCGTGGTCTCCCTATCGCTGGAATCACAGGCCTGTGCCACTATGTTCAGCTCTTTCTTTTTTCTGTGAACTTGATACATAGATGAGGCTGGGCTTTGACGTCTAAATCCTCCTGCCCTTTGCTTTCCAAGTGCTGGGATTAAAGGCTGCGCTATTGTGAGCCCCTTTTCCTTGTTTGGCTTCCCCCTAGAGTGTTCATGATGAACTACATCACCACAGGATGAAGAAGTAATGGGGTGGGGGGTATGGGGGTTGGCAGGAGCACCACACGCACACAGCAGGGTGTCCTACCAGTAATGTTCTCCGGAAGCTCCAGCTCTTTTCTGCTCAGCAGCCTCTTCCGCTCAAAGAGGGCAGAATCCAGACTCTGGCAGCGAGGCTGATCTTCCCTGGGGGGGTTCAAAGCTTCGTGTTTCAGCAGGTCTGCCGCTCTTGGGCGATGGTTGGGGTTCCTCTCCAGGGTGGCTTCTATCAGTCCCCTCATGCCTGGACTGCAGTCATCAGCAATGTCTTCCAATGGAGGTGCCTGCTTGTGGATCTGCAGACAGAGCAGCTCTCTCAGCACCAATGGTGTAGAGACAGACTCGCGAGAGGACAGACACACATGATCGGCAGCAGGCAGAGCTGCTACCATTACCTAGCTTCCCCCTTCAACTTCCTAGGGACAGGGAGTTCACCATCTCTAATGAATTTAATGAATGCTGAATCTGGATCTGAGTTAGCAGTGACAGCTTCCTGTCAGAGGCCAGAGGTGACTATGACAACCCGCTCTTCACAGGAACATGGAAGCTGTGTGCTCTGTTGCAAGCTAGACTGGTCTGGAGAGCTATAATCTTGTCTTTTTTGAAAAGACGTGTTCAATGCACATAAACAACCTCTTTGGTTGACAAATTTGTAGCATTCTGATGACACTAAATGGTATCTTCCTATTACACAGAAAATACAATGGAATAACAACTGAAGTTGTGTTGAATGCTCGCTGCAGTCAGTTGCCATTAAAAGAGCTGTTTTCCTTGCAAGAAGGGGTTTCTTTCTACAGGAGAAGAACGCCCATCTCTCCTATGGCACCATTTTATCATTACCACATTTAAGAGGAGGACCTATAGCAAGTAAGACAGATCCTCTACACCCACCCCCATCCCTGGCTGAAAGTGGAACTCACTCCCACCTGCAGCACAACTGATCCTCACTTACTATGTACAGGTAAGAGGGATAGGCAGAGCGAGGGTAACGCTTGACCCAGGGCGGGGTGCCGGTCTGCATATGGATGAGTGTGGCCCCCAAGCTGTAGATGTCTGCTTTGGTGGAATGACCCCTGCACAGGATCACTTCAGGGCTCATGTAAATCTGGAAGAGACAGAGAGAGAACATCACTTGCTTGGTTCCATCTTCTAGTCCACTGCAACACTGACTGCCTTGCCCCTTTCATGTGGACCCTGTTCACTCTTACACAAGACATTGCCACTGCTGTGGGTCCATAAGCTAAGGAGATGGATCCACATATCTCTGGAATCAGGAAGCGCTGGGGGAAGGTGTCTCTGCTGCTGACAGAGAACACCTCCCTCCATAGACTGAACACAAGACAACTCAGGCCCCAAGAAGCCTGCGCCCATTGGGCTGCTGCACACAAGATAGCTCTGGCAGCAAGGAGCCTGTCTGTACCCGTGGGCCACTGCTCGGAGTTCTACAAACACTGACCTGACACATCCAACCTGTCTGCTAAAATACCAGCCCTCTGTGTGCTTAAATGATACTACAGTGTATTTCTTCACCACTTGCTGTCTAGTTAGAAATTTCTATGTACAGTGTCAGGAAGAGACAGGTTTCTACATGAATTAACACTAATCACTCAGAAAGGAAGAACTTTAAAAATAAAGAGGTTCAGCAGGTAAAGGTGCCTGCGCACAAACCTGGTGACCTGAGTTCCACCCCTGGAATACAGACAACAGAAACAGTGAACTGACTTCTGGAAGATACCTTCTGACCTTTACACACGCATGTCATGGCACTTGCGCATGTTTCCCCTGACATCCTACATAAATAAATAGTTAAAAAAAATAATGCTGAAATGGGATCTTTTTTTTTTAAGTTTTTTTTAAAATTTTTTTATTATTATTTATTCAACTGTGTGCATATGCGTGTGTATGTGCCCGCGGTGTGATTCGCGAACCACCATGGACGCTTCCACCTCCTTCTGCCCCGGGATTCACAGGCTCTGCCCTACCAGGACCAGAAGCGCAGGCCGCCCCCGCTTCCGCCTGGCGTCTGTCTATACATGGGATCTGGGATCCGAACTCAGGACCTTCCGCCCCTGAGCCACCTCTCCAGCCCTGAAATGGGATCTTAATGAGTTGTTTCAGCCTACTGCCTAAATATTTATCAACAACGCATAATACTGTCTGAGGCTGAGGCAAGAGGAAGGGACTGCCTCAAGGGTTAAGGCCTGGGCTAAAGAGTTAGACCATGCCTCAAAAAAAAAAAAAAAAAAAAAAAATTGAACCAGCTAACTTAACAAACAATGTATACATTCCACTGGATTCCACAAATTTATGCCAGTTAACAAGAAAGGTCTACTTTCTCTAAGCTTTCATTTCTAAGTGTAAAATGAAAAAAAAAAAAAAAAAAGAGCAAGCACTAGTCACCAATAGCCCCTACATACAGCTTGTAAGACATTCAGTAATTCATGTTCCTAATTAGCACACGGTTGTTGAAGATCCCTAATTTGAAAATCCCCAAAACTCTGAAATATAAGGCTTTTGAGCATGATGTCATAAGTGGAATATTCTACATCTGACCTCGTATCATGGGTCACAGTGAAAATTCAGCTGTGCTAGAAATACCTGTGGAGTAAGGTACATGTGGAAAAGAAGTAAACTCTGTCCAGATCCATCCCTAAGACAGCTCAAACGTGTGTAAAAAAATCAAGAGAGAGAGAGGGAGGGACGGAGGGAGGGAGTGATAAAGGTTAAAAAGAGAAAGAAGAAAAGAGGTAGAAAGTGAAAAAGTTAAAAGGATGAAAGAACAAAAAGATAAAAGAAAAAAAAAATATATATATATAGAGAGAAGTAAACTGAAGTCCTTCTGGTCCTGAACATTTTGAATCAGGGATTTTCAACCTGTGTGTCGCTTTAAAAAGATTTCATGCTGTCACGTGAATATGAGGAAAGGAGCTCATGTTCTCAGAATTCATTTTTCTGAGTAAATAGACTGAACACTAGCTTACAAAAGTGGGGAAATTGCCTGGTTTCCCCACCCTGGGTCTGCTCACTCCTTCCTAAAATACACTTCCGGGCTGGCTTCCTTCTACTTGCAGGGAACAGGCCAAACAGTTCCCTGCTCAGAAGCTTGCGGCCAAGACGCAGCACTGAGATCTTAACCTCCATAATAAAAGAAATACAAAGAAATGCACAGCTTCATCCTCGGCACTCAACAATACTTAAACATTTAACATGCTGCAAGAGGCGATCTTGTGGTGAAACTTCTTCCTCTTTCTAGCCTGATCTCCTGCATGCTGGAGCTACAGTCCTGACCTCGTGTTATTAAGACTTCCTACCACAACCAAACAGAATTAAAAGAGAAGAGAAAAAGGGAAAAGCGGTGCGAGTGCTGCTGTCCACTTGCCTGCCCTACCATGTTCAGGGCACAGAAGAAACAAGACTGATCCTATCAGGGCAGCCAACAATTATGCACATAAGGTCTTGCTACTCTGTTGAGATGGGCAACTGCACACCCAACCTATATTTGGGGTTGGCAGGATCCAGTCTGGTCTGGGTACAGGCCCTCTGGCATACTGCCCAGAGCTTCATGGCTCATACTATCAGCTTCCTCCAGCTTCTCTAAGAGCAGAGGAGCCAGTTCAGGGAGCATCAGGGCCCACGGGAACTAGATGTCGGGGTCAAAGTCTCTATCTCAACTTATTTTATACAAAGGGAAAAATAGTGTGCACATTCATACATTCGTGCATATCAGTGTGTATACACAAGTGCACACACACCATCATTATATGTTAACTTAGAAAAGTTAACTCTAGTTAACTATCAAAGTTATTCTGATTTGTTATTTATAGTCTCTGTTTTTTTCAGACCCAAGTAGAAGCAATAAATATGTCAGATTAACCCTGGGTGTTACAACAATACGATGCTCTGAACACAAATAAGGAGAGAGACAGAGACAGAGCAGCATCCCCAAGTGAGTGATGAGGCTGTCGTGTGATCAGGTTCTAACAGAAAGCACCTCTGTGTGGTCCCCCCACTACTTATATCATTTCTGCTCTTTCAGGTAGAATAAGGGAATTTCTTCCAAAAGGTCGGAAGGCTCCTTAGGCACTTCACAATGCTATTACAGCTGTCATTATCAAACTTCAATCTGTAAGCACTGGGCAGAAGGCAAATGCATGATGATTGACAGAAGGATTTTAAGAATAGACACCAGATCAGTTTTGCACTTCATAGGGAACAGTCTGCAGAGGCTAAAAATGCCTTATCTATATACCACTCAGGGGCTGGTGGGGCAGGGGCAGGTAGTAATGCACACCTCTAAGTACCTGTACTTGGGAGATGGATGCAGAAGTTCAAATGCAATCTAGGCTATACAGGGAAGCTGTGACTAGCTTGAGCTACATAATGAGACCTCTATCTCGTGTAAACAAACTGACAGAGAATCTCCAAAGCACAAGCTTTTCCTGATGTTGCATAATGTTCAACTTGGCTACACTGCCAGGAAGCCAAAGGCATCTTCTCTTCTAAAACCATAAATAGCTTATTTCTATTTCTCAAATAGCTTATTTCCAGGAAAAGGGGTGAAATATCCCATATCTGAATGCCTGACTAATGCCAAAATATGCTAAGACATTTTCCAGTGTTGTAAGCATTAAGTGATTATTTGTGCTGTGGCAAAGCATTCTTAAGAGGTAGGGATGAAACATCATTCTTAAAAAAAAAAAAAATGTCTACCAAGCCGGGTGTGGCGGCGCATGCCGGTGATCTCACCACTCTGGAGACTGAGACAGAGGACCCTGAACGCCAAGCCAGTCTGGGCTACATAGTAAAAGTCTGTCTCAAAGAAACCAAGCCAAGTAAGTCTACAGTTTTTATTCATGAACACTGTTCTGTTCAAAGACAATGGCAAAGAATCTTCTGTGAAGTAACTTAAAGAAGTGTTAGCAGGAATTCAAGGGTTTCCTCTACTTCACCAGGTTGTCGTTGATTTGAGAGTCAGGAAAAGCTAACAGAACCTGTTTTTGTTTTTTCTTCCCTGTAATTTAGTTCAGTACAATGCATACAAAGAGCTACTAATCATGGCGAACTGAATGCAACTGCCCAGGACACTTTAAGGCAGACATACAACCAGGGTCCTCTCTCCACTCCCACTGGCGGCGCTGGGAGATGGGCCTGGGCACAAGAGGGTCTATGGCGCTTCTCCTGCCAAGCGAGAAGGTCAGAAAGGCAGCTTCTCTTTCCAGCTGCATCTGATCCATGCTCATTGTAACCTATCAAGAACTACATTGCTGATCATCCACATTTGGGTAAATTTAGAATTTGAATTAGTATCCTATTGGGAAGGGTGGAAAGGAAGAGGCTGATCAATGGGCATTAAGTAAGAAATTCAAGAATTCAGATAATGATTATGCCCTATACTTGAGCTGGTAGAAACCATGGGAATGGTTCCATAGTAAAAGAAGTAAAATGTGTTGAACCTGGTTATCCAAGGTACTCCTGAATCTAAGCATCACATCATACCTATTAATATATACAATTTTCATATTTTTATTTAATTAAAAAGAAACAGTAAAATATGTTAGAATAACTTTCTAAAGTTAAATCAGTGACTTAATTAGAACAAGTACTGCAACCAGAGTGGGGCGCCCAGAGGAACCACTAAGGGCACCTGCTCATGTGCGCCTACAGCAGTCTGTCACACTGCAGACACTCGGCCGACACTTAATGACAGATTAATTATTCAGCTTAGCAGTAGGGGCTCTAAATACGAGAGTTCAAGAAAGCATTTCCCAGAAGCTCATTTGGATTAAGGAAGGACGTTTTTATTTTTGTTTTAGTTTTGTAATTCGCAGATGAGTTAAATATTATCACTTTATCTTCAAACAAGATGTGTTTGTGCTCATGACTTCCTGACTATTATATCAACTTAAAAAGAAACCTCGGACCGTTAGTTCTCAGTAAGTATTAATAGCCAAGACAGTGAAGATTGACAGTTACTTAAAACTTAGATGCAGGAAACAAGGATTCAAGTCTATGATCTAGCTACAGCTGAGTAACTTCAGGCAGTTTCTTTTTCATCTCTTCAAGTTTATTATCTTAATATAAATGGAACACTGACAATGTATCTGCTGTAATATTAGCATTTGCCAACAATAAAGTCATTATAAGGCTTATGTACTAATTCGTGAGAACTTTTAAACTTATTATAAAGTTAACTATCATTCTATAATTGTTTTTAAAGATGAATTATGAATATACAAGCTACATACTGATATCTGAGATTCTTGGGGCCAAAAGGATTTCAGAGTGTTTTTCATATTTTGGAATCTTCACAGAGTTTAGATTAAGAATGGTCAACTGAAAATCTACTTGGTGTTGGATGGTTGTAAATGCTTTGTATTTTTGTATAAATATAATAACATATAATATCCACTATATAGTCACATATGTATTAGCTATTATTGTATATTATAGATAAAAGGAAAAATGAAGAAAAAATAAAATGCTAAGCTTACTAGTTGGCACAAAGAAATGCTCATTAAATTTGTTCTGACAATGATGACTTAATGCAATCATTTACATCTGCTTCTTTGTCCTTTGCCATAGCATTTCTAGCATATAATTTTTATTCTTAATAAGATATTAACACTTTCCACATGAATATATTTACCTCTGTTCCTCGGAGGTCCTTAGGAAAATAGATATCTTCAGTCATTTGAACACTTAGGCCAAAATCCACCAAAACTGCTTTTGTAGACATGAAAACAATGTTGCTAGCTACAGGGAGAGAGAAATTATTAACATAAATTAATATACCCAAATGTAAAGTGAAAAACACCATCTAAAATAATGAGCCCTGAATCAAAAGGGAATGAAATATTTTCACTACTGAGACAGACAGAGCAATGTCAGTGAGAGAATCACACCTTGAAGAATCTAGCCAATGTGGACATGTTCTGTACAGCCACTAGCAAAGCTCAAACACTGGAGTTCTATATTTGAAGATGTGCATATATCACTTCCAAACTACTCTTCTAAAATAAAATGCAAAATAGCTATTTTGTTTTCCAATTTAAGTTGTGCTTGTCTAGCACTAAGTATTTAATTGAGTCTCTCTGATCTACTTCCACACCATATCTGCATCCTAGCAAATAATCAATAAAGACTTGTTTGATTATTGTCGTTAGTGTTCAAAATTAAAAAAGAATTTATTCCTCAAAAATATATACTGAACTCCCCTAGCTGGTGGATATAGTCAGAGATAAAGTACTTGCTATGCCAGCAAGACGACAGAACACAGATCTCCAGTTTCCAGGGAAAATATCAGGTAGGTGTGGCAGCCTATTTGTAATTCGAGCCTTGGATGGGAGAGGTTAGGGATCTACAGAATAAACTGGCTAGACAGACTTAGCCTTCCAGGGAGCTCTGGGTTAGATTAACAGACCCCATCTCAAAAAAAAAAAGGTGGAAGAGCAATCAAAATGATTCCCAGTATCACTTCAGACCTTTACAAGTATGCATGCAAGCACAGGTACTCACATAAACATGAAAATGGAAATAAATAAATGTGTGTGTGCGTATGTTTATGTTAGGTAAACTGCTTTATGTTTTGGCAATGGGATTCAACCAAGGACTAGTGAGTGCATGAAACACATCTTCAACCCTAAATCCCTGTTTTCAAAGCATTATTACAAGGGCACAGATGGCACACTAACAGATACATGGCTATACTCTTTGAGGTGATAATGGATAATCATCCTGTTTCTAACTGAAAACTGAGCAACCTGGCTTGATTCTAAAACCTCCCTCAGAAGCACAGAGAAGGAAGGTGAATCGTGTTTTCAGAGAGCTGACTGGCTAGCCACAGAGTGTCTTTCCGTTGAAGGAGCCCACCTGGCATTCAATCTAGTGAGGGTCATAGTCACAACAACATACACAACCCACACTACTCACGTTTGATGTCATGGTGGATCACTTTCTTGGAATGCAGAAAATCGAGGCCCTTGAGAACATGTTTTGTCACCCAAATGATTTCGAACTCTCTCATGGGTCCGCAGCTCTCCAGCTTCTCCAGGACAGACCCTCCCTCTCCTGCTTCCATGAAGAGATGGACAGTGTCGCCCCACAAGACAGCACCATATAATTCAGCGATGTTCTCATGCCGGAAGCAAGCCTGGATCTCCACATCAGATGGCTTGAACTGATCTACTGGGATCTAGAATATAAAACATGAGAAAGATTACAAACTAACCTCAGGGTAAGCAAAAAAAAAAAACCATCGAAGAGATCAGTTCACAAACCTGAAAGCAAAGGGACACTCTCTAGGCCCTTTGACCCACAGGAAATGGCTCATCCATGTCAAACCATGTTCACCTCAGATATGCCTCTACAGGATGTCAATTTTAGGTCAAAATTCAAAGCAAAGCATAAAGAAAAATACGATAGGCAAACACAATTTTATTTTCATTTACAAGTCCAAATGTCAAAGTTTGAATGTGGATTGTCCCCTGCCAACTCCTGTGTTTGGATACTTGTCCCTAGCGGGTAGTAGTTTAGAAAGGGACCAAGGAGGTGACGCCTAGCTGGTGAAAGCTCATCACTGGGGGGTAAGACTTGAGGTTTGATGACCCACATCCACTGCCCCTAACCCTGCCTCCTGATCAGTTCTGTGATGTGACATGACCTACTTAGGCCGCCATACTTCCACTATGTGTTCCCATCCAGAATGGACTGTATCCTCTCTGGAACCAAAAGCCAAATAATAAGCCCTTTCTCCCTTAGGTTGCTCAGGTCAAACAACAGAGGAATAGCTGCCAACACCAAAACTGTGAGTGAATCAAGAGAATTTTTTACACTAATGTACACAGTCTCTATGACACCTAGATTTTACACTGTGTTTTGATGAAGTCAGTGGTCCCATAGTTCATATTCTGCTGATGCCTTCAAAATAACCACTTGCCATCTATGTAGACCATGAAATATCAGACCATGATAACCAATAATAAGTGGAATAAAAAGTGCTATGGGTGAAGAGATATGAAAATGTCTTCAAAACATTGTGCAAGGTACAACAGGTAAAATCCAGAAGTTCCTATGTATGGGCCTGATGATACAAGAAGAAGATAGGGCCGAGGAGATGGTTCAGAGAGAGGCTAAAGTGCTTCCTGAGCAAGCAGAAGGACCAGAGTTAAGATTCCCAGATTCCGTGTGAAATTCTTGGTGGATGTGGTGACCTGCCTGTAATTCCAGCCTCAGAAGACAGAACCTCTGAAACCCCCAGCAAACTGTCTAGCCAGACCAGCCCTATCAGAGCTCTGGGGCTTAATTAGAGGCCCTGTCTCGAAAAGAATAAGGTGGAAAAGCACCACAGATGAGTCCTGAAACAACCTCAGACCTCCACATGGACACACATACACACACACAAAGCAAAGGCACATAGGTACGTATGTGTGCATTACCACCCCCACATAAACCCATGAAAGAAAGGAAGCTGTGCACACATCTGTACATAGAAATATTTCTGACAAATAGCAAGACCCATTAACAGAGGTTGCCTTAAAGGCAGGAGCCCTCATTCATGGGTTTTTAAATCATTACGTGCTTTTCTTCTGCAAGAAAAAAACTCAGCTTAAATATTAGATACAATAAGTACTACTTATAAAGAGAAGATGGGGTGTTTCCAGCAACTGGTATTTTTCAATCCAGTCCTGAATTCAGTCCTGCCTGACAAACCTTCCATTCTCCCAGACTCTGATGCACTCCATAAACTGCTTCCTGGTGGACAGGAGGGATCCAATCCATCAATCCACTCTTTGATTTCAAGCGAGCTCACCTCCACTCCCTTCCAAGACAAATGAGATTATCCAGCACACCAGTATGTTCCTTCAATTACATTAAAATGGACAAGGGGTCTAAGCAGACATTTGGGGGGGGGAGTGTATGAATGGCCCCAGGGATCAAGCAACGCTGGAAGAACAAATGCCTTGTGGCAGGACACACTTGGGTATGGACATATGGACAGAACCAAAGCTAGAAGGTCAGAGGCGCAGTGTGATCATACATACCAGCTTACACGCCATTCTTTTCTTAGTCTTTATGTCTTGTGCTAAATACACTTTTCCAAACGCCCCCCGAGGAATGAAATCGGAGCCAATGTTCCTATAAGTCAGTTTCCAAGGGATGAGGAGAACATCGGAGTCAATTTGGTAACGTCCATTCTGTGGAGTAATGACCTGTAAAGAAGCACAAATGCAGGAGGGTGAGCATCTAAGCACCCTGGCCCACTTGACAGAAGCTATTTTGGAAGCATCCTCACACGCAACATTGTAATGGCCCTGTGTGTAGCCCTGACACCAATCTATATTTAGACCTTGAGCAAGACAGAGAAAGCTTGTAACACACACTGGTCCAACCTGCTCATATTTCCAAATGCTTAGGAATAATTAGCTGTCGAATATTGAAAAAATATTTATCTACAGAGTATGATTACTGTGATCTAAAGACCAAAAAAGAAAGACATTGACAAAAAAAAAAGGAAAAGAAAGACTGAGAGTGTATCTGTAGGTTGACTTGTTTCTATTAATATGTGCTAACCTGTTCGTCTGCATAGCTATTACTCATCCCTGGTACATACAAAGAGACATGGAAACTTCCCAGGACCAGGGAGGATGGTGTAAATCAGTGTGTGGTGTCAGAATCACGAGCTGGCACCC
The DNA here is from genome assembly GCA_023101885.1 of Typhlomys cinereus. Taxonomy (NCBI): domain Eukaryota; kingdom Metazoa; phylum Chordata; class Mammalia; order Rodentia; family Platacanthomyidae; genus Typhlomys; species Typhlomys cinereus. The sequence goes on from JALPQD010000015.1 coordinate 2,995,166, forward strand.
TATGTAATAACAAACTAAGGGCCAAATTATTTCCCTTTGACTTACTCACTTAATTTTACTGTGTGCCTACTGTGTGCCTGGCATTGGTCTGGTGTTGGGAAGGCAGCTGTGAGTAAGAGACAGGTGATCCCTGAGCTCCACTTAGAAGCAAATCTTTCAGAACTAGCCCATTCAGAACTAGCCCTATCAGGAACAAGACCTTGGGTTTGAACTCCAAAGCTGCTAACAAACTATCTATCCAATGCAAAGACAACATAAACACAGAACTAGCCAACTCCAAAATCCCTTTATGTATCCTGAGAGCAAAGTTAGACAGGAGGATGTGGAAGCCCAGTACAGTGGGATCTTCTTATAATCCTGGCACCGACAGAGACCAAGGTAGGAAAGGGGTAAATTAGAGTCTAACCTTGGCTATATAGTACCCTTGTCTCAAAAACAATCAACCAATCAAATGGAAAACAAAAATAACAATGAAAATGAAAACAAACATGGTAATCCACGGGGAATATGACCCATGCTTTTGAAAAATGTCCAGCATGCTCTTTCAAGGTCTAGTCTCTTACATGTAGTAAGCAATATGATTTTGGCTCCAGATCTCTGGAATTAAGGTGTGGAAACGCAATAAGTTATTCCAAAAGTTGAAGGGAGAGTGGAAACCCCCCAATCAACCCCAGCAGAGAAGAATGTGCACCCACGGATCCCACAGCAGACGACCTGGATTTCACACTCACTATTCCTGGCCTTGTCCGAGCAACCATAGGGACTCTTCCCTCAGCCTTCCATCACTGCTAATTTTAGCTCCCCGGCCCGCGAGTATGCGGCCTGCGAGTATGCATTCACCATTAGTCAGGGATCTCAGCAGAGCCTCGCGCTGCTACTCGGGAATGCAAAGTGGCTGAATGTTAGTTACACATGCAGAACCCCAGGCAGATCCCTCCAGGGACTGGACGGGTACAGTGCAGGGTCTCGCCTTGTTGGAAACATGACCACCTCTCCACTGAGTGGAGACCTCTTTTTGAAGCATGCTGAAGAAAACGGCAATCAATGATGGTTCCTTTCACAGTTAAACCAGGCCCCTGACTGAGCCGTACTTTCTTGGTGGCCCCTTGTTACACAGCAGTAGACCCATTTCACAGAATCTTCCACTTAGCCATTTCAGGGTGTAACCTCCCTTCATGAAAACATGACTTTTTAAACCAAGCTCAATTCCCTATAACCCAGTTTTACACTCTCAATCTACTCCAGAGGGTGGAGGGCTGTCAACAACTACCATATACTGAGAGCTAATTACATGCCAGGTGCGATGCTGATGTTTTGCTACAGTATCTCAGCCAAGCCAACAGCAGCCATCCTGAGCTAGGTGCTATATTTACCTCCATTTCATAGATGAGGAAACTGGCTTCGTGGTGTGAAGTAACTCGCTAACCCATGCCAGAACTAGGATTTGCACTCAGGGCTGTCCATCCCCAAAGCCACAGCACCTAGTCTTTGCATAAGAATCTTATTGTGTTCCAGAAGGCTGTAATTAAAGCTGGCGAAGTTACAGACCCAGCTATTCAAAGCCCATATTTACATATCACTGAGCACACCTGACCCTTGTCCCCACCCTCGTCTGCTGCTCTGGTGTCTGCGGGCCCTGCTCTGAACACCCTCACAGTTCTCTACTTTGAAGACAGACTCTGAACTCAAATGGCCACGTCCTGACCACTGTGCAATTCACACATGTACTGGCTCTTTCCCTAGCACCAAACCTTCCTATTGGGGTGTGGCATTCATTTTTATGAATCGTATTTTTATTCATTTTAATGTCCTTCTTTCTTTGGGCCCCTCTAAAGAATTTAACGCACCCCATGCTCTTCACTTCTGCTAAGTCTTCAACTTGCCCAAGTCACTTTCATGAGCAGATGCCAGACACATGCTTCTAGTTCCTTGCCCACATTGCTATGGACTACTCAAAATGATACCCGACCTAGGGGCAGTACCTGAGAACTTCTCAGCTTGATCGTCGTGTTGCAGTTGCTGGGAAGCAGATGTGATCTTGGGCTATGTTCATAGAAGCACATTATGCAGGACAAAAACAAAGCTCACTCTGTCCCTCCCTGCAGGTCATAACACCTCCACATTCAAGTATAGGGTAGGAAGACAGGCAGCAAGAAGAGGTAACACCACAATACATGAGACAAAACAGGTACAGTCAGGGTTTATGAATTTGCAATTAATGACACTAGAAGGATGGACATTGGAAAAGGAGTAACAATTGCATCTAATGCTTGGGGCTCAGCAAACAGTCACTGTATGTAAACAAGCCTATACATCTGTTACCTACTCCCAACAGCAGCCCTATGGAAGAAATTTGAGGAGTATCCCCTTTGAAATGGGTAAACCAAAGCATGGAGGGGGTTTAACTAGCCTAAGGTCACAGAGGCACTTGAATTCAGAGACCTCAGTCTTTACCACGACTCATCATTTTATAAGTTTGTTTGTGGCCAAAAGGTAGGAGCAAGTCTAAGTAAGGATGAGTAAGAGATGGATTTCGACTACACAAGGAAGGACTTCCTCACATCCGGAACACAGTGTAGGTGGAACCGGAGGCCAGTATGTGAGAAGCTGGTCCCAGCTGTAGATTTGGAAGCACAAACCAAAATGCTCGCTCCATTGCTGGGGATGACAAATAAGGTGATTGAAAAGTCAGGCAGAGAGGGCTGGACTTGCTTCTCAAGGTTTTTTCCAACCCTCAGAAGCCCTGGCTGGGTGACTAAGCCTCAAGCACTGCTTTCTCACGCCAGTATTTGGCGTGAACCCCTGGGGGCCTTTCAGATCTGCATGTAAGTCCCAGAGTCAATGCTAGAGCCCATTTGGGATTATCTGACTCTAGATCAGGTTATGAACTGGTTATAAATAACTTCTGAGCTCTAACACAAAGCATTACCCACCTTAGTCTCTTCAAGTGCCTTCCCTGTGTCTTGCTGGATGCTGGTGCAATCTTTAACAAATATTTATTTTAAAAAAAAAACTAGCACACACATACATTACGCACCCATCTGACACGCCCTTGCTTTTGGATGTTGCTGATTCCTGATCCTCCACCCTGTCTAATTAACTCTGCAGCACCGTGGCTGTTGGCCTTCTGAACACCAGTTCTCTGTGCCCTCAGGTTTCTGCACATATTATTCCTTCACCTGAAACCCTTCTCACTTCATCAGACTCATTCCAACTGAAGGCTTCGCATCTTGGTCCATGCCCCAACTCATCTTGGAAGTCTGTGTGATATTCTCCCTCCCTGCTCTCCACACTGTGAGAGGCATCATGTCTGAGCATTCCCAGAGACATTAGGGCATGGACATTTGGGGTCTGATCACACCACATTACTGCTGTCTGTTCACCTGCCTCCTGCACACACCAGGCTGTGAGTTCCCTAAGTCAGACTTCTCAGAACTCTGCATCTAGCACCTGAAACAGACCCTGACATAGTAAGGGCATACCGCCATGTCTACCAAACAGACAGGCAATTATCTGAATCAAAGGTTTCCATTCCAATGCAGGAGGTGCCTTCCTGGATGGATTTTCTTGGGAATCAATGTACCTGGTAGCTAATTCTTTAATATAGAAAAACAGAGAACAGCACAGAAAGCCCAGAAGTGAATAGCCTTGCAGGACTTTTACAGCATCTCCTGTTCTAAATTTTCTTTTTAGATTGTTTATTAAGCATGGGATCTTTCATCTATACCTTTTGCTGGTGGCCTTTCATTTGCCCTTCGTGGCTGACTCTTGCCCTTTCTGCAGAAACTTCTCTAGCTCCTCTTTCTTTAAGAAACATTTTATTTACTTGTTTATTAGAGACAAAAAGAGAGAATGGGTGGAGGTCACAGGACAACTTTCAGAAATTAGTTCTCTCCTTCCACCGTATGGGCTTCTATGGATGGAACTCAGGTCTCCGGGTTTGCGAGTAGGTGCCTTACTCACTGGGCTTCTTCATCAGCTCTCTTGTCCTCTTAAACAGCAGGAGGCAAACGTTCTGTATTGTTTCTAATATACTGGAGCTCGCTGCGTACACTGTCCATCCTCCTTAGTGTGAGGGGATGCCCGAATACACTGAAGCCCCTCTGTATCTACCAGCCAGAACAATTAGTTTATTCTGATGCTTGTATTTCACAAAAACATGAAAAACAAGAGAATAGATCAGCACTGTAATTGTACCATCACCTGCAGAGTATTTTGAACCACAGTCCTTCCAGCTTTACTTTAGCTAGGGCAATGAGGTACAGCCCCTATTTCAAATGACTACTTCCCATTGAGAAAAAGAAAGCAATATTCCAAAGGCAAACAATTTAGTTGACTGTGGAATGAAGGACGGTACATGGATCACGGTGCAAAACACAACTTTGGCTCACACTGAACCAAAATGAATGGACTGATCACAAAACAATGTACTATGGCCTAAATTTTACTAGGTTGTTTTTCATTAAATGAATGTAGCATGCAAAAAAGAAAATAAGAATGAAGTACTCTGCGTCATTCAACACCAGCTCCCCCACCCCCTGGTCATTTGGCCACCTGCTGATACCAAAAGAAAGGGGTCTCTCTGACCTGCGTGCAAGAGTTGCAGGTTGCCACCTACTCTTCTGCAGACTGTTCATTTCACAAAATTAGATCACCTTAAGTAGCACACACATGTTCACCTCTGACACACTAAGGGCCTGGCACAATGCCAGGCATACCAAAATGCACCACCTGACAGACTACTGTGGCAACAAGGTGTTGTCACAATATTTTGGATTATTTGCATACTTGGGATGACTAAGCAGGTCTACCACCTGTCACTCATCCCCACTTAAAGACAATGAGTCCTTGGATAACTATTTGCCACCTACAAACTACTTTTTCCAAGAACCAAACGCAACCAAATGTGATGAGAGAAGCAAATAATTCGGCCTGCAAAAAAAAAAAAAAACAGTATCAAACAAACTGTTTCTTCACCCCTTGGCTGAAAGAGTCTTACTAAACCTTTCTCTACTGGGTAAGCAATGAGCGAGCTTCTCAGTGAACCATTAAAATGCATTCTTAAGGTCTGGAGTATAACTCCCTAGTGCTTGGCCAACGAGTATGAGGCCCTTACTGGAAAAACAAAAACTTCTCCTAGTCACCTGTTGGCAGGATTACTGCTAAGTAACAATCAACTCTCTTGTGGTAGAACTTCCCATGAAGATTTCTTCAGCATTTTAACATGGAGGCACTCTTACTGATAATGGCACTTTTTAAACTTGTATCTGGCAGTCAGTCAGTCTATACCAAGTTCAGTGCCACTCCACATAACACAAAATCATACTCGTAAAGCTGAGCAAACAGCACTCAACCAATCAATCAATTAAAAAAAAAAAAACCTACCATATTTAATAAGATTCCTGATTCCTGTGGCCGGTGCCTGGAAAAGTGCTTTGCGCTGTTGGATATATGATTTGCAAAAGCAAGTAAGTCCTCCACAGTCCCATATCTGACAGATGACAACCAAGGTACCTCCTGACCACTCCGCAGCAGTGACCCGGGCGGCTCCTTGTTTTGATTACTATCCGGACACATGGTCAGCAGACTGGGTTCGTAACCCGCTGGCTCCTCACTGGCGTAAAGATTCTCCATTATGTCTATGACATCCGACACGTTTAAATGTTTGATCAGTAAATCGATTTCTTCCTTCTCATCACTTCCGGTGCTCATGTACTCCATCACTGTGGTGCCCGCTGGAGAGTCTACGGGAGGAAACAGAGTCCGTTACTCTAGCAATCTGTATGGAGAGACCAGTGGAGTTGGGGATCTCTGCTTGTTTATAAAATGAGGGCTCTCTCTGTCAACGGGGTGTGAATTTAAAAGGACCAACCAGGGACCTTAGATAATCTCTAGCCCAGCTCAACTTACAGGGAGAAACTTGAGAGTTTAGGAGTTACTCCCTGTGGAGTCAGCTCATGCTATGAAGGGGAACTTTCACTACACATAAACACAAGTACTTAGAGGTTCAGGAATCTCTACTTTGTACAGCCTTGTACAATGCCGGAGTTCCCCGAAGGACCATCCCCCTGAAAGACCATTGTGGTTTCCAGGCCTCCGGTGACTTGAAACAAAAAGTTTACTTGACTAAAATTTCAGGAACTAGCCTGGTAGATAAAATTCAGATCTTGAAAGTGAAAATCATGTAAAATGGGTTTTAATCTAAGCAAATGGAATGATGGGAAATTAAGTTTATGGGAGAAAAATATGATTCAAATAAATCAGAGTCTAGAACAGTGGCTCTGCCAATGAGCGGGTACCTATACAAGTCTGAGAAAGGTGACTGATAGAACCTGTGAGGCCACAGTCACATCCTGAGGCCCCAATTCTTAACAGCACAAAGCGCACATCTCTAGGGTCCCGGAGGCTATATTAATGCAAAGATCAATGGCACTGTAGAAGCTGTGATCAGCAAAAGAGACCAGGAAAGCCTAATCTGTTGCAATCGAATCGCAGATTAAGATCAAACAACTACACTAATCAAAGTTACCTTTTGGTTCTGCACGATCAGGTACCACCAAGGAAATGACAAAAAGAAGGGGAAGCCAAAATGAAAAGTACCACTGTTCCTCTGGACCTCCACACACCACAGCTCCATCACATGGGAGGAAAGATAAGAGCATCAACATGATCCAGAGAACGTCAAAGTGTTTCTAACTAAACCTACCGTGGCCTGGAAAGCACAGTCTCTCGGAGTGATAGTTCAGTGTCTTAAAAGTGTAAGTTGGAAGCCAGGGCCACAACTACAACCCCAGTCCTGGCTTGAAGCTCATAGGCCATCAGAGTAGCAGAGTCAGAGAGCCCCAGGGTCAGTGCAAGTGAGCAAGACGCCTGACGTGGAACTCTGCACAAGTACCCGCAACACAAGCACACAAACACACACATGCAATACCAGGGAAAACACAAGCTTGACTAAGGATACGACTCAGCATTTGCCTAATATGTACAAACCTCTAAGTCCCATCCCTAGCACCACTGAAGTGCGCGCTCTCTCTCTCTGTTTCTCCCCCCCAACAAACAATTCAGCTATATCAACTTGGAGCTTCTATTCAAAGCTCTAAGATACAGGTTCTTCCACATATGACACAGCTCTCTGCCTCTGAGTGCATTACATCTGACAGAAGAAGAAAAAAAAAAAAAGAGGAGGAGGAAAAGAGGACCAACACAATTCAATGTGATTATGAACTTCCTTGAGGATTGCTTTCTGATGTGCAAAATGCATCTGAGGACACCAATCTGCAAATCTATCCTGCATCTAAGCACTCCCCTGTCTGAGGCCAAATCTCACCCAACCTCCTTTTCTGCCTGAGTGATGCTGGCCAAACACTTTAAGCTCTCTGTATCTCAACTTCCCCCAGTGGCAAGGTGGAAACAGTTAACAGCACCCACTTTCTGGTGGGTGAGAAGATGCAAAAAAAATTCATGTACACAAGATGCTCAACCAGTGTCTGTTGCACTGTAAGTACACTATGTCAAGAACTACATTTTGGATCTAACAGGGCAAATAGGACATCTGCTGTCTTTTTCATCTGCTAGTGGGATTTCTCTACCTCTTCTCCAAACTTCTCCCTGGGAAAATTAAAGATTGCATCTAAACTAGAAGACCTTAAAGGGGAAGGGAGGACTCTATGAACTACTTTGATGCATGTTATCACCACACTGAAATCGAAGCAATGAGCTAGATAGTGCCTTCTTAGACCTCTTACACAGCTTGGAAATACTGTAATTCAAGTCCTTGACACCTGTGGTGTTAAGAAGTTACTTAAAGTGATAGAACATTTGACCTCAGTTTCACAGAGCCACTTAGTTGCAGTTTCTGCAGTTGCAGGATTTGCTGGGAAAACAGAAGTTAACAACTGGCTTACTTTAGGGCTTCACCAGATGGAGACAGACCCAAGGCTGCCAGGATGACTTACTGAATCGATGACTTGACAGAAAATAAAATTCATGACTTAAGAATAGGAGGATGAGTTTACATAGTTCAAATTCATTGTGGTAGTCTAGACAGGAGAGACAGGTTTCGGTTTTTAAATCTTGCAGCAAATCTCCAACAGTTAGATTTTAACCTTACGTAAGCTTCACTTAAAGCCTAAGAGAACACACACAGCTGAGGAAACATGGAGACCAAAGAGTGTTTGACACTAAGACTTCCTACAGTGCTTGCTGTATTCCTTAGCAACATGGGCTCCGGGAGCACAGATTTATCCTAATGCCCAGTAAGCTCCTAAACACGCTAGCAACAGGCCCAGTACCTTCCTGTCCTAGCCAAACATTCAAAATGTAATGGTTTCTGAATTATACATTATCGGTCCCTACTTTTTTGTGCACTGTGAAGATATTCTAGCTTAGCAATAACATGGTTAGTACAAGATGATTCCCCTGGGCTCCACTTACGATTAAAAAAAAATGTTAAAACTACTTCCTAACAGAACTGAAAGCCATGCCAGCTGAAAAAACAGATATGCAAATAGAGCCAAAATGGCAATTTTTGAAAGTAAACTTCAAATTAACAACTCAAAATAAACTTCAAATTACTTCAGAAGTCAATAATAAAATCAAAAAGGAAATACATTCCTAAACACAAATGTAATACTCCTGGCAACTTCCATCCATGTTAACAAAACTTGGAAATAGTCACGATTGCAGGCACCAGGCTTGACCTCCCAAAGGATGACTTGTACCTGGTACGAACCACTTAAAAGATTTTTATCTCCCACTAAAATAATCCATTGCCTCTCTAGGCATATCTATTATATTTTTTTCTTTTGAAAAAGTCCAGAGAGATGCATTCCTACCCTCCGAAAACTGCTCTGCTTTGAAATCTCTAAATACCTCCCCTACGGTGTTTCCCTATTTGCCTTCAGGATAAGGACTTGCATTTACAATACACAAACCCCGGTCCATCACAGAGGGATGGATTGGGGATGAGGGGGCTTGCTGGCTAGAGTCAGATTACACTTCTGCAAACACGACTCCACACACGCGGATGTTAAGAAAGCACACAAGTGTTTCTCTCCTTGTTTTTATCAAGAGCGGCTTTGCCACACTCCCACCTCGTCCACCCGGGAAGACTTAAAGAATTGGCATACTAGAAAAAGCACCCATCGATCACACAGGAGCGTTGGCAGCCCGGCCCTCGGGCCTCCTTGCTGCACTTACCCAGGGCTCGATAACCACAGGGCAGTCGTCAGGGCTGCATCTCTCGCGCGAGACGCAGTGACCGCGGGTCCCAGCTTCTCTGGGCACCGTCCAGGTCGCCACTGTCCGGTTACTGGGGATCCGGGAAAGAGGAGGAAGGGGGAGGAGCCACGAGTCCACACCTCCTGAGACCCTTGCGCAAGGTGCTTTCCAGCTGTGCCCGCCAGCTGCAGGCGACTCACGCCTAGAACTCCCCTTGTCCACGGCAGTTCTCCCCTTCCAGAGACGCTCTTTCCCTTTATGAGTGGGAACCCGACCCCCCTGCGAAACTCCACCCCAAAGACACGCGGGCTCCCCCTCCCTCCAAGTCTAGGTTACCTGCGTGCTCCGCCCGACCTCCGCGCGGTGAGCGCTCCGACTGCGCTATCTCCGCGGCTCCAGATGCAGCAAATGGCGGGCCTTGGAGAACCTGGCGCGCCGGGACCCCGAAGTCCGACGGCAGGCTCAGGCGCCAGGGGACAGGTCCCCGAGCGTGGCCCGTCGTCGCGATCCGGGTGGACCAGTGAGCTGCGGGCCACGCGCGCTCAGCCGGTGTTCGCGGGCCCCTGACTCACGGCGTCTGAGCCGGCCCAGGGGCGGCGCAGCGGACGCCGGCCGACGCCTCCTCGCCTTTTCCATTTCCCCTTTCTCTCCGTAAACAGAAAGGGCCCGCCGGGTGGCCAGGGACGCGGGAGCCCCCGCGCTGGGAAATTCCGCCCTCCCACCCTCCCGACGTTCCAAGCGCGGGGCGGAGCTGGAGGCGGGACCCGGGAGGGGCGCCAGGATCCCGATCCGCCTTTCTTGGGAGATCGTGGAGTTTCGGGGATGGAAGCCGGGACACCCGGACCTGCGGCTAGAGGTTATCTAGCGTTGGGGTTGGGAAGGTTTGATCCCCGCAGTCAGTGCGCTGGAGCCCTGGGTTTGGGCGGGAAGGACGCGCTTCAGGTGCCAAGTCCGCTCTGCAGCCGAGCTGCGGGAAGCGAGCGGAATCTGGACTTCTCGGAATCGCTTCTGTCAGTCTAATTACGGGTAGTCCCTCCCAGGTTTCGTCCAAATCCTCACCCGGAAGATGTGATCAGAGGTCCATTTGTTCGAACTCGGACTTAACGATTCGGCGGAGGTTGCAGCGGGTGTGCACTCCTCCGCCAGCACAACTAGTCATCTTTCGACTTTAGAAAAACCGGTAGTTTAGTGGTACCGTTCAAATACGAAATGTGCTTATTATGATCTTCCCCTAACCTTTCACCCACTTAATGATCTGGGGCTTACCAGTCTTCGGTTGGAAAACGTTTGTAGAAGGTGAAGCTTGAAGCCAGTTCTAGGGGCAAAGCGCCTCTCTCCACGAAATCCACTCTGCTGGGTTTTCCCAATACGGGGAAACTGCGGAGCACCCTGCCTCTTCTCCCTCCAAATTTCCCAAGCATCAGTAATCGATCAGGGGCCAGGTGTTTTTGCAAAAGCCCGGAGAACCAAAGGCAAGGTCAGGTCGACTTCTCCATCTCATGAACGGAAAACGAGGCGTCCCAGGCATAACTCAAAGAAATGCCCTCAAGACTGAGGCACCCACTCCTAACGTGGGTTCCCACGCCCGGTTGTCCTCGGCTGGTTCAATACTGCATCCTGTAGTTGAATCTCCACTGTTTCTGTGTGAAAAAAGTGATTTGCTCTCTGGCGACCCAAAGAATTTAAAAAAGAAAAAACAAAACTGCTGGTGCCAGCACGGGGTAGCTAGCTGCGATGGGAAGCCGGGCTATACATAGAACCTTGCTTATCTTGCATACAGGCAAAACCAGCTTTACACTGCATTGTTCGCAGATCACTTTAAATACACACGGTTAGTTTAATAGTTACTCTTAAGTATTGCAGTGAGAGTGTTCAAAGTCAACCAACTTAGGGAGAAAGGGAGATTTATTCTGCTTACCCTTCCACTGGGGAGAAAGTCTTTAATGGCCAGGGGGACATGGCTGGTGGCTGAAGCTGGAGGCAAGCTAAGTCACTGCAAAGATCCTTGGACAGTGTTTCTTCTCAGTCTCCTGTTCTGTGATTCTTTTTGTCTGGTCAGGTACTGGGGGTTCCAATAAACTCCAGGGCTGGTCTTTGTATTGTAAATATATTGATCCAGATAATCTCTTCAGGTAGTTTCCTAGCCAGTCTTAGTTAATGCCAGGTATGGTTAAATTGACACCCAAGATTAACTATCAGAGGTAGTGCTTTGACCCTGTTAAGGAGGGGTGACCTTTGCCCCCTCAAATGCCCCGAGTGTTTTGCATGACCCGTGGGCCCACCCCTTTTAATGGGGGTGGGGGGAAGTGTGGGTTTGGAGAGCATAGAGGGAGCGACTTTTCCACCAACCCCGGTAGCCCAGTTAACAAAAGCAGCCTGCATTATTAGTGGGTTCTGCAGTGCTAACTTGGTGGGATTTAGCTCTCTGACAGAGAGCTGATTAACCAAGGCACAGTTGAGACGGAAGTATCAAGACTCTAGCTTTCTCGCTAAGGTTAGTAGGTCTGTGGCCTGCAGGGTGAGATCAGTCTCTTCTGCAACTGCTGTCTTTGACAGCAGAAGAGCTTTATAAACATTTTAAAAATAGAACCGCGAAGCCACGCCCCGCTCGCCTCCTCAAATGAGCTCATTAAAGTCTTGCCTGCTCTGGGAAGTGTGTCTTAGACTTCCCTTCCAGATCTTTCTCAAGTGCAGCGCATTTTACCTAACTGGTGCAATTGTTGATTCTCTGGCTGCCCTTGATCCGTGCTGTAACAGGTTTTACCTGACCGGGTGGCAGGAACTTAGAGTTTTTTTTAAATCTATGTATATGTAAATACTAGGACTCTAGGCATCAGCAACTATGCCCAGTGTTGGCGAAGATATTATCTTAAAAACACATTACAGAACTGCTCTCATGATGCTGTTTACAATCAATAAAATGTATTTGCACACTGGGTTGCACACCGTTGCGATTTACCTAAAGAATCCTTCTTCATTCAGGTTGAAATAATGACTTTGGAATCTGTAGTCAGAGACTGTAACTTCAGTCGCCTACTTACTTATTCAAGAAAGAAAATTATTGATAAGTAGCTAACCTGGCCAGTCCACAGTCTATGTAATCACATCTGTGCCTATATTTTAATAAATATAAGGCACTGTTTTCCAATCTTTTTCATATTTATAAACTATAATATAAGGCAAGAATGGGGAACTAGAGAGGTTAAGACAGTTCAAGGTAGAAATGGGCCAGCAAGATTGCTCAGTGGGTAAAGTATCTGCTCTCAAACCTGTGGCCTGAATGCCACCCCTCAAAATCCACGTGGTAGGAGAATGACTTCTGAAGTTGTCCTCTGGCCTCCACCCATGTACATGGCGTGCATTCTCCCCTTCTCTTTTTATTTTTAAGCAAGAATACAATAATACAGTAATTTTACTGATAAATCAATAAATTGGGGGATAATTATATACATTTTGGTAAAAGCAGTGGCTCCGTTTTTTTTCTTTAAAAAGATAACAATAAAATGCAAAGCAATGAAAGAAGATAATCAGTTTGAATAGAGCTTTAGATTTTTTTCAATTAAAAGGAACTTCAGCCTAGTTTGTGAGCATAACTTTTCTCTGTGTTTCATGTTTCTGTTGCACGTATTACTATGATGTTCAAATAATCATCACTCCACACTTCTGATAATACCTTCAGTGAGAAACCGTACATGCAGGTTATAAATCTAAAACTATTGTTTTAATTCTTCAAGCAGTTGAAAAATTTCAGTAGCCGTTCCTTTCCTTTCATGAACATCTGTTCATAATCATCATGTGAGTAGGTTTAAAATATATTTGAACTTTTTTGTAGTTTTTCAAGTTGACAAAGCCCTAAACTGCTGAATGTGTGGTTTTGATGTGGGTCTAGGGGCACATGTTCTTTTCATTCTGTAAAATAAAGAATTACTAAACGAGAAAAGAGCTGAAAATATTTACATTTATTTTAAAATAGAAAACAATAGGATGGGAGACTGGGATACAAACATTTGTGAAACACAGAAAAAGGCATGTAACCATCATGGCAAAGTACGAATTTGGAGGTCTCGGGGGAAGAGTTGAGAGTCTTGAATATTAGGGAGAACATATTTGTTTTAGAAGTTTAGACAAAACTGCAGAGGGGGGGTGCTCTTTGAAAACTCCAAGAGCATGCTGCTTACAAAATTGCATCTTGGAAGTTTCGTCCTGCTTCTCTGCTTGTGTCTTGTTGAAGAGGAAGAGAGAGCAGAGAGACAGAGAGAAAGAGAAATAGAGGAAGAAAGAACAAGAAGAGAAAGAGAAACTTACAGGGGAAGCCGAGATGACTTTAAGAGGAAGAGATGGCATCACTTTGGTCGGCTTCCAGATAGAGCCAATTTCCTGAGAGCCGGGAATTCTGCCCGGGTGATTGACATACAGGGTGGAGGCTGAGATTTCAGGAAAACAGGAGATGGTCTAGCTGAATCCCCAACAGTTTGTTTGGGATGGCCCAGTTTAGCTGGGATGGCCCTAAAAGGCACAACGACCCAAGAATTAAGTAGCCTCTGGGTCCAAGTATCCAGATTGCTTCTGTGGTGTAGGGACCGCCTCATACCCCCCACCCTGTCATGGCTCCTGTCCATCCCCAGGAGCAGGGTAGCTGCTGGTTGACGGGGACCCTCTTTAGTCTCTTTCTGCTGCCTCTTGGGATGGACCAAGAATGTCCATAGCCTCGCAGGATTTCTGTTCTGCCTTACAAACCCCCAAAGACATCTAGAGGGCCTAGAGCTCCACACACCTCGTGCCCACCTTTGGGAATGGATGGATGAGCCTGCACAGAGCAGCTCCTAGTCATGGCTATGAAAGACCCCCTCGGCTCCCTCAGATCTGCCCAGATCTGCAGAGGACAGCAAACATGATCTTCATCCTCCTTCCTTGCGCCTCTTCCTCCTCACTCATCAGCCTTCACCATCTCGCTATCTCTGTGCTGACGGACACCAGTGGCCTAAGCAGGGAGATCCCACTCTGGCAGAGACAAGTCTTCAGATATGAGAACGAGAGAGAAATCCCTGGGGTAGATTGGGAAGGGAAGGAGAGTTCCTAAAACTCACTCAGTTGTGGTGGTTGTTTATGTATGAAGGTGTGAGAGTTAATCCTTGCTGTCAACTTGACACATCTGGCATGAGCTAAGATCATATGAGACCACTTGAAGAGATTATCTGGATAATACAAAGATCAGCCATAGATTCTATTGTAACCTCCCCATAGTGGACCAGATAAAAGGAGCCACAGAACAGAAGATGGGGAAGAAGAAGATTCTCTAGGAATCATCCAGCCTTCAGCCATCACTAGTCTACTTAATGTCTGTCGTATCTTAGGCTGCCAGCTTTAGCCACCAGCCATGTCACCTCTGCCGTGAAAGACTATATCTCCCCTCTGGAACCGTAAGGTGAATAAATTTCCTCTTCTCCCTTAAGTTATTTGACTTTGGATGTTCTCTCACAGCAGTAGTAAAGAATAACCGTTACAGAAGGCTATGTCTTAACTGGGACTGGAGAACATCTGTCATCACCTGCAGAAAGTGTTGGAACTGCACAATTCTATATATGGCTATATTTTTTTTAAGAAATTACTTGTTTACTGTTGAGACTTCCTCAAATCTGAGCTCCTTGAACCACACTTTGAAAAAAGAAACTACTGCTCTGGGCTTCTGTGCTCTACCTCCCACATGGAAATCCCTTGTGCAAATTCTTCATCTCGTTCTTTGGAAATGACTGCACCATGCAGGCCGTCCCGGGACTGTAGGAGGCTCTGTAGTTCCCAGGCCTCTGCAGCAACTTGTGCTTGTCATCATTTGAGAGGGGAGAAAACGTGAGTAGTTCCTCCCCCTAACAAAATGCATGGAGCCAAACATTGTGAAGTAACTCCACGTGGGTCGTGAGATTGCCCACTTGCAATTTTTCTGCTTCCTGCTGCTCCTTTCAGAGAAGACAGTATCTGCACCTGCCACATAAAGGCCACTGCCTGAGATGTGGGACACCTGTTATCCATGCATGATATGGATTTGGGGGAGATTAGTTTCAAAACTCATTTGCTGTCACAAGCAACTTAAGAAAACAAAGGGATTCCACCCACACAATTCCAGGTTATAGTCCGTGGTGCTGACCATATCATATCCAAGGTCAAGAGTGAAGAGGAAGAACCAATGTCAATCATCTTTATGAACAACACCTGCTTAGGAATGGTGCCACCACCTACTTCATTAGACTGTCTGCTACTGGTTTACCCAGAGGGCTGCATCAACTAGAGAATTCCTCATCAGTATGCCCAGAGGCCCAACTCCTAAGTGTCAAGTTGAGAGCAGAGACTAACTGTTGAGGGAGGATCTGCTTAAGAAAACATGTGACTGGGCTGGAGAGATAGCTCAGGCCTTAAGATTCTGCCTCGCAAAAGAAGAATCTGAGTTCAGATCCAAGGTCCCACATAAAAATGTTAGGCAGAAATGGTGGTGGCCTGAACTTTTAGCCCTGGTGGACAGAGCCTGGAAAATCCCATAGTGAAGCAAAAAGGATGTAGAAGCAATACAGGATGATTTCTGAAGTCATCTTTAGTCTGCCACATGGATACACAGTGCCCTCTGACACACACACACACACACACACACACACACACACACTCAAAAAATTTAAAAAAGAAAAATGTGTCGTATTGATCTGTCTTTCATGCATAGAATCATAAATGCATCTTTACAAAAAAAAAAAAAAAACCTGCTTGTACTTATGGCAGTTCAGAGCTGAGTCTTTTTGTACACCTAGGAGAAATTACCTAGTTAAGGCAAGCCTATAGGAGGTGGTCTATCAATTGCATAATTGATATGGAAAGACCCAGCCAATGGGGGGGGGGTAAAACCATCCCTTGGGCAGGGAGATTGAGATGGATAGAAAACTAGGAGGTAAACTGGCATGTCTGAAGCCAAGCTAGAAAGCAGCCTTTGGTCTGTGCTGCTTCCCATGAATATAATGTGGCCAGTTCCCTTAGTTCCTGCTAGCTTCGCCCTGCCAAGATGAAGTAACTGTAACCTGAAATCATAAGCTGGATTTAAAATCTTTTTGTTCCGCTAAATTGTCATGTACTCATTATAGTGATGGACTATGAGACTAAGATGCCGCTCGCTCTTCCAAACCACTGATTCGTTCGGCCTCTGTGGAAATGCCCTCTTTCACACACAACTCAGAAAGAGACTGATCTTATTTCAACAAAGAGTGTGACAGGCTCACCTGCTCTCTCTGTAGGAAGGAACCACACCACAGATGACGGTATCTATGAAGCTCTTTCTATCTCATATCTTGAGGCTTTCCTGCTGGCAGCTCGAAACACACCATGGAAAATAGCATATGTTTCAGATTACTGTGGGATTTTTCAGACAGCTGGTTGGTGACCATTTACCAGCACATTGCTCTCTGTGGACATCACGGATGTTTTCTTGTTTTGTGCTACTTTTACCACATATGAGCACATGCATGAGGGGTGTGTATGTGTGTGTCTTCTTCTGTATCATTCTTTCTTATTCTTTGGATAGCATCGCTTAACGGAGCTCGTAGTTCTTCAGGTAGATGGCTGGTTGGCCAACCCTCGGGTCCTTCTGTCTTCACCTCTCCCTCCACCTCCAGTGCTGGGCTTCCAGGTGTGATGGGGGTTCAAATTCAGGTCCTCACCTTGCTCAGTAAGCCCTCTTAACTAATGAGCCTTCCCCCAGCCCATTTAACACATTTTAAATTGTAGGTAAGTTTTATTTTTATACCATACTCTCCTTTCTCTCATGTTTAATAACATTAAATCTTACTTCATGAAAAGTGACATGGACTTCCTCCTGCTTAGATGAGACATTACTTCAGCTTTGATTTTCCTCACACAGTAGAACCAAGAAGCAAAGATTTCAGCCACATGTCCCCAGTCTGATGCCAGGCTGCCGCTTCAAATGGCCTTGCGTGTACTCAGTGAAGTGTCACCAGGCTCAGGAGAGTGAGGGTAAACTATTATGGTTAGAATAAAAATTCTCCACTCGTACCAAATTCATGCATTTAAACACATGGTCACCAGTCGGTGGCTCCATTTTGGGGAGGTTGTGGAACTTTGAGAGTGAGAGGCAGATCTGGTAGAGATGGACCACCAGAGCCACACCTCTGAAGTTCGTAGCATGCCCACCCGGACTCCAGCCCAACTGTTTTTGCTTCTTTGTCAGCCAAGATATGAACAAGCTCCTGCCACCACCCACGGAAACTTTCCGATTGCCATGACTTTCCTGTCATGACGGACCCACCAGACGGCACTCTCTGAGCTGTGAGCCAAAGTAAGCCTCTGCTCTTCCCTTCAGCTGCTCTGTCAGACATTCTGCTGCAGCAAGAACAGTCGCTCCATAGGGCGAGTAGCTCTTCACAGTGCTACTCTGACTATTCCCTTCCTCGCGGTCACCTAGGAAGTCTCATTCAGAGAGACGCAGGCTTGAGTCCTGAAACGGCAATCTCAGCACTCGTGAAGGGACCATAACTCTAAAAGAAGAGCCGAGCAAAGAGCACTTTCGGAATTCAAGTCTCAGCTTACCTCTTTTCTGACCCGGTGAATCTCCCGCTAGTCACTGAAACACACCAAACCTTGATTTCTTTGTTTAGGTACAGGGGAAAAGAAAAACTATTTTCTTTTTTTTTTTTTTCTTTCTGTAATAGGAAATGTGTGAACGGCCTACAGCTATGACAGGGAATGAAAAGTGAAATCAATGCTGTATGTGCTTATGTGTTGAAAAAAGTAACACTTTCATTTGCTGGTTGGTTATTCTTACTAACACAATAACTAATCCATTTTCAGAGTAATCTGGAATTGAGAGGTAGTGAGTGTCTGGTGGCACTCAAGTAACACACAGCACCAAGAATCTAATTCACATCTTCACCTTTTGAATTTGTATTTTCTTGCATTTAGCAGGTGATTGGCCCATTCAGAAGGTGTGTGTGCAGCTCAATGGCTCCACGACTTTCTCTTGGTGGCCCAGCAGATACAACCACATCACCTCTGGCTGCTGTAGATATGAAGCCATCACGACCTGCCCTCCCCACTTTTGCCTGCCTCCTTGCTGTCAGTTACACCAGGCAGCCCTCGCCATTCTTACTTGTTTGAAACAGCCATCACTGACTCTGGCTACTGGCTCTGACTAAGTGAGCTACAGTCAGCAACTTCCTGTGTCACCCTGAGAAGTGTGGGCAAGGCTGAATGAGAAGTATTTTCTGGTTGTTAATTTACATGGGAGAGGGATTTCAGACATCATTTGCATAGATGTTCCAATTCATTATAGGTTGATGTGAGTGGAGAACCTCAACATAAGCAAAGATCTTCACAGTGGTTCAGCATGGTAACTTTCAATATGATAGAATAGTGGTGGAAGATATCAAGTTAAAGCACTCATCACGAGTTTATGCTTTTGTTCTTTATAACTGATGAACTGAATAGATGGCTCAGTGGGTAAAAACACAAGCATGGAGGACCAAGTGGTGATGCACACTTATAATCCCAGTACTGAGAAGACATGGGAGAAACAGTGACTCGCCAATTAGTAGGCCTAGCCTATGGGTGAGCTCCAGGTTCAGTGAGACTGTCTCTCAAACAGTAAGGTAGAAAGCAATTGAGAAAGACACCCGACATTGACTTCTGACCTCCAGGGCATACACATACATGTGGGTGAACACACACACACACACATACACCAACCAATCTGATTTCAAAGCATTCCATGTTCAGTAAAGACATTCTGGAAAATGGAGATCATGGAATATATTCTCGGCTCTTATATAATCAATAATAACTGCTTTTAACATTTTAGCAAGCTGCTTCTGGTTTTATTTACAATGTACCAACATTAAGATTTGATTACCTTTACTCTCTGCTCCTGATTCTGAAGTTAATTTTGCAAGTGAGAAGAATTACCACCATGGCTTTTAATTAATTAATTATTTCATGCATCCATTCATTCATTTTGTCTTTTGTCTTTGAGAGAGGGTTTCCCCATATCGTTGTGTCTGCCTGGGAATTCAATATGTAAACCTCAACATCATCTTGCTCCTCCTAATTCTGCTTCCTAAATTAAATGCTGGGGTCAGAGGCATGTGCCATTACAGCCTGCTTTTCACTGCAACATCATGAAAACAACTTGCTCACTGATGCAACAGAAAGCTGAGTGTAAATTAAGGTTATCACCATGCTGAGCCCTGGAGAATAGCGATGCCCAAAACTCAGTGCCCTGCAGTTCAGTAAGAAAGAGAGAAACATTGAACAGCTAGACAAATGCATGGAAGATTACAACAGTGACAAATGCCACCAAGGAAATGCACTAAGAGAAGAAGTGAAAGGGTGGAGAGCAAGACTCTTGGACTTTTTTAGAAGACCCCTCACATAAAGCCGGTGCATAGATTACAGCAACCTGCTATGGGCCAATTACCACTGGAGGCACTTGTCATTTACACAGTTACCTCGGTTCTAGCATTAGCCGATTATGGGTAGAGCCTCTAAATAAGCGAAACACGGGGCCGGAGAAGTGGCTCGGTGCATCAGGTACCTGCTGTATAAGTGTGAAGACCACAGTCCAAATTCCCAGAACCCATGTCAAAGACAGGCAGGCGTGGCAACGCCTGCAATCCCCACAAAGACGGGATCCCCAGAGCAAACTGGCTAGCTAACCTATCAGATTAAAGAGATTTAGGTCCAATTGAGAGACCCTCCCTTAAAAATAAAAATGAGAGCATTTGAAGAAAACATCCAATGTTGACTTTCGGTCTCCACACATACACACATATATGTGCACATGCCTCAGAACACACATACCCTCCCACATATACACACACACATGCAAGAAATAAACAAAGGTTTCTGAGGTAGTTTCATCCATTAACTTTCATCATAAATGGTGAGGCTGAGATAGTCAAGAGGGTAGCAATCAGAATCCCATTATCAGTCAGTAGCAGAATCAGACTTAGAGGCCAGCTTTGTGCACCCACAAATCCCACCCGCTACTACTATAACATGCAGTGCCTTTTTTTGAGTCTGCATGTTTAATAGATAATTTTTCTCCCAAACATTTTCCATCTGTGGTTGGTTGACTTTATGGATACAAAGCCCACCGATTTAAAAGGTGGCCACATTTTTAATGCAAACATCTACATGTACTGCAGTGGACAACTAGCCAACTTTACCTCCACTTAAAGACCAGAAAGATAAAAATGGACTTGTTATGATATTACAGGATGAGTAGGGTTGAGAAAGTATGATGTCAGATCCCTAACATAGCAAAGAACACATTACTAATCATCAAATTCCAAACAAACTAGTCCCTGCTCAGTCAGGAGGTTATGTAGCGTTCCATGCATCTGAACTTCATCATACTAGCTCTGGTGTATATTTCCTGGATTCCAGTTCTGAGGTCACCCCACATCTGGTCAAGACCAATCAGCTTGAGTTCATGGGAGATTCTGACTTCTATCTGATTCTAGATCAATGGCCTGTAGCTGCCCACTGTGTTAGTGACTGGTGCCGAGATCTGATCCGAATTCAACTCAGTATGACCAGAGGACCTCAGATGTGACCTTTCTGAGGTGCCTTCATAGGCTCCATGATTGCTTTTATTAGGGAGAGCAGAATCCGTACACACAGAATGCAGTATCAAATACAAAACAGAGCATGCGAGGATTCCCTATTGATATATGCAGGAAGAGAGCTAGACACTTGTTCAAGGCTGAGAATCACCAAACTTCTTTGAAGTACAATGGAGGAGGACAAGATACTATTGTTTCTAAGGAACATGGGGGAGGTCATAGCAGCCCTTGTCTGCGACACAGCTAACTCTCCCTTAGTTGGAAATACTCAGTGTCATTCCAAATGCATTCATGACAGCTCAGAGAGAGTGTCCTTTGAAGACAGAAAGTGAAATCTCATCATAGGCAAACCCACAAAGAATGAAGGTATCTGCATGTTTGCTGGGCCCCTGCCAAGGTCTGTCTGTCACAATTCTATATAGTAGTGAAAAGATTTTTTTTTTTGAGAGAGAGAAAGGAGCAGCATGCATGCCATAGCACGCGAGTGGTCAGAGGACAACTTTCACAAGTCAGTTCTCTTTCCTCCAGGTGGGTCTCCGAGGATCTAACTCAGGTCATCTAATTTTCAAGCAGGCACCTTTACCTATCAAGCCATGCCATCAGCCCTGCATGTAATGGCTTCTTAGAAAGAGTGACATAAGGCTCCTTTGCCCCTCATGGACTGCACATCTGTGAGTTCTTTTGCAAGCTTCCTTGCTTCTCATGGAACTCCATGTGTTCGTGAGTAGTGTCACTCTGTAGAATTTCTGTCCAGATGCTACGATTCTACACACAATCATAT
This sequence comes from Typhlomys cinereus, assembly GCA_023101885.1. Classification (NCBI taxonomy): domain Eukaryota; kingdom Metazoa; phylum Chordata; class Mammalia; order Rodentia; family Platacanthomyidae; genus Typhlomys; species Typhlomys cinereus. Next base: position 3,016,775 of record JALPQD010000015.1, read on the forward strand.
AGATTCCCCGCCTTTTGTCCCTAGTAGAAAGCTTAGCAAGCACGATGTTTAGTGTCCAAGCACATACAGATGCCTGTTTTTGGTTTCCTTTTACTAGTTGTGTGACTTAAACCTTGAGAGTGTTAGATTCCTTTAGTTAGGAAACCGGAACAATTAGTGTGTTGTTGTTTCAATGTTAAATGTAGAAAGCAACAAGGGATTGTCTTTTTTTTTTTTTTTTAATATGACATAGAAAGGTGGGCCTGGTAGCCTGCCTGTAATTTCAGCCTTGGAAGGTAGAGACTGACAATCCCTAGAGCAAGCTGGTTAGCCAGATTAGCTCTAGTGTTAAGCTCCAGGGTTTAATTAGAGAGGCTTGTTGTATTAATGCAATAAAGCATGATGTAGGATGGTTTTTGATCTAGACACCAAGTCTCCATATTCACAAACACATATACATACAGGTGCACTCAGACCCAACATGCAAACAAGCACACCCCCATACACACAAAATGGAAAAACAAGGGTGTAGAGGGAACCAGCATGACCTCCTCAGTGCAGGAGAAAGAGAGCAGAGTTGATGGCAGTTGGTTTCCTTTCAATAGAATGTGCTCCACGTAGTGACAGAAAATCGGTCTCAGTGCGTGGGGAAACGAGCGAGCAGTTCAGCAGCCTCATCACTGTGGTTTTTCTTCTTAAGATACTAAATCTTCCGGTTTCCTTTGGTGTTTCTTTCATTACATTCATTAGATTGCATCATAAGCTTTGGGGTGGTAGTTTCATTTTTACCATGTGAACTGGATTATCCCACCTTGAATCTCCCTCGAGTTCTTGGAAAAATTAGATGCAATTGATAAGAGACAGGACATTTTAAAGGAAATACCCAACTCAGAAAATATGACAGGCTTGACATCGTTTGCAGAGGCGGCAGGGGGATCTTGAAAGGTCAGTTTTAGAGCCCATGTTGGTGTCTCAGGGACCTCCAGGGTGTGCTGATTTTCTTTTTAGAACATGGAGCAGGGCAACTTTTTATGTCTTTGGGCTTTTCCACGAGGTTCCACAGGCAGGCTTCTCTTTTTCCTAAGCCAGCTGGGACACCACAGAGCAAGCAGAAGTGGGGCCGCACCCTCAGAAGGGGGACAAGACAGTTCCCACAAATCTGCTACCATCTGGCTCGAGAACTGTCTTCTGGGCTTTGCTGAAGAAGGCTTCTCCATGCGGGTCCCTGGCAGAAGCCCCGGGGCTGCAGCATCCCTGAGGGAGCCAATGGCTCTGTGAGGGACCAAGGGTGCTGAGGAAAGAAACACCACAAGGCAACCTTGCTGTATCACCCGCCCTCCTCTTCTCCCCGCTTCCCCCGTTGTGCCTGCACAGAGGATCTTCCCTTTCTGCTATAAATGCTAAAAGATGCTGTAGGTCATAAAAGGAAGCTGACATGAATCCTTCCAGAAGAACTTCAGCAGGAGAGAAAGAGCCTTCTTGACCACAGGCAGCCATAACAGGCCCCGCAGAGGGAGAACAGGGCTGAGGGCTGAAGAAGAGCTTTCTTAGGAGACAAAGCCCTGGCAGAGAGCAGGATGGGGTCCTGAAAGCCCTGGCAGAGAGCAGGATGGGGTCCTGAAAGGTACCTTCAGCTCCGGAGAGCAGAGGGGGGTCCATACTACATGACTTAGCCTAGGTGCTACAAGTCATGGAGGACGGCTGTAACTCAAGGTTAAACTCAAGGTTACCTTGGGTCTGGGGATCAGAGGTCAAGGGGCTACAGGAGTGCTGGAGAGCCTGCAAGGCCGACGCTGGCTTATACTGACAGAGAAAGATTGCAGGGGCCACAGCTTGGTTTCTGGGGAGTCCGCTAGAGGATCTGTCACTTTCTTTCCCTTCCTTCCTTCCTTCCTTCCTTCCTTCCTTCCTTCCTTCCTTCCTTCCTTCCTTCCTTCCTTCCTTCCTTCCTTCCTTCCTTCCTTCCTTCCTTCCTTCCTTCCTTCCTTCCTTCCTTCCTTCCTTCCTTCCTTTCTTGAAAAGAAAACATGGTGGCCGGGCGACTGTGCACTTCCCTAGAATCCTGGTACTTGAGAGGCCAAGGCAAAGGGATTGTGAGTTTAATACTAACCTGGACTACACAGTGAAGCCTGGTGTCAAAATTCAGTTAAATTTCCATGTGCGTGTATGTGTAGATCCTGAAACTAGAAGGGGAAACGTGGTCAAGAAAGCAGAGATCGTGAGAGTGAAAGGAAAGAGAGGTGGAAATTGAGTTCAGGTGATAAGAAAGCAGAAGCAGGAGACTACTAACAGAAGAGGAAGGGAACCATCCGGATGAGAGCAAGGAACAAGAGGAACATGTGGGAGGGGGGAGCAAGTGAGAGCAAAGAATGAGGACACATATGCACCACGCTGTCATAGTGAAACCCCTTATGTATATGCTACCCTAAGAAAGTGATTTAAGAGAAAAAAAAGAGGCAGGAGCTAATACTAGCTGTAGCAAGAATGTAACAAGTATGCTCAAGTTCATGGACTTGGAGAGGTAGTTCAAGAACTTTTTATTAAAAGGCAGTTCCCCAATTTAAAAAAGACCTTGAGCTGGTGAAATGACTCATAAAGCAAAGGTACTTTGTCTCCACATGGATGCCACAGAATGTGCATGCCCTTCCACATATGCATATATACACATGCACACGCATATATACACAAAATAAATAAATACATGAATAGATAAGTAAATAATAAAATTTATGCAAAATCAGGGCTGAGGATATATCTGGCTGGTGAAGTACTTGTCCAGCATGGGCAAAGCACTGAGTTGGATCATGAACTACCAAAAAAAATCCTAGGTAGTGAATTAGTAAGACTTGCTTTAATGTGAATCCAAAATGAATATGTAGGCAAACAGAATAATGCATTAGCTTGGGGACTGGAGAGTTGACAGTAATTAAAGTGCTTGCCCTGCAAGCAAAAGGACCATCATTTGTGCATCTCTAATTGGGAGAAATTCCTAGACATAGAATTATTAGGTCAAAAATCACGAGTGGGGCTGATGGATGACTCATCAGGTAAAAGACACTGCCATCAAAGTCTGACGACTTCAGTCCAGTCCTGGAGAGCCACATGGCAGAAGGGGAGCAACGACTCCTGCAAGTTTTCCTCTGACTTCCACATGTGCACAGTGACATGCATGTACACACACGCACACTCACACACACGCACACACATGCATGCACGCACACACCACAATAAAAGATAAATAAATCAATGTTTAAAAAAGTATGAAAGTCAGGAATTCCTAAGGACTTCCATATAGAAATTCAGTCACACCTAGACTAGAAGCGCCCTCACTCTGACCTTGGTCATTTTACCTGAGCTTTCATAATTTTTACTTGCATAAATGGGGTTGATGCATTCATGGGCATATTGTGACATTAAATAAGTTGACACAATTAGACACAGTACAATGTTGGCAATCGCAAGCACAATAGACATGCATGTTATCTATCTTTGGACATTAGACACTGGCAACTCATGAAAAGCTTGCTATCAGCTTTGGATAAAAATGTACCCTCTGGTCACCGGCTGGTAGGAAAAGCACCTGTGTCCTCAAAGACCAGAGCCCACGAGGGGCAGAGCCTGCCACCACAGAATGTGCTTTCGCTCACCTGCCTGGTTGTGCCAAACTGGCATCAGAGGATGGCGGTGCGGGAGGCCCCTTTCTACTGAACTACGGCAGCCATAATTTGCCGACTCCCAGCCTGGGAGCCCAGGTGGACCTCACCCTCCCCTGGAGTGACTTTGCACACAAGAGCAGGCTTCCCAGACCGTGGGCACTGAATTCCGGCGGAGCCAATGCGTGGACAGGATCTTTGGGAACGAGGAGAAAGGACTCCCGTCACAGACTGGAGGCCTGCCCAGTCTTACCTCAGGCTTTGCTCCCCTTCTTTCAACCCAGCTCTTCCACTTTGGGGAGAGCGCCTGCTGGGGGGGCAAGCAGGCCGGCCTCTTCGGCCCCCGTCTGGACTTGCCGCTGCAGAGCCCGGCCTTCTCCGCCTTCAGGGAAACCCAGCCTGGCCGCAGCCCTGTGCTTGGAAGCCCGCGCCTGCTCGTGCAGAAGACCAGTGGGCACTGGCCGGGCAGGAAGGCTCAGGGGCGGGGACCCAAACGGCCGGACAAGAGGAGCTCCGGCCCGGAGGACAGCATCCTAGACCTGAAGTATCGATGCAGGCTCGACGGGGACACCCAGGGTCAGGAAGCTTTGGGAAGTGACGCTGGTGGGCCCAGCGATCCTTCTGTGGTGGCAGGGGCAGCAGCGCAGAGAGGGGCAAAACACTGAAGTTGTGACAGGCTTCCTGGCTTTAGCTATACTGCAGGAAGCAGTGTATATGTGCGTGCGTGTGTGCGTGTGTGTGTGTGCATTGTATGCACATGTATACATTGTGTGTGTGCACTGCCTGTGCATTATGTTTGTACATTGTATGATGTGTATGCATTGTGTGTTTGCGTGTGTGTGTGTGTGTGTGTGTGTGTGTGTGTGTGTGTAGGATCCTGGTAGTTAGCAAAAACCAGGTCCCTTCTCAGTAGTCCTGTACATAATGTGTACACTAACCTCAAACAAAGTTTTTATTTAACAGACGTGTCCTGGTAAATAGGAGTTTTTTTGGTAGCGTTTTGTAAATTATTTAAAGTGCTGTCAGAAATATGTTTGGAAAATATTGTTCCATTTCACGGGCATTCCTAACTGCACTTCTCCGTGGTCCACGTGTGTGTGGTAGATTTAGCAAACGCTTTGGTTCTCACCGTCCGCAAGGGGGTCAGAGACTGAAGCCACTCTACCTTCTGGCCATTCGTGGTGCCTGTGTTGAGGTCCCAGAACTGCAGCGGCTGCCTGCTTCATGCTAAATGTGAGTGCCTGAGGGTGTGGTCACAGCCCGTGTTCCGCTTCAAAGCACAAGGGCCAGGGAGCAGGACCATGCCCTATCATGCGTGGAAATCAGTGGGCTGCAGACACTGTGGTCAGCCGAACCTGGATGGTCAAGTGTTCAAGTTCATCCCAGAGCGACTGGAGGATTCTAACATCCAAATAAGCCTCTCTCCATGGGAGCCACAGACCGTGTTTTTTTTAAATCGTGACTTGTGTGTGTCTTGACTGTCCTGTGTTTGACTGTGAGTAGTGTGGTCATGAGGTGGTTTGGGCCACTTGCGTTGAGTCCATCCCAGGGGACATGGAAGCCGAGCCTTTTACCACATCCACTCTATGGGACCCCAGATCTGTTGTTGACACACTACAACCAGCATCCCTCAAGATTCTCTGCAGCCTCCTCCTCAGGAGGAAGGCAGAGGGCCAGGCTGAGGTGCCTGGGACTGCCAGGGGCAGAAGCCTTGCTGTCCCCAGGGTCACACATCTGCATCATGACTCTTCCTGTCGCCCCTGAGGTTTGGCATTTGGCCGCCTGATGTTTCTGCCCCAAGGCTCAGTTGTATGAAGCGAGTTTCTGGCTCTGCGTATCTGGGTCTTAGTAAGTCTCTTCTCTCTGCCCAGCGCAGCCAAACGTCCACGCCCCCGTCCTCCATGAGCGGCGGCCGCCTGTGCGCTGTGACCCAAGGGCCCTACGATCTCTTCACTGTCCTGAGCAGTCTTGACCTGCCTGTAACTGGTTCCGTGTGCATATGCATTCACACAAGTGCTTCTGGGAGAATCAGCTCCGTGTCATCCCTGCTTCCACATCAACTTTTGTTTTTTAACGAATAAATCAAGCACTACCCACAAAAAAAAAAAAAAAAAAAAAAAAAAAAGTACCCTCTGGGCAAGAAAGATGGCTCAGGGGGTAATACTCTGCCTCGCAAGCAAAAGGTCCCGAGTTCAGATCTCAGGTTCTTCATAAAAACCGCCAAACAGGGGTTGGGGGTGGGGTGGGAAAAGCAGAAAACGTTTTCAGCTGCACGGTTGGCCTAGTGGGCGGAGCCTGGGAAATCCCAGGGTAAAGCAAAAAGGAGGAGAAAAAAATCCAGGATGATTCCGGAAGTCACCCTTAGGCCTCCACTGGGACACACACACGCGCGCGCGCGCACTCTCGCACTAAATAAACAAGTAAATAAATAAAAATTTTAAAAAAGAGGCTACATCCCATTGTGTAAAAACCACCATCTCAACAGCGGCTCCATGTGGCCATAGTGGAAACAACAGCAGAAACAGTGGAAAATAGGTGTGAACTACAGAAATGATCCATGAGAAGTCACATTAGCCAATTTCAGTTTGCATTGTATTTCTCCTCATCCTCCCACGCTCAATTTTAATGACTGGATTGAATTAGCACAAAGAAACTCAGACAGAATTCCTGAAAAGTCCTGTTTAAACCACTGGTGTTATGAGTCCCATGGTTTAGCAGAGAGGGGGAAAAGGGGGAGGGGGTAATATAAAGAAAATGGGCTACCAGGTGGAATGTGGAATTTGGGGAGAAAATACTTTGCTATCATGACCAAATGTCAGTTATTTAACAAATGTTCAACTGCAATACAAATATAAAAATCATTTCAGAGAGAGAAAGAGAGAGAGAGAGAGAGAGCTTATCATAAAGAAGATGGGCTATCAGGTGGAACTTGGGGAGAAAATACTTTGCTATCATGACAGAATGTCAGTTATTTAACAAATGCTCCACTTCAATACAAATTAAAAAGTTCATGACCTTTCATGGCAGAGAGAGAGAAAGAGACAGAGAAAGGCAGAGAGAGAGAGAGAGAGAGATTAGCAAACAGAAAGAGAAGGGAAATTTTTCAGTCTGCTAAAGGGCATCTGCAAACACCCATGAGTAATATCACACACATCGCTGAAAGATGTACTGTTTTTCCTTAAGGTCAGGAACTAAACAGTGATGTACAGTCTCAGTATGTCCATTCCATCTTGTTCTGGAGGTTCCAGCTAGAATAATTGGGCAAGAAAATGAAATGAAATGGAGACTGGAAACAAAAAAGTAAAACTTCTTTTATTCACCAAAGATAAGATTATGCATATGGAAAATCCCAAGGAATCCCCCACTGAGCTAAACTATTAGAAATTGTAAATGAGTTAGCAGGGATGCAGGACACTGGCTCAATGTACGCAAATTCATCCAACGTATTTCTATACACTTGAAACAAACACATCAGAAACTAAGTTGAGAAAATGACTCCATTAATAAAGAAATTTAAGTAAAACATAAGACCTAAACACTGAAAGATGTAAAACACTGTTGAAAGAAATTATGTGAAAAGACAGGCCATGTTCATGGTTTGCAAGATATAGATTCTATTTGTTATTGCTTTACTGAAGGATCTCAGGCTAGGCTTGAATTCCTGATCTTCCTGCCTAGGCTCTGCCATGCTGGGATTGCAGGCATGTGCCACAAGGCTTTGGGGAAGACTTAATATTATTAAAATGAAAGTACTTTCGAAATTAATCCACAAACCAACCCAATCCCCATGAAGATTCCACGGGATGGGCTGGGTCTGGGGTTGGGGCACAGTTTACTTGGTAAAATTCTTGCCTTGCAAGCAGGACTCAAGTTCCATACTTACAACCTACTTTTTTTTTTTTTTTAGTATGAAATTAGTTTTTATTTTTAGCTCAAAATAAATGCTTAACATTTTGCCAAAATCAAAACTAAAGATGAACACTTTGAAAAAGTGAGGAAAAAGGGAGGAAACACATTTTTCCTTCCTTAGGGAAACAAGTAAGGCAGACACTGTGACGTGGCTTGTTTTCCCCCCTCAGGACTAGTCTAGGCAAAGAAACAAAAACCTCTCCCCAATTTGTCCTCTACTGTCAGCTGCATCTACTGGGGCTGTGCCTGACAGAAGTCCCAAACATCCCTCCCACCCCAAATGCAACATGGAACAAAGGATTTGAAACATAGGAAACCTTTAGCCCCTTAATATAAAATCCTTCCTGTGGAGCCGGGCAGCTCTGAGATTCTGCAGCATGACTCCTGGGCACACAAGCACCTTGGGCATTTCTCCCTGATGTCCTCGGGGCATGGGCTGGTCCACCCCACATTTCACCACAGGGATGTCTTAAAATTGAACTTCAGTTTCAGCAGATACTTGAGATTCACCTGAGCGATGTCATAGACGATGTACTCGTTATACAATAGACAGGTGTCGTTAACACCCGAAGGGATGCCAGTTCCCAAGGGAACCTCTACACCATCCAAAGTGATGCTGGCCGAAGGGTCAGGGGTGGTTTTGCCCAAACCTTTGACACTGTGCTTGCCCTTGGGTAACTTGCTGATATGCAAAGCATGCTTAAGCTCGTACATGTTTCCAAGAGCAACTTCTCCCAATAGTATCAAGCCTATCGGGTCTCCCTGAGATGTGTGGCAGTAGTTGGCACTCTTGGATACCATGTCAGCAAAATAGATTCCTTTCCCAAACATACAACCTACTTTTTTTTAAAAAAAAAAGAGAGAAAGAAAAGGTAGATGAATTGGTAATGAAAATGAGGTAACTATGTACAATGGAATTTTACTAGTTGAAAAGAAAAAAATCATGAAGTCAAAGTGGGTTAAAGAAAATGTATAAATCAAAAATATATTAGAAAAATATGGGGAGATAGTCAAAACTTTGGGGTAGACAAAAGAGAAAGCATGGCATAAACTGCACTTTGTCAGCATCAACTTTTGTGCTGGGGAGGGTGCTGTATATCTGTATCTCAGCACTTGGGATGCTGAGATAAGAGGATCTCAAATTCAAGGCCAATTTGGATTTTAATGGCAAGACCCTGTCTCAAAACAAAATGAACAAATTAACTGCTCCCCCAAGCAATTTTTTGTTTCAGAATCTATCAACAAAAAAGTAAAAAGAAAACCATAGAATAGGATTCATATTTATATATCGTATACATGGCAAGAGTCTTGTATCTCAAATACATAAACCTTTTAGGCATTGACGGTGTAATTCAGTGGTAGAGAGAGCATTTGTCTGCAGTCTTACAGGCAAGCTATGCAGCACACCATCAGAAATAAAGGTGAGGAGGCTTCCCGATCTTACAGGATAAACATTACAGCTTTCAAAAACCAAGGGCCGGGGCTGGAGAGATGGTTCAGGGGTTAAGCCTCTGCCTTGCAGGTGGAAGGTCTTGAGTTCGGATCCCAGACCCCATGTATAGACACCGGGCGGAAGTGGGGGCGGCCTGCGCTTCTGGTCCTGGTAGGGCGGAGCCTGTGAATCCTGGGGCAGAATTAACAAGAAGGAAGTGGAGGTGGTCCATGGTGGTTCCCGAATTCGCCCGTGGTTTACACATACACACACACACACACACACACACACACACACATACACACACATGCACACACATGCACAATTAAAAAAAAAAAAACAAGGGCCAACTCTCCTTACTGGAAAAAAACAGAAACAAAAATAAAAAACCTCTTCAAACACAATAAAGAGAAGATAACCCAATTAAGCAGGCAAAGTATATGAATAATTTCTCCAGAGACAAATACACTAATGGCCAATAATTCATGCAAATATGTTCAACCTTCATCAAGGAATTGGAAATTGAGAACATTTCACATTTATTGATTCACAATGACTGATATTGAAAAGCAAACAAAAACTAGCAAGTATTTGCAAGGATGGGTGGAAACTGAAATCCTCATTGCTGGTGGCCATGAAAAGATCAATACAGCCTGGGGTTCCTTAAAAAGTTAAGCAGAGTTGTCATATGTTCTAGAAGAATGAATACATGTTAACAAAATGTTCTATGTGAATGTTCATAGCTGCATTATTTATGAGTAAAAAGAAGGAGACAACTTGCCAATGTCCATGAATAAGCATCTGTGGACAAATACATTGAAGCATGAATGTATGCAATGTTATTTGTCCATATAGAGGAATGAAATGCAGAACCACTAGACATTGCTGCATGCATGAATATTGAACTCATCTTAGTGAAATAAGCCATTCATGGAAGTTTGCATATTATATGATTCTGGTTTAACAGAATATCAAAAATAGGCAATTCTATATATAGAAAAAGTAGGTGCTTAGGGCAGGATAGATAAGTGAGAACTGAAGGACAGGGTGTCGTATGGAGTGATGAAAATGTTCTGAATATGTCTGTGGTTACTGTTGCAAAATGCTGTGACTTCACAAGAAACCACTAACCAGCACAGAGTAAAGGAATGAATTGTATGACGTACAAATTCTTGTCAAAAGAGCTATTGCAGCAAAAGCATGAAGAAACCTTGTATGGAACACTGTAGATTTAACCTTCACCTCTGCTCCTGATTGGGTGTGTGACTTCAGGAGTGTTACCTAACTTCTCTGTCTCACTTTCTCCATAAGAAATGAGACAATACTTTCTACCTTATGGAGTAGAAATGATTGAAAGAGTTTACACACACACACACACACACACACACACACACACACTGAATAACATCTAGTGATAAAAATTGCTTTGCCATGTATTATCCCCTCAGTTATCCAGAGCTACTGTATAAGACCTTATCCCCACCAGTCTATTATTATAAATAATATCACAAAACTTTTGAGGTATCTTTTTCTTGACTTTTATTTTTTTCTTTTTTGAGACAGTGTCTTATGTAGCCCAGGCTGATCTTGAACTGGCTGTGTAGCTGCAGATGAAATAGCCTAGAACTCTTTTTTCTATCTCCACCTCCATTAAGGTTGGAATGTTAGTCTTCCTGTTCAACTTTTCTTGGAGTAATTTTAAGTGTCTTGCGTTCCATTAATTAAAAAAAGGGGAGGACCTATTTATTTTGGATTATTTGGATTTTTGCTTTTGTTAATTTTTTTCTGCTAATTACATTTTTTAAAAATTAATTGAAACTTTTCTCTTTCTGAGGCCTAGTAAAAGATGTGATCTTAGAAACAAATGGAGAGATTTGGGGATTGGAAGATGGAGGGGGAATTGAAAACCGAGCTAGTTATAAGAACCACCTAACATTCACATAGACCCGCAAGCTTAGCCGCGCTTTTGGAAAGATAACATTTTTCTGGGGCAAATGGATAGATGTCACTTTTAAGTCAGATTCTGATCCTTGTTCGTTTTCCTTTCGATAAAATGCAAAGAAAGTCCAAGTTAAACTCTGTAAAATGGAAATAGTACTACTCCCTTCTCAAGGGTACAGTGAAACATACAAACGCTTAAATTCAGGTCTTGTAAAATGTGTCCAAATTCCAGGTATCTTCCTTCTAAGCCTCAGTATCTAGGCGAACGTTTTTCACTTAGTTTGACCCTCAAGGCTTCCCGTTGCAATCGGCTCAGAGCGCGTGCGTGAGACCCCTGACCTTTGGGTTCCGCGTCCGCGCTTTGATCATGGCGGCTCGCGGCGTGGGGCTGCTGACCCGGTTACCCCTGTGCTCCCACGGAGGTCGAGTCCGGCCACCTGCCGTCCGGCGTCTCAGTTGTCCCGGAACCGCGGCCGCAGACCCCCGGCGCGAAGAGCCGCCGTCCGGGAGCGCGGAGACAGGTGACGGCGGGCGCGGGAGGCCGGGCGGGGCGGGGCGGGCGCCGGGGCCTGCGGGTCGCCGCCGGCCAGGGGTCGTCGCCGGCGCGGCGCTCGAGGGCTGCAGCGAAGGCGCGAGGCCCGGGCCAGGGGCAAAGGACTCAGCGTTTTACTGGCTGGTAAGGTAGCGCCCTGGGTGCCGCTGTCGGCGCCTCGTCCTTCGCCCCCGCGCCTGCGTTCGCGACCCTAAGATGCCGCGGAAGGCCGAAGGCAGCGAAGCCCAGCGAACGGCCCGTGTCCGGCTCCCAGAGCCGGGGCTCCCAGAGCCGGGCTCAGCCCTGGAGAGTTTCTCTTGGTTCTTTCGGCCATTTTGAGTCCAGCCTGCTGGGTGAGCGAGGTGCTGCCGTTGGTGTCCCCTGCACCTCCAAAGTGCACACGCCCCGTTTATCAGAGCCCCGTTCGTAATGAATCCTGTGGCTGAACAGCAGTTGTGTGGTTTTCGTAGTAGTTAAAGCAGCTTTTCAAAAACTGATGGCTTCTATGTTACAGGCGCGGGAAGAGGCCTAGGGTTGAATAGCTTGTGCAAGGTCACGCACAATTAGGGTCTTGAGTCAGGCTTCTTAACAAAAATACATAGAGTTCTGTAATTTCTTAGAACCGTGTTTTTAGTTCTAAAGCATACCAACCAATCGAAGTACTTCCCCTAAAGTAAATTGCTTACTCCTTCAAAAGATTACGAGAAAGACATATTGATAGGGAATGAGAACTATTACTTTATGTGACATGCCATTGACATGTAGATTAGGTCATTCTTAGCATCAGCTGCTTCTGTTGAAAACGTGTTAAGTGGGCAGGGGTGGTAGCCCCGAGGGTAAGGCCTCATTGGAAAACCTGGCAATGGATGCCGGGGATGCTGGCATGTTGAAATGAAAAGTGATCCCTGATATCCACCGTGCACCATGCATGGCATGCATGGATACCTTTATTCTTCTTCAGTATTTCTCTCAAGTAAATGGAAATAGTAGAAAACGGATAACTAACCTTGGAAACTGACACAAGGATTTTGCCAGACATACTATTGCAACTTGACATGTGTGTGGAACTTCAGTTTGAGAGTGTTTTCATTGCTCTATCACAAGTTAAAACAAACTGTGGAGTAGATATGGAACGAGTGGTCCTTCATTTTATAGACGAGGAAAGACTAGCCTGGCAGGTTCAAACCTTGCCATCTGTAGAGGGCAGAGAGAGCAGTGAAACCTGCTCCTGATTTCAAGACTATCTATCCTCTTTACTTCCTGTAAACTTTGCTGTTTTTCTGGGGTATGTCACATTTTTATATTATTAGGACTATGCATGTGACTGAACAAAATGCCCATCAAGCAAGCAGATAAAGAGGGGAAAGGTCACCTTACTTTGACTTAGAAGCATATAATTTTATAGTTGGAAGGAATTTGAACCACCGTCCAATTAAGTTTTTCACTCTGAGAATTCACTGACAAAACATTCCAAATAACATTTTCTGGACCTAAGGAATATGTAGTCTCATAAAATTATCTCATTCTGTTTTGGACAGATATAATGGTGTAAAAAAATTCTAATGAGGTAGTCTAATTTCCTATTGCCTCATTGGTTTAGTTTTGACATAGCTTTCATGTAAATAATGGAATGAGTTGGTAGCAAGAGATGGACTTTTGGAAGCAGGTGACAAAAGCTAAAACTCTGTTAGCTCAAGACAGAGAATTCAAAAGCCTGCTGAACCAAACCAAAGTAACAGATATGTTTGCTTTAAGTCTGTAGTTATGGTGAGGTGTGGGTTTTTCCCTTGTCTATTATGTAGTGACTTTATAGTCAGATTCTGCATGTGAATGTTGATGGTGGGTTAATGGTACCAACAGCTCCATGTTGAAATGCTTACTTTGTTTTGAATGTGTATATATGTGTTGGGGTTGCTTGTGTGTTTTTTCATGTGTTTGGGGACACATGTATTTGTAGAGGTTTGAGTATATCTGAGTATCTTAATTGCCGTGTCTTGCTCTCCACATTACTTACTGGGATAAGTTCTCTCAGTTGACCACAAGTTCACAGATCAGCTAGACTTACCTCAGGGATCCTGTCTTTGCCTCCTGAATGCTGGGATTACAGGTGGCCCCAACACTTGTGTGACTTTTCTGTGGGTTCTGGGAATCCAAACTCTGGTCCTCATATTTGTGGAACAAATATGTACTACTGACACATCTCTCCAGACTGGCCCCTTTCCAAAAAAAAAAAAAAAAGTTTTAATTGATCATATGCACACATGGTAGACAAAGAGGACTGGTAATTCTGGTCTAGTTAATGGGGCAAGATAGAGTAACTACTTAAAGCTCTCTACATAGTGGTTTCTTGCTTGTTTTTTGATTGATTGATTGTTTTCTTTTAAATCAGCAGGGTTGTGTTATTAGATGCCAGGCAACTAAGTAACATAGAGCCTCTATTGGAAGATGACCAGTTTGTAAGATTTTTTGCAAATGTTTTCACTTAATACATTCTTAGCCATTCTACTTTTACATTAAGTAGTTGAACATCAGTCTAGTCAGTAAAAATCAAAGACAGGATTGTCTAAGAGATAATACAACCAAAGAAGTGGTGAGATGATCAAGGCAGAACCTGCAGCATTACAAGAGAAGGCAATGGGACAGAGAGGAAGGGTAACCGGTGGCTGAGATCACATTGATCAAAAGTAGGAGTCCCTGTACTGAGCTTGGAAGAAGATACTCTTCCTAATGCTAAAGAAGTGTGTAACAATGTCATGAATTGCATTCCTTCATAGATACTAAAGTAAGGTAATTCGAGGTGGAAGAGATTCTGCCATGGAGAGTGAGAAGTCTTCACACACCTGAGCAAAATTTGGATGAATGGGAGTTTGCCAGACAGAAAATGAGAAGGTGGGCATTCAACAGAGGCAAGAAAGTTCACAATATGTGATGGTGTTGTGTGTGTGCACCGCCATGTGTGGAGAGTGCAGAAGGCTGAAGAGATGGGTTGGGTTAAGCCTCTGCCTTGCAAGCAGAAGGACCTGAGTTTGAATCCCACATAAAAATATCAGGTAGAAATGGAGGCAACCTGGCACTTCTGACCCTGGAAGACAGAGCCTGGGGAACCCCAGAATAAAGCAAAGATGAGATAGAGCAATCCAGAATGACTCTGGAAGTCACCCCTGGGCCTCCATAGGCACACTCAGTGACCTTTGATACACACAGGCACCTTTTTTTCCGTATATGGTAGACTTGAACATGAAGAGGGAAGTTGGGATAGGTACCAGCAACTGAGAGAGTAAAGTTTTGACTCTGTCTTAGATCGGGGGCGGCCTGCGTTTCCTGTCCTGGTAGGGCAGAGCCTGTGAATCCCGGGGCAGAGTAAACGAGGAGGTGGAGGCGTCCATGGTGGTTCCCGAATTCGTCCGTGGTTCTACACACACAAACACACATAACACACATGCGCACACACGCATACACGCACAATTGAATGAATAATAAATAAAAAAATTAAAAAAAAAAAGAAGTAGCTGGAGAACACGTGAAGGATTGTAAGCAGGAAAATTGAAGAATAAGAGTTGAATGATCATTTTGTCGGAGAATAGCTTGATGGGGTAAACTAGAGTGCCTGAACACTCTACCGGTTTGTCAAGACAGGTCTGAAATAAAGATGGCGTTGAAGAATGGACTTTGGAACCAGAAAGGAAGGTTAAAAGATGTTTCAGTGTCTAGTGCAGAAGGATAAGAACAGTGCTTCTACCTGTTTGGTCACTGGTTAAAAAGTGAGCACGTCAAGGCCATGGTTCTCTGGTATGTCCCAAGAGACTTGTCTTGCGGTTGATGCTAGTGAGGACAGCGTAAGGTTCAGTAGCCTCCGCATCATCAACCCAACACTTTCTCTTGTCCATGAAAATGTTTTGCTGAAATCAAGATGGAGTGTTTGTTTCCGTGATCCATCAGTGTTATGGCCCTTGAAAGAAAATAAAGTTAAAATCTTCTGCCGATTTCCATATGTTAGCTACATTTTCATTCTGTTTAATCCCTTGTATTTTGTTGAGTGTGTTGACGGCAGACTTGATTTACTGGTGGCTTCTAGAATCTGCCATCTGAAAGTTAAATATTGTAAGAGAAAGTGAGTTGTCCAAATTCATCTTTTGACTTTATATATATTGCGATTTAAGAGATTATTTTAGCTTACTTTTTAGTCTTTTAATTCTCTGCTATATAGCATCTGTCTTCATTCAGTGTCTTTTGTTAATAGAGGGCTTTCACTGGAGGAAAAATATTTATTTTCTTCATAAAATCATTGTGAGTACTGCTTGGGCAACAAGTAGGTTTTAATTCCCTTTCTTTTTATTTACTTGTTTATTTTGAGACAGGATCTCTCTTGTAGGCCAAGCTGACTTTAAACTCAGATGTAAGCCAAAGGTGACCTTAAATTTCTGATCTTCCTATCTCAGCTGCTTCAATTCTGGGATTATAGATATGTGCTACCACGCCCAGTTTTATGCAAATGTAGTAGTGTGGGGGTCAGCTCAGGCCTTCTGCAGCTAGACAAGCATGCTAGAGACTGAATCACATCCCTAGCTCTAGGTTCTTTTTTTTTTAGTATTATTATTTTCTTATGATTCAGATATATAACAGATGATAATTAGAGATTAATTGTTTGTACCAAGTCAAGACTCTTAACCAAGAAAAATCTCCTTGCTAACATTCTACAATACATTGAACTTCAAAGCTCATTGTTTCATTACAGATAGGTGTTAGTATATTACAGATGACACAGTTTGTGTGCATGTATTTGTGTAAGTGTTGAATGAGTGCTATTACTTTTAGGATTTCCTGGAAGTGTCTGGTCCTGTGTAAGAATACTAACACAAAATAGATGAAATAGACAGTTTTAATGATAGTGACAGAGAATAGTAAAATGAAATTAAAAGTTATATATTTTAAAATCCCTGAAAAGGAAGAGAGAAAGAAATACATGATTAGGATAAAGTTGTCACAGTTACATGTACAATTCCTGTGTATTTTATCAAAATGCTTTCAATTTCATGTATATAAGTAGAAATGTTTTTGTCTCATCTGTAGGCTCTGAAAGCAAGACTCTCAAAAAGACATTCTCTGAGGTACATGAAGAAAGAAGAGAACAAGCCCAGCGGACTGTTTTAATCCATTGCCCAAATAAAATCAGTGAAAAAAAATTTCTCAAGTATTTATCCCAACATGGACCTATTAATAATCATTTCTTCTATGAAAGCATTGTATGTATCTACAAAACAATCTAACTTGATGTGTTTGCCTTTAAAGGGTATTTTATGTTGTCATCTTATATTATGTAAATTCAGATGTCTTTGATTTCCTGCATTTTTCTTATGAATGTTTCTTTAACGAGACTTTTTTCCCTTTGGAGATAGAGAAATAGAAGCCCTTAATGGCAGTATTTTACAGTTGTGACTGGTGGTGTAGCTCAGTGGCAGAGTGTATACATAATATGCTCAAAGCCCTGGGTTCAATCCCGAGTTCCTGGATGGGGCTGAGAAGTACAGGGTTTGGGGGCAAAGAGCAAACCAAAACTGTAACGATTTTTAATGAAAGGATTCTATCATCTGATTGATAGTTTATATTTTATATAAAGGTCAGAAAAAGGGGGGATGTCTTGATTTTTAATTTTCTATCTGGACTGATAGCACTTTAGTGTTTATTTTCATGAAGATAATGAATAAAACTGATGATGCTCTTGTTAGAATAGTGTCATTTGTAAATTTTAAAAGGTAATATTTTGTAACAACTGTTTTGAGGGTACTATGTTAATGTGTTTTTTCTTATGTATTTGACATAGGGCCTTTATGCTGTTGTGGAATTTTGCCAAAAAGACAGTGTAAATTCACTGCAACATGGATCGCACACCCCAAACCTGGACACGGAGGCTGCAATTCCATTCAGGTCTCGTTTCTTCAACTTAAAGCTGAAGAATCCATCAGGCCAGGTTTCTGCACAGTCATGCGTACAATCAAGTAATCAGTCACCTCCTCCAAGCAAGAAGCTTTTGGAATTACTTTGTTATGCAGAGAGTGTAAGTTTATACTTCAAATTTAAAAAGATGTTATTTTATACATTATAGACATTCTAATAAAATACTCAGTGATACTGTTGCTTTATGAGTTCCAGATGGATGAAAGTGGTGGATGCGGAATATTTTCCAGTTGTCTCAAAATTTCATCAGATTCAACATGTCAAGTACATGTTGAGTTTTGATATTTGAGGTGATCTTGATAACTAGTATATGATCTTGAAATTATAGTATAGTTTTCCTCCTAATTTCTTTTCAAGTGGTCATCTGTAGTCAAATTTTCTCACAGCAAGCCATTCTTGTAGTCACAGAATCTTAGGGTGTATTTTAAAACATTTATATATTTATTTGGGCAATTTTTTTTGCACCTCTATCTGTTAATAAGTGCAATTGCTTTAAAAAATTCATACTACAGAAATCATTAAATGAAAAGTGAAAGCGATCCCCTTTCACCCTAGTCGCCATGTCCTTTGTGAATGAAAGTGAAAGTGGTTTTTTACTCCACCCTTCCCCTGGCTCATCACACTCCTCAAAGGGAACCACATGCCTCCAAAATTTGGAGCCCTTTTAGACAGTCGAGATTTTCTTCTCTTTTTAATGTAATAGTGTAAAATTATGCACCATATTGTATAAATGCTTAATTATCTTATTTCTGGCTTTGTCTTTTTGTCCTACTATTGTTTGTATTTATCTTGGGTTTTTTGACTTATCAAACTTTTTGCTACTTTATTAGTCTTTACAAAGAAGCAACTTGTTTTACTTACCACATTTTCTTTTTTTTTTTTTTTAATTTCTAAAATTTTCAAGACTTAAAAGTTTCCTTCTCTCTCTCTCTCTATTTGTATAAGAGAAAGAGAAGTCAATGTATGTGTGTATGGTGTGCAAAGGCCAGAGGAAGGCTTTAGGTGTCCTCCTCTGCCACTCTGGCCTTCTTCCTTTGAGCCAGACTCTCTTCCAGAACTGTTGACAGCTGGGGAGCTCTAGCCCAAC
Organism: Typhlomys cinereus; assembly: GCA_023101885.1. NCBI lineage: Eukaryota > Metazoa > Chordata > Mammalia > Rodentia > Platacanthomyidae > Typhlomys > Typhlomys cinereus. Next base: position 3,035,263 of record JALPQD010000015.1, read on the forward strand.
TCCTGTCTCCTCTCTTCACCACAGTGCTGAGGTGGTAGAGTGTATAAGACCTGCTTTATTCTGAATGCAGGGACCCAAACTCAGGTTCTTATGGGTGTACAGAAAGCACTCTTAGCCACTGAGCCATCTCTCCACCTTTTTATTTGTTTTTGTGTTGAATTTTTAAATTCTGTTACTTCCAATATTTTTAAATAAAGACATTGAAAAGTCATGATTTTTTAATTTTAAATATTCAACTCTGGTACATTATCTGATTATCTTAATACCATAGTGCCAGCCTTCTAAACACTAAGGATTATTTATGAAACATGCAGCTTTTGAACTTTCATTTCTTGCATGGTTGCATGCAACTATTTCATGCCCTCTAATGTAGAATTCTCTGGTTCTTGTTTTATAGCTATTTTGACCCTTTTCCTAATGTTGCTTATTGCTGATAAAAACTAGTTGTTTTACTTCTAGCCAGGTTTTATTTTGCAAGTTTTATTTTTGAATGTTTTTAAAGGAATAATTTTTAAAAACTACTTTTGAGATTGAGAAAGTATTGTATGTTTTTCAGGTAAGTCTCCAAAGCCATCAACTCTTTAGAAGTAAAAGTGACTGTTACCTTGTATGACCTGAACATTCTCCATCGTTGTTTTGCTTTGGCCAGCTAGATTGATGATCAGCTGACAACTCTCCTGAAGGCGCTGCAGCTAACAGAGGAGAACATCAAGCTCCGCCATCTCACCTGCTCTCTCATCGAGGATGTAGCAGCCGCCTATTTTCCCAACTGTGCCATCCGACTCTTTGGCTCCTCCGTAAACACTTTCGGGAAGTTAGGCTGTGATTTGGATATGTTTTTGGATTTAGATGAAACCAGAAATCTCAATACTCACAAGGTAATTATATTTCTTTAAATCACTGTACTTATTTAAAATTAAAAAATTAGAAAAGGGAAATCTTTGGGCTTAATAAAATTATAAATTTATTTATACACTTAGTAAACATGATTGGCGAATGAAATTTATTGTTGTTTGGGAATTGTAATTCTTTTCCTTGTATTGGTCTAGTGTGGGTCGTTTAGTGACTGCTGTAGCATGAGCAGAAGTTCTGATTCTCAGTATTCAGTTCTTATAGTAGATGAAGATAGCTTATTAGATTGTTCAAAGTGCTTATGCCTTAATTCCTTTCATACTGTGTGATCTAGTTGCCAGGATATTTTAAGATCTCCTGTGTTTTAGTTTACTAATTGTGTTATTTATGTCATTTGTGTCTTAACTTACATTTTTATATACATGATTTAGTTATTAAAAAGTTTCTAAATCTCATGATTTACTAGATGGTTTATTTTTCATGATATATGTCACTGTCCATCTTGAAAATGATTTTTTCTAAAATTGTCTTTTTAATTAGATGGTTACTTTCCATTTCCTCACATATTTTGTATTTTTTGTCAGTTCTTGTGTGCTGTTAATAGTGATATCCTCTAACCATTGTCTACTCTAGTTAAAATTAATCACTCATGCCTATTTTTTTTTGTATCTCGCTAGTAATTCTTTCTTTAGATTCTTTCTGAGTTTTTTTTTTTTTTTTTTTTAATCTTGCTGGTATTTCTCTGTCTTTAGACTCTTTCTGTGTTATGTCTAGTTAGTGGTTGATCTGTATGCTTCCTGCTGTTCTTCAAGCTTGGCTAGGGGAGGAACATGTCTGTAATTTATCTGTAGTACTGGTCACAGTGTTCGACAAACAAAATATATGGTGTACATTTACTGAACTGAAAAGAACAAGAAATAGAGAAGACATCAAAATTAAGTTAAATAGGTCCATTTTATTAAATCTATCATATACTTGAAATTGAATGAAATTCTTGGCATGAACACCTAATCGTGTTAGGTTCTTGTAAAGAAAAGTATGTAACTGAGCAAGGAGTATACAAATGCATTATATTGTTAAAGAATCCTGATCCAAACTGAAGAATTGCAGATCCACATACTAGCAGTGTGACCTTGGGTGACTAAGTTATTTTTTAATTCTCAAGCTTTCTATTCTAAAATTGGGACAGTGAAGGACTCTTAATCAGTGTTTGAGATTAATTAACATAATTAATGTTTTTGAAAAATCTAATCGGCAGCATTTAAATGTTAATTTTTGAATCATTCTCAGCAGTATTAATTACTATTTTATCTCTATGCAAGTAGAAAGCAAGTATTTTTTTCTCTGTTGAAAGCAGGTGACACTTTTTTTTTTCCTGGCCTCCCCTGCCTCACTCCCCGGCCCTGCAGGTGACACTTTTTAATTGGATCTTATCTCATATTTCTATAGTAAAAGGCTTTGCTCTACATATGACTGCACATCTTGACATTATTTTGTATGTAGATTTAACTTATAACAAGTGTTATATATAATCCTATGTGCTTGCTTAAAATTGTTTTGGAGATAGGTGCTTAAAATTTTTTTGAGATAGATATTAACTTAAGATTATAATAGCTTTGCTAATAGAAACATTTATAATAGGATGCAATGAAAATTTAGTAGCTTTTAATTCATCTGCTTCATAAAGTTTTATCTGATCTTGAACTCTGCTGTTATTTCTTGCTTTTTTTTTTCTTCCTCTTGGTATCTTAATGCTTTCTGTTGTCATTTCACCTTGTTTTACAATTGTTCAGTTATTTCATTCTTCACTGTGAGTTGTGGAGAGTAATGAAGTCTGTGTTAATCCTTTAATCTTTTTTTTCAAATTATTTCCTTTTTATTTATGGATTGAATCCACAGTGCTTATGGGTTTTTTTTTTCTGCTCATACAAACATAATAGGAATCCCAATCCTTTAATCTTGCTTCATAACACTGCATACGAATCCCTGTGTAGAACAGGCACGAGTGATTACTAATGAATAAATGGAAGTCAGTTACTAACTGAAATAGTTGTAGTATTCATAATTTTTTTTTAGTTTTGTTTTGTTCTGCTCATAAACTCTGCTAAATTTAATCAATCTTTTATTTTTTTAACTTTATTTTTTCATTTATTTTGTGTATGTATGTCCCTATGGAGGGAGGATCAAGGGTAACTTTGGGGAATTATCCTGGATTGTTTCTACCTCCTGTTTGCTTCACTCTGGGATTTCCCAGGCTCCACCCACCAGGACCAGAAGTGCCAGCTGCCACCATTTCCATCTGGCATTTTTACATGGGATCTGGGATCTGAATTCAGAACCTTCTGTTTTTGAGGCAGCATCTTAACCCCGGAGCCATCTCTCCAGTCCAATTATTCATAAAGTCTTTATTGTGTGAAAGATGCTTTCATGTGAAATGTATTCACTTTAGTGATTTATCGCAAAATCACTTTAGCATAAAGTCTTAAGCTAAAATATTCCCTTGGTTTTAATTCAGTTTGCTTTTTCTGGTAGATAACTATATATGTTTTACAGGATGTAGGTAACAGAAATGAAAGGTAATTTTTGTGTTCTAAGTATTATTTTCTTTTTAAATGATTTGTATAGGCTGTGTGCTTCAAGTCTAGTTTTTTCTGTATTAGATTTTCTTCCACTAGGTGGTACTATAGGAACATTGAGTATTAGAAGTTTTTGAATTAGTGATCGCTGAATTTTTTCTAAGCTTTATCTACTCTAGTTTTGAAAGTGCCTCCTCTTCCTCTATAGAGACGAATTTTTCCTCTGCCATAGTTAAAAATGTTTTATTTCTGGGCAGTGTCAGTTTATCTAATTAACCTATGTTTCGTCTGGCTTTTAATGTCAGTCACACTAAACTAGGATAGACTTTGGGAACAAGCAGCTCTCAGATCTCAGTAACCTAGCATATCAGCTTTTGTCTCTGGTGAAGGCTGACAGTCCAGAGCAGGTGAGCAGTGGCTCTAGTCAGTCACTGCTCTCTCAAGCATAGACTGACTGGCTTATCTACCTGTGTTGCTGCCATTGCTGAGACAGTGAGAAAGAAGACCGAGAACTGTGCTTTAGTGCTTCCTAGATCTCCCTGGAAGTGACTCCTGAAGCTGCTGACCATATTTTTCTTGCAAACAAAGCATGCAACTGCTTACCCTTAGAGACCTACCCAGAGCATGGTTTCCTACCAGCTGTGTTCCCTGTCACATTCCTGTTCATTGTTTACAGTTCTCTAGGTCTCTGCTTCTGAATTGCTCTGAACTGTTTTCCGTAGCGTCATCTCCATGTTTATTTCCTTTATGCGAGTGAATTTCAACCTTCCTTTGCTTCTTATCTTGAGTACAGAGTTACTCCTTCTTGAAGTTACTCTGCATGTTGCCAATAAACTCATGACCAAACAGCTTGTGGGGGAACAAGGGATTTTATTTTGGTTTAATGATTCTTACTTACAGCTCCTTGTCTGGATGATAGGAGATCTCATACCAACAACAGGGACCAAGGGAACTGTCCACACCAATCCACAGGGACTGCTGTCTGCATGTCTGGCCAGCTCTACCGAAGAATGCCAACTTACTTAGCCAGTCTCCTCCATTTATCCACTTGTCAGGGAATGATCCTACCCATCATGGCCTGGGGCTTCCCATCTTCTTCAGGATTGCTTAAGGATTAACTACCAATTCTTTAGAACTCTGCCCAAAGTGTGAAACTTCAGCTGTCAAGTTGACAACTGCATCTAACTGTGATGCTTCTCCACTACCATCTAGTTTGTAGTCTTCTCTCCATTGATGGGCTCTTTTTTTTTTTTTAAACTATCCTGAAATGAATTGATTTGGAATATATCTTTTTCATGCAGCTGAAAGTGACCTTGACTTTCCTGACCAAGTGCTAGGATGATAGGCATATGACACAATACCTGTTTTTGTTTTGTTTTCATATGATGCTGGGAATTAAATTAAAGGCTTGGTGCATGTTGAGCAAGCACTTTGCCAACTGAGCCATTCCCCCCACCCGTAGGGAGCTTCATTTCCCTGCTTTTTATTGCTGTCTGTAATAAGAAATGCAACTCAAACTAGCATAAGTAAAATCAAATAGAAGAGACATCCTAAAAATCAGAGTTGGTATGTAGATGAATCTTAGGAAAGGACTAGCTGGACCTAGGAAGTGTGTGGTCTCAGGAACTTAGGAGGTACCTTCTCCTCTTTCTGTTTGCTTCTCTTTCCTTCTTCCCTTCTTACCTCATTGATTTTATTTAGTTTTTCGTGCTTCTGGTATGAATATTTCTTCCCAGAAATTTGTGAGTCACTTTTTTTTTTTAAGTCGCCTCTGAATCTTATTTCCCAGTGGAGATCTCAACTGAATGTATGTTTCAGTGCTTAAGATGACTGTCAGGATGTTCATTCTGCTGGGAGGAAGGAATAAGGTTTTCTTGTAAGCTTTTGGTATTGGGGCCCTAATCCCTCTGGGAGGAATGAGCTCTGAAAGAGGGGCCAATTGTGGGTAAAGAAGTTTATTAAGCTAAGTGGAGCTCCATATGAATAATGCTTCAAGGAATGCATGTCTATGTAAATTGGTTCTTTTTTTCCCTACTGTTCTAATAGTCAAAACATTTTATCTGTAAAAAATTTTTATGTGCAGGTATGTGTGGGTACATGTGTATGTATATAGAGGCCAAAAGGCAACTTCAGGAGTCTTTCCTTAGAAACCATCTACTTTGTATTTGGAACAGGGTCTTCCCACATATTGAGTAAGCATTTTGCCAACTAAGCTACTCTCCCATCCATAGGGAGCTTCGTTTCCCTGCTTTTTATTGCTGTCTGTTAGGCTAGGCTGACTAGTCAGAAAACCATCAGGATCTGCCTGTTTCCATCTCCCCAACTCTGGGATATACCATGTCAGTGCTGGGGACTGACCTGAGGACTTCATTGAACTGAGCCAGTCTTGGGTGCTGGGGAGATGGTTCAATGGATAAGACACCTGCCACACAAGCATGCCGACCAGAGTTTGGATCTCCAGAACCTATATAAAAACAGAGCAGGTGGTGTAGCCACTTGTAGCCCCAGCGCTCAGGAGCTAAGAACAGGGACTTCCCAGGGCAAGCTGGCTGTCTTATCTAGCTGATCAGTGAGCCCTGTGTTCAGTTGAGACCCCTGCCATAATAAAAGTGGAGAGTGTTGAAGAAGACACCCACATCAGTCTCAGCTTCTGCATGTACACGTGCACCCACTCACATACATGCCCACACACGCACACACACATACACGTGCGCGCACGCGCACAAACACACACACACACACACACAAATGAGTAAAAGTTTTAATTGGTATCTCAGACTGGCTTAAAACTCATGATGCTCTTGAATGCTAGATTTTAAATCTGTATTACCATGCCCTCTGTTCATTTATCTCTTTGTTAATTTCTTATTCAAGGATTGGGTTGTTTGTATTTTGCCCATTTTGAAATGTGATATTTTCCCTCCCTTCATTAGTATAAACTTCAGTAACATTCACTTGTTTTCCTGCTGATATGCTGTTGATTTTTTTTTTTTTTTTTTTTTACTACATGTTGAGTTTACTTCAATTTTAGGACTAAATTAGGAAACTCCTTTACTTTTTTTAAAGGTTGCTTTATACTTATTCGAACAGGAACTTTTCCCTAGGAATTTTCAGTCTATTTTTTAAATAATGAAATTTCTAGGATAGCAAAATCTTTTTATTATTTTCTCTTATTGATTTGCTATTCTTGTGCTTATACACTCCCCTAATATTGTGTGTTTATAGTTTCTGTTAAAACATAATAGTTAACTAGGGGGCAGTGTATGTTCAGAGAACTTATCTAATAAGTGATCTATATGTATTATTACTCTATGTTACATATTAATACTTTGGTACAGATATTCATAAAAAGCTCAAAATCTCGAAGGTTAGTACTTTGTATTTTATAAAAACAAAACCAAACATCTTTTAAGTTAGCTTTGGCTATGATTGCTTGAAGGATTTTATTTGTTTTTATTTTTTGTGTGTTTTCCTAGGAATGATATAGATTGTTTTATAGTACCTTATCAGAAAAGTTTATTAAGAAATTAATTTTTACATAAGCTCATAATTTTAAATGTTTTTATGTTTTTATGTAGAATGTAGGAAATTTTTTGATGGAATATCAAGTGAAAAGTGTTCCTTCAGAAAGAATCGCAACCCAGAAGATCCTGTCTGTGATAGGTGAATGTCTCGACCACTTTGGCCCTGGCTGTGTGGGTGTTCAGAAAATACTCAATGCTCGGTGTCCACTCGTGAGATTCTCCCATCAGGCCTCGGGCTTTCAGTGTGATTTGACTACTAACAATAGGTATGGCCCTGTAAATTTATTATCTTAAATGTGAATATTCTAACATAAGCTTCATTTTCCTTATTTAAAAACATCAGGTTTGAAATCTTTTAGACGTAGTGTAATAATAATTATACTGATCTAGGTATGGGAGCACATGCTTTTAATCCTATTAGAGGCTTAAACAGATACTCCTGCCTCAGTTGAGGAGCTGAGACTAGGCACTCACCATGCTGTGGTTCTGAAGCTTGACTTGCAGGTACTTTATCTTAAGACAGCTTTTGTTCTTGTTTATTAACTAATTTTAACATTTTACAAGCTATTAAGAATGGTAAGGAAATACTTTCGTGATCAAATGAATAGTTTCCTGTTTAGGTCACCTTATTTCCAAAGGTCTGGGTGAACAAAATGTTAAACTTTGGGTGCAAAGACATTTACTAGTTTGTGCCCATACCTTCAGTGATAGTCATGGAGAACACTGTGCAGTTCACTTAGTATTTAAAAAGTCCTGTTTAGGAACTTCAGCTTAAAAATCCTAAGTTTGAAAGCTTCATTGTCACTGTCAGTATTTGAAAAAGTGGCTCAACAGTAATAAATAGGTTTGCTTCCCAAGCATCTACAAGTTGAATACTGCAAATGCAGAATGCTTGTTTTGAGTTGGGGGAGAGGGTCTCATGTAGCCAGCTGACCTCAAACCTGTGTGCCCCAGACTGGCCTTGACATCCTGATACTTTCACCCTCCTCCCAGTACTGTGTTGAATGAGTGTCCTCAACTTCCTACATAGACCTTTAATTTAGTTGTAGTGCTCTGAATGCAGTCATATTACACATCAAGATGTTTCTAGTTATTTATTTTTTAACTTTATTTGTGTGTGTATGTGTGTATCCGAGGCACTGTGTGTCCCTGTGGAGAACTAAGGGTGACTTTGGGAATCATTCTGGATTGTTTCTACCTCCTTTTTGCTTTGCTCTGGGATTTCCTGGGCTCTGCTCACCAAGGCCAGAAGCGTGAGCTACTGTTTCCACCTGTCAGTTTTTTAAGTGGGACCTGGTATCCAAACTCAGGACCTTCTGCTTGAGAGGCAGAGTTTTAGCCCCTGAGCCATTTTGATTTGAATCCTAATTTGGGGTGTTTGAAGAGTCTTTTTAATTTTTTTCTGTTTTGAAGGATTGCTCTGAAAAGTTCTGAACTCCTTTATATCTATGGTACCCTGGATTCAAGAGTAAGAGCCTTGGTTTTCAGTGTGCGGTGCTGGGCTCGAGCACATTCGTTGACAAGCAGTATTCCTGGCGCATGGATCACAAACTTCTCCCTAACCATGATGGTCATCTTTTTCCTCCAGAGAAGATCACCTCCTATTCTTCCAACTCTGGACTCCCTAAAAGCCCTAGCAAGTAAGACTATTAGCAGCTTTCTCTTCTTATAGGTATTTCTCATGTGTAATCCAGCCATGCATATTAGTTTGTCAGCCATGTCATTTGTAATCTTAATTTTTAAATTTAAAAATAGATGGAAGTGGAGGGGTTGAAGCAGTAACTCACTAACACATGAGGGGTTATGGATTTACTCCTCAGTGCTGCCAGAAAAAAAATCAAATGTGTAAATTTTAACTGTGAATCTAAATTATAAATGCAAGTCTAAATTTTAGTTACTCATTTATTTATTTATATATACTTATGGTATATTTGACCAAGTGTTCTGTGCCATTACCAGTATCTGAAGCTATCTCCTGTGCTGCATGGTGGGCTCAGGTATGCTTTCAGTTGAAATCAGACACTTTTTTTCAGACACTTTTTTTCTACTGTTAGCAAATTCAGGATTTCTTATGAAGTGTCTTTAAGACTTTTGCCTACTTTTCTTTTAGGATATCTGTCTTTTCATGTTGTTTTCAAGTTCACTTACAGGTGAAGGAAGGTGTGTGTCTTTGGTTACAAGTAAATTAAGGTGCCTACATCTCTTTGCCGTACAATTGAGAGTTTGCATTTATGTGTGAATTTTGCCCATGGTTCACGCAGTGGCATATGGGGCTAACCTGAGAAAGGAAGCTGTATGCGAGAACTGCCTAAGGATCAGTTTCTTGACAGCCTTGTCCCATGGAACTCTGCATGATGGTGGAAATGTGCTCTGTCCTCTACAGTGCTGTGGCCACAAGTCATGGGTGCCTGTTAGGCCTTGAAGTTGTTATTGGGAAACTGAAATTCAATTAACAGCCACAAGTGGCTGGTGTCTATTCTGTTGTACTACGGACCTGTGATGTGGAAGATTGTTGGTGTAGGAAAAGAAGAGAAAGAAAAATGGATGGAGAAGTTGGGGGAACTACTTGAAAATTGTTTTTTTAGGTTTGAATGCCTGAGGCTTTTGAAAAAAACAAGATGGACTTATCTTAAATCAGATTGCTTTCAAATGTCAGTATTTCTGTGGAAAATCTTGTTAGTGAAAAGCAGCACTTTACAGAATCTCAATTTTTTTATCAGTATATAGTTCAAGAAATACTTTAATGTGGATCTCATTTTTCTATGTTAGCAATGTTTTAATGAGTCACATTCCTGAAAAAGGCACAGTAGCAAAAGGCAAAGCATATGTAACTTGTACTGTACACCAAAATCGTAATCTGCTAGTCAGTTAAATCATAAAGCATGTGTCCAGGTTCCAAAAGTATATGTAAGTAGACCTGTATATGTGGTTGTATAGCAGATGTGTTAGATTTATCTTATTGTGAGAAATACTAGGTTCAACCAGCTTCTAGAGAGAAGGTTTGTTTTGCTAACAGTTGTGGAAGTTTCAGTCATAGTCCCTGAGCTCTTGCTCTGTTGCATGTGGTAAAGCTGCACATGGTAAGTCATGGTGAAGGTTTGCACAAGGAAAAAGTGAGCAGGAAAGGAAGGAGCTTGGTCCAACTGTTTTCCACAAGGGCGTGTCTTTGGGGATTGTGAGACTTCCCATAAGAACCCACCTTTTATTGTTTCTATCACCTCTGAAGAAGCATCTAGAGGATCCAACCCTAACACTGGAGCCTTGCAGGCAGTCCACATCCAAACTGCAGCAGTAGGGGACACACCGTGAAAATTGGTATACTTAAATTTGGGAAAGTTGGGTAGAAATTATGTCAACAACCTATTACTAGATCTTAAATAATGACAACCACAAAAAAAAAAAGGAAGAGGGGTTTGAAGGAACTTCTATCTTTTTCTAGTTTTCTCTGTAGATTACAGATACTCATTATCAGCAATCGTTCAGATTACTGATCATGTGTCTGCTGTAGACCATCAGTCACGATTGTAGGTCAGACTGTGGGGAAGGATAATCTTAGGGCAGTGAGCTTTGTGTTCCTAGACTGAGCAGGGGAATGACAGTGTGCCTGCAGTCAGGTCAGTGTCTGTTGAGAGCAGCCTAGGGATTAAGAAATACTTCAGATTATCACAGATTAGGAAAAGGTTCCCTCTGAATACTAGCAAAAAGTTCCAAGTCTAATGTTTTGTTACTCAGTAGCAAAAAGTTCCAAGTTTAATGCTTTGTTACTCAGTTCAGAAGTCCCTCTGAAGTTGTGCATTTGAGAAATCAACAAGTTTCAGAAACCTTAGAGCATGAAGTTTGTGTTAAGGATGAATCATGGATCAAAGCATTGAAGGTCAGGAATGGAAATACAAATCTAAATTAAGCGTGCCAAAATATTTAAGGAAAGAAACTGTGCTAGTTCATTTATAAGTAGAAAATTGATTAGTTCAGAAGATAGATTAGGAATCATTAGGTGGCTAGAAAATAATAATGTTATGTGAAAGACGTATATTGGTTTCACTTTTGGATCATTAATTTCAGTTTTTTGTAGTGAAATTTTAAATTCTATTAACTAAATACACATAATGTTGACTAATAATAGGACCTATTGATGTATGATCGTGATTTATTTAAATCATAGATTGCTACTCTGAAATAGGAAGTTTCTTTGAAATGCAAAATTTTTTCATTTCTTTAAGGTGCTGAAGACAAATGTATAATCGAAGGTAACAATTGTACCTTTATTTGTGACCTGAATAAAATTAAACCTTCAGACAACACAGAAACATTAGGTAAGGATTTTTCATTTTATTCCTTTTTGAATTCAGACAGACTTTTCTCTTACTTATCTTATTTTCTTGCAGAATTACTACTGAAGGAATTTTTTGAATATTTTGGCAATTTTGCTTTCAATAAAAATTCCGTAAACATCCGACAGGTAAATAATATTTTCATTATGTGATTAAAAGTATTTGACTTTGGGTTGTAGTGTTGGGGTTTTTTATTATTATTTTTAAAGCACTCTAACGGACAGAGGGTAATGAGATTGAAGCCTAGAGGGGCGGGTTTTCGTTTTCTCAGTCATTATGTGAAGATGGTGTGGCCAGTTCCCTTGGCTTGGTGGTGGTGCATGCTCTCTCGTCAAGCTACACTAAGAACTGAAACCAGTAATCGTAAGACAAAAATAAACCCCTTGTTCCCTTAAGCTGTTGGATGGTCATTTATCAGCAACCATACAGGTGAACTGCAATAGAATTTGGTAGTTTAACTACCAATAAGATAGCTTAACTAAGCTCACTCATCTTTTTGATTGGCAGAACAACAGGATAGCTCTTTAGCATCTGCTTTTGTCACAGTGCTGTGGTATATACCTATTATTACAACTGTCCTTCAGATGTGGAGTAATATCCTGAAAAGCTTTTGGAAATCATAGCTTTGCATACAGTTATTTTAAACTGAATGTATGTTACTGTTGTAACAACGTTACTTTTCTATTAGTGTGAGAAAATACTCTGACTCAGGCAACTTAAGGGAAAAATTGTTATTTATTTGGCTTATTGTCCCAGAGTATATACATTTTAATGAATGCGTGGAAGATGATATGGTGGCTAAAGCAGACCAGTTCAGGTCACAGCAGCCATGAGGAGGCTTAGAGAGCAAGAGAGAGGAGAGAAGTTATGGTGCTAGACTACCAAACCTTAGGATCTTCCCTCAGTTGTATGCTTCCTGCTGTAAGGTTCTGCATCCTAGGTCCTAGGATACACTACCAACTAGTGACCAAGTGTTCAAATCCATAAGTCCACACTGGGGATCAGTGTGGAAGAATTTTTCTTTTAAGACAATGTCTTGTGTATACCCAGACTGTCCTTGAACTTTGATTCTCTTGTCTATATATCCTGAGTTCTGGAATCATAGGCATGTACCACTACTTCACCCCTGTGGAAGAACTTTAATGCAGAGTCCTAGGAGTACGTTTTAGTAGTTCTCTCAACTTCAGCCCTAGGGTTTAATTTGTTTAGAGCATTAAGTTTTTGATTTTGGTTCTCCCAGTACCTCAAATGATGCACGTGTTCCTAGGTTGACTTGCAAGGCTCATTCCTGGAAGTCAAGTGCTTTGCCACTAGGCTACCTCTGCAGTAGGAGAGGGCATTTGAGAGTGTATGCCTGTGGAGGTTCAAGGATGACTTTAGGAATCATCCTTATTGCTCTACCTCTTTGCTTTTTTTCTGGGGTTTTCCAGGTTTCTTCCTATAGGGCTGGAATTACCTCCACCATTTCTTTCTGGCTTTTTTTTTTTTTTTTTAAAGGTGGAATTCAGGATCCACACTGGGGTCCTTTTGCTTGCAAAACAAGGCCTTAACCCTTGAGCTATCTCTCCAGGCCCAGCCCCACATTTCTTAAGAAACTCAGAGTAGTAGAACCACAGGCAAAATGTGTTCATAATTAGTGGGTACTCCTGACAGTACTATGGTTGCTTCATAAAACACAAAGCCACATGCTCTTTATTGTTCTTTGGCTTCCCTTTCTTGTTGTGGTGACTTTGATAGAGTCCTGGGATAGGAATATAGGCTAGAAGAAAACAGTCACTCGCAGACATGCACAGTTTTTCGTGTTCTTTGTACTCGGGAGGGCAGACAGACAGGGTCCTGCTGAGAATTGCCTTGGAGAAGTGGAGGAATAAAGCTGCTGCTCATGCTGGGCCACCTGACCACTGGTGTGTATTCTCTGAGTGGCATTTGAGGTGCTGTTTGAAGGAGGAAGAGATTAAAGCTGCACTGCTGTGTTTGATTCATACCTTTTCGCTTCTTTTCTGTGAGATGTGGTCTCCTGTGAAAGCCTTACTGTCAGCTCTTTGAAAAAAGTGTTTTAAAGAAAAGACTTGGTCTGGTGGAAATGGTACTTGCCAAGTCTAGGGACCCGAGTTCCATTCCCAGAGCCCACATGGTGGAAGGAGAGAACTGACTTGCAAATATCGCCCTCTGACTTCCTTACGCACACATTATCTAGGCATGTCCACACACGCACGCCTGCAGTATAAATAAATGTTAAAAAAATATTTTAAATGAATTGATATGTAGTCCTTTATTTCTCTCTTTTCATTCCATACTGTGGAAACACCTGTGTTCTTTATGTTACCACTGTAATAGGTATATTTTCACCAGATTTAATAAAATAAATGTATCATCTTCTTTCCTTCCCTCTCTCTCCTTTTTCTTTCTTCTTCTGTTACTCCCTTTCCCTCCCTTTATCTCCCCCCCCCTTGCCCTCTCCTTTGTACCACCCTCCTCCCCCATTATGATTCTGCTACTGTTCTGCTGTGTAGTCCAGGCCTAGAACTCCTGTCTTGCCTCTTTGGTACTAGGACTTAAGGTATCTGCCACCATACTTAGCTGTATTTTCTGTCTTTTTTTTCCAGTTTTTGTTTCTATTCAAGCTCTTATGTTTTTAGGTAAAAGTTGACACTATGTAAAAAAAATTCTTACTGTTGAGCTAGTCCAGATACCTGTCATTTGAGCAGTGACATCATTATCCATAGATCATAAACCTAAGTTATGTTTCTTCGAAGAATGCTCATAAAATAGTGGTGGGAAATGAAAAAACAGTCCCTAATACACACATTTGATCACGTCTTGTAGACACACAAGTCCCTGAGCAGTATAATCTTTAGCTGTAAAACTAGTGCTGGTATTTTGTTCTGACAGTGAAGCTCTTTATCTGTTTCTGTATTCTTTCATTGTATTCCTTTAGGGAAAGGAGCAAAATAAGCCTGACTCTTCTCCTCTGCACATCCAGAACCCATTTGAAACTTCTCTCAACATAAGCAAAAATGTGAGTCAGAGCCAACTGCAAAAATTTGTGGAATTAGCCAGAGAAAGTGCCTGGATTTTAGAACAGGAAGATAAAGACCAGCCTTCAGGTTCTGGTAGGCAACCCTGGGGGCTGGCTACCCTTCTGCTACCATCTGCAGTAAGTGCCACGTCTCTGTCCAAGAAGAAAAGGAAAAAACCTGCAAATGAAAGAGTCAGAAGCTTATTAGAATCCATCAAAAGTAACAGCCCAGGCAATGTCCCAACCCCCACTGGGCAGTGAATAGCTGGATTCAGGTTCCATGGCAGCTGTTTTGCCAGAACTGGTTCTGTCCTGTTGTGTGGCCTGTGGATTCCTGGAGAAACTGTGTGGGACTTTGATCTGATGTCACTTGTCATGATCTCTTCACCTCTTTACATGGCCTGAAGTTCTGGATGTTTCTTCCTGACCACTTAGTCACAAGGATTGAACAAAAGAAGATTAGAACATCCTCTGAACTCTGCAAAGTGAATGGTAAAAAATCAACTTCACAGGCAAGCCAATTGATATTCTATATTAGTCCCTAGTTGGAGAACATTTCAAAAGACTTCTAGTTATCCACAAATAGAGAGAATTCATACAATAAAGCTTCAAAATTTGACAGTACTCTTTAATATGTTGTTTTTATATCAAAATACTTTTCTTGGATTCTATTAAAATGGGTTCACAGTGGGATCCTCACAGTTTTTCCCATCCAGCCCTGACCTCCACTGGTTCCTTTACAGCCAACAGCCCTTCTTCAATATTGCTTTTTCCTCCTCTCGTGGCCCCCTATGTAATTCCAGACTTATATCCACATGTACACACCCTCCCTCACACATACACACATGTGTAAAAATTAAATCTGTGACCCACATGTAATGGTTTTAAGGTCTAGGGTACATGCAATGGTTTTAAGGTCTAGGGTACTTCATCAAAGTAGTCTTATGTACATGTCAGTTTAGACATGTTGGAGCTGACATCTAAGACAAATTTCATTTATCACAGCCAGGGAGTTCTAAATCAAATATGAAAATACCAAAATATCATATTTTCAAATAGTATTTCATTTTGACTTTCAAAAGTAAAATTCTGTGTCCATTGGGGTATGTTATAGCATTTAGTATTTTTTCTCTTTTGAAGAACTCAACTTTCACTTTAGGAAATAGATGTACATATATAGAAATGTAATTTCCATCATATTCATATGGAATCACTTTCAGTTTATGAGAGCAAATAGCATAGTGTTTCAAAACACAAGAGCCAGATGGGCTCTATGGCAGATTGGGTGTTTCAGCTTCAAGATGGGAATATTATTATTAGTAGTATAATTATGGTTTCTGTGTTTCTTGTACATGTAGCTGATGGCATAGACATATATATATTATTAATAGTTTTAGCCATGAAACAAGTTTCATGATCTGGAATCTTTAAGTTTTTGGATTTTTCAGATTCAGAACAATTTGTGTGTATTTCTCTTTAGCTTTGTTTTTTGTCATTGTTTCTAGCTTATGTTTTTAGTAATATTGGACTGTATGCATACTAGGCAAGCACTTGGCCACTGAGCTGTCCCTAGCTCCAACTACTACTTTTCAGCATTTGTGGTATGTAATTGTTTTTCTTACTACTCAAAATTCAAATTTAAGAGCTTGTAACAGTTTTAAAATATAACATTTTAGATAAAAAATGATAATGAACTCTGGATATTGCAACTCTCAGTAGTACACGTGTTATGGAGCAAAGCCGTCTGCCTGTCCACAAGGCCGTGCTGTTGAACCTTACATGTGCAGACAAATAAGCCTCAGTTTTCCGTCATAGAAAGAATCAGTAGCTAACAGATGGTGGCATTTGGTCTTCAGCTATTTGTTTTGTTGAGATAGAAATCAATATTGGTTTTAAAAGTTTAAACAGACAGCTATTTTAGAGGTTTCTGAGTGAAATGGTGCTTTCTCTATTTTCAGACATTTGATCAGAAATTTTTTGCTGGTGTTTTAAGCTTTGTTATTTAACCATATAAAGTATGTGCATGTGTTAGTGTTCTTCTTTTCTGTTTTGAATTCATGGTTCCCTGGCCTCCTTGGCAGTTACTTTCAGAATGGGATGTATAATTATATCATGAATTTTATTTGTGAGATGGGAGTCTCAGGTAGCACAAGTTAGTTTTGAACTTCCTGTATAACAGACGATTACCTGGGATCTTATTCCTCTTGCCCCAACCTCCCAAGTCCTGGAACCACAGATGTGAGCCACCATGCCTGGCTAAAACGTTTTAATATATAATTTTAAAACAAAGTTAATTGTTAATATTATTATAGCAAAGAGGATTTAGGGATATTTGTTTATGTTTGGTGTTAGGATCAAACCTAATGCTTATCCATACTTGGTCAGCTCTCTACCTCTGAACTATACACTCAGCCCCATAATACACAGTTTTAAACTCTATATAACTGAATATAGACTTCAAATGCATATATTTTTATATCTTTAGTATATCACATCCTCAGACTGTGTGTGTGTGTGTGTGTGTGTGTGTGTGTGTGTGTGTGTGTGTGTGTGTGTAGAGGACAGAGGTATTGGATATCTTTCACCTGATATTTTGAGATACTCTCACTAACCCTGGCACTCATCAATTCTGATCTGACCACTGAACCCCAGGAACATGCTCTGTGCCCAGCTTTTCCATGGGTGCTGGAGTTGAACCCCTGTGCTTGCACTTTACCAAGCCATTTCCCAAGCTCCCCAACCCCTATTTTTAAATGTAATTTTATTGCTTCATAAGAATGAGTCAGTTATTTGCCACTGCAGTTACTGAGTTAAAACTAATTACAACGATAAGAAAAACATCCAGTTTGTTCTTCTGGGTGTCACTAGACTTCAATTCTGTAGTTTTTATTCAGTATGTGAGAGTAATTGTGATACGAGAGTGCCTAGATACTGATCTCAGCTGTGCATCGTTCCAGGCTTTGTAGCCCCACAGTGTAATTCCTGAGGTTATTACTCATCTTTAGGGACTTCCATAATCACTAAGACAGTGTAGGAAAGTCTCAGCAGTCATGAAGAAGAAGGGAAACAAGGACAGCTTTTCCTGGTGTCCTAGCAACATATCTCTTCTCTCTCCTGCCATGGTTTGTCATCAGGAGAGGCCACAATTGTGACAGTAATTTCATGTTCCTCTGGTTATATAGTTTTAAAGTAGTGCCATAATCTGCTTCTTCCAGCATCTGGTGCTACAGTGGGGACGAGCTGTGTGTGTGTGTGTGTGTGCGTGTGCGTGTGCGTGTGTGTGCGTGTGTGTGTGTGTGTGTGTATAAGCAGCTGCTGGGACCCTTGTAGCAAAGCCACAGGAAATAGCAGCTGGACACTGCTCCACATCGCAACTCTGTGTCCCAGATATTGACATTTAGTTGGTGAGCAGCTGTCACCATGGAGTCTTGGTTCAGTCTCTCCAGTAATCGGTAGAACATTCCAGATGCACAGAAAGGAAGAAATTATTTCTGCCTGTCATGATCAGAAAGCCAGGGTGGTCTTGAAGGGAGAGTGGGTGGGCAGTTGGAGAGACTGAGACTTCATCCTGGGAACAGGAACATGTTTACAGTCCTGGAGGTCCATTGTTGTGAAGAGCTAAATCGAGTAAGGTTATGAATGCCGGCCAACTGCAAGTTAAGGACGGTATTTGCAGGGGAAACAACTCTGTGCCAGGGAATAACATGGTTTTCAGTTGAAAATCTATTTGTGCCAACTGGTTTTAGATCACAATTCCCTTTTTTTGTTTTCATAGCAAAGTTGAGCCACTAAGCCCCATCCTTAAGTTTGATAATATTTGGACAAAAAGACCAGAGGCCAGCTGACTGGTGTCTCAGAAAGTTTTCTCTTTAGTGCCTTGTTAAAAGTAAAATTTAGGGGGAATTATCAGTAAAAAAATTTCTGGTCCTGACTTCATATGATTTTTATAAAGTCATGTTAATGAGAAGCTCTTTGTGATATATACTTGGAAAGTAATAGAGACATGACCAGAAATCACTTTTCACTTTAGTATGATGTTAGGAAATTTATTTTAAATACTTGAAAGGCTTATTTTGGTTTCCATGCTGAATCTAATTATTTGTAGATACAGATTCCAAAGAATATAAACATTACAGTGTGCCTCTGGAATTCCCGTGGAGCAACTCCCAGAAAATGTCTATTGTGAGTAGAAGAATCTTTAATCTGTCAGATCTATGATACAGATCATATAAAGTCACAGATTATTAAAGTGCATTTGTGTTTTAAATGTGATTGCTCGTGTTCTCTGTGTTGTCTTACCCCCTTTCAGCACTCAGTGGATTCAAAGCTACATAAGAGCATCACTTGTTTTTTCTATTTATTCCTAAGTGAGATGAATGCATTTGAACATCCCCCTACAGCAAAGTTTCTCAGTTTTCAGCATGTGGTGCTTCTTAAAGGTGCTGGTGTGGCAGCACACTCCTGTATCCCCATACTTGGGAGGCCAGCCTGAGCTGGTGAGACCCTGTCACACAAAGCAAAGCCACCACCAGAGAAGGATAAGAGAGCTGTTAGGAGTATTGTAAACATGGTGGAGGATGAATGGGTGTTGTGGTAAAGTTCAAGTCTAGTATCGTATCCACGCTCTGAATTTCAGTTTTTGGATTAAAAATGCTCACAATGGACTAGCGAGATGGTTCAGGGGTTAAGCCTTTACCTCGGAAGTAGAAGAACCTGAATTCAGATCCCCAACATGTCTGGTGGAAATGGCTATGGCCTGCACTTTCAGCCTTGGAAGGTGGATCCTGGGAATCCCAGAGCAAAACAATAAGGAAGTAGAACAATCAAGGATGATTCCTGCATCCTTTTGGGCCTCCACAGACACACAGTGCCCTCTGAACATATACATGCAAAGAAAGAGAAAGAAAAGGAAGAAAGAAAGCTCGCTGGGTAAAGTCTATGCAACTGCAACACTTCTGGTCCCAAGCATTTTGAGCAAGGAAAGCCATCTGTGCTTAATTTGGAGTCGAAAAATTCAATGAAAAATAAAAATTTGGTTTTGAAGTGTGCAGCACTGAAAATATCACACTGGATCTGTTAAATGAAGCACGTTGTGAAGATATTACCAATCTAGTGTTCCCTGATATCAATATAATTAAGCTGGTCAACTTGTTAGGTAAACGAAAGGCTTACATTTATGACTTTTCCTATGACAAAATTACTGGTACTTGGCTTAGAGGAATGCAGTTTGATGACTGGGGGATTTAAGTAAACTTCAGTAAGTTTATTACGTTGGGTTTGGAGAAAGGAGCAAAATGGCAAAATGAACTCTTAAGTTCTGTCCTAAAACCTGATAACAAAAGATTATCCTTGAGGCTGACTGATGCCAGCCTGGGAGGCAAGCTCACCAATAATTAAATTTCACAGTGCAGAATTTTAACCATAGTCAAAATGAGACCAAAGCGTATAAGCAACATGCATAAGCCCCATCCTCTTTCTATCTGTATACAAGTTCAGTCATTCTACTACCTATCCACAAACATGCCAATGTCTTTAAGAAATAAGAACTTCTTTCTTAGTCACACCATCGTCTATCATACCTTCATAGAAGTTTTCTGTCCAGACATAACAGTTTCCAAGAACATGCATTTGAAACAGATGTGTCTACAGGCCTCAGGTTGGGTGACCTATGATCTCTAGGTTCAGCTTCATCCTTTCCATTAAAACGTGGGTATTAAAGATTCAGGGCCACTTTATGGAACCTTATATAACATAGATGGTGCTCATTACATGAGCACAGATAACAGACCAAGGAGTTAGCATTGCCTAGTGAATTAAAAATGTTTCAGTAGTTTTCAGAAGACAGGTGTTCATTGATTTTACTTTCAGAGACTGTTTTGGCTCCACTTGCCTTTATTCCTATAAGATTCTAACTGCTTTTTTAAAAAATGTTTTAACTGTGTATGTGTGTATGTAAATATTACAGGGCACCTGTGGAGGTCAGAGGATTACTTTGGTGTCAGTTCTAGTCTTCCATCTTGTCTGAAACAAGATTTATCTTATTGTAGCCTAACTGGTCTTCAAATTTCCAGAGATTCTTCTGTCCCTTGGCTCCCATCTCTGCATAGAAATGCTGGAATAGCAGATGTTCCTATGACATGTCTTATGTCTTATTTATGTGGGTTCTGGGGATTTGAACTTAGGTACTCACATTTGCTCCAAATTGCTTTTACCCACAGAATTCTTTCCCCAATACTCAAACTGCCCTTGTTCTATCTGCTTATTTCCCTGTCTCATCTAAGTCTATCCTTTTATTTCATCATTCTGGTGGTAATTTACCTGTATGTTACAGTTTATTAAGTTTTTATCTCGATCTAATTTTCAGACTATTAAACTATCAGTTCAAGTTGGCCTCTTTAAAAAAAAAACAAACTTTGTATTTGCCAGAATTTTCAAATACCTGATTTTTTTCTATTACACCAAATAATTTTTAATTGTAGATTATGTGTGTGACATTCAGAGGACAACTTTGTATAACTGGTTGTCTCTGCGACCTTTTTGTAGGTTCTGGGTTTCTAACAGATTGCCAGACTCAGGCAGGAAACACCTTTACCAACAGGGCTAGTTCGCCAGCCCACGTGGTTATTTTAAAGTTTGCATTTCACAGTTCCATTATCTGTCCCTTGGTTTGTTTCTATACCGACTCTTGCTTAGTGGTACCTGATGGTGCTCAAGGTCATTTTGTGGTGTGGTATGAGAAATGTAGCAGAATTACTTTGCGGAGGAAGACATTATCTCCACGCAGATGGATTTTTTTTTTCTTCTGGAAAGTGGATGGGATATTTATGGCCTTGAAGGGGTTAAAATTTTGCAGTTGAATTCACTCAGATTCTGTTTCATGTTTACACTCAAGAGTTGTGGTGTGCTGGTGAACAGCTGTGTGTCAGAATGTGAGTAGCCAGAGGAAGCAGTCGAGAAGTGATTTGACCAGTGGGGTCTCAGAAAGCTTCCTGTCCAAAGCCTTGGGTGTCCTGCCTGGTTGTGACTTGGGTTGTATACTTTAGTTACAGAGCATTTCAGCAATATCTGATTGATCACAGGTTTACAGAGAAAGTATGGTGGTTCTAGACAGGCCAGGAAGGAAGACTGCAATGCAGCCAGCATAGGATTACCTGCAGAGCCATCCCACCAGCTCCAGTTCTGTTTTGCAGTGAGAGAGTTGATGAATATTAATTACCTAGCTTGCTCTGCTAGACACATTTGAGATCCTTGGACTTCAGCATCTACATAGGAATGCAAGCTGCTCATTGCCTTCTTTGTGAGGACCTCCAGCGCTTTCCCAATACCGCTCTGGTTTTTAAATTTTCTTTCCATTTTTGTATGTGTGAGCATGCACCTTTGCAAAGCCTAGGTTGATATAAAGAATGGTCTTTGATTACTCTTCCACAGTATTCATTTTGAGTCAAGATCTCTAATCAAACCCAGAGCTCATCAGTAGGCCTAGTGTAGCTAGCCAGCTTGCTCTATCTGCCTTCTGATACAGGTGGGCCACCATACCATCCAGCCTGTCAGACTGTTCTAATGGGATTTGGGTCACAGTGCAAGCATCTGGCTAGAGGGAAAGTCTCATTCACCAAGGGGAAGCAGAGAGAGCATTGTGAAGGGCCTGTGCTTTTTCTGCCCAGATCACCAGCTTTTACTTGCAGCTTGTGACTTCCTCATAGAGGATCGCACATGACAAGTCAAAGCTTCAATGGATGCCATGTGTGAGCATGTGTACAAAGGTCCAACCACAGCAAGACACTTCAACAAGCAGAGGATACAATTTTTCTTCCAATTTTCCAAAATATTTGGACTAAGATCAGGAACGAAGCATTTTAAGCCAAAATGCCTCTTGAAAGTTTTATGATTTGTAAGAGAAGTTGGAAAATCTCTCTTGGACTTTCAAAATAATTATTAGGATATCTTATTCAGCAGCAAAAATTTTAATGCATTCTTTACCTCGGTGAAATAATGTAGGTATTTGTGCAGTTTGTAATATGTGGTTATTCCATATTTGTAATTTTTTTTAACCTGTAATACCAACCTACTGGAGAAAGAGAGAAGTCAAATATGTATCACGGAGCACATGTGGAAATTAGAGGACAACTTTTGGAACTCGATTCTCTCCTTCCACCATGTGGACTTCAGGGATCAAACACAGGTCACCAGGTTTGTGTGCTGGCACCTTGCCTGCTGAACCATCTTGCTGGTCCCCTAATTCAGTTCTTTAAATATTTAATAAAATCTTGTGGAAATTGAAGTGGTATTACTCTTTTTTGGATCGATGCGAAGAATGCCCTTTGACTATCTCAGTGCCACCCAATGAAAGCTGAGCTAAGCAATGCTTGGATCTAAATGTGCTTTAAAATATTTCTTAATTGCAAAAAAAAAAATATTTCTTAATTGCAAAGCCTTTTCTAGCTCTGATTTTCTAAACAGTATTAGCCAAAGACTAATAGATAGTTGACTATCATTAAAAATGTGGAGTACCTTCCTGGAATAAACTTTTTTCATGGATTAATAAAATATGTGGCACATGATTAACAGGAAATATTTTAGGCCATTAAATTGAATTACATAAACCACAGTCTGTTTTAAATTCTGTGCAACTAAATCTGTTTTGCTTTAAAAAAAATAAAATTCAGATTACACTGAGAAATACAGAATATTTGTTTTCTTTATTTTTCTTTTACCTGTTTTTTTCATGTGTATGTGGGGTGTATACAAATGTGTTCTTGTGTGTGAAAGTACATGTATGCATGTAGAGGCCTGATTCTGTTATTGAGAATCATTCTTGACCATTCTTCTACCTTATTCTTTTGAGACAGGGTCTCTTATCAAGCCCAGAGCTTGCCAGTAGAGCTGGTCTGGCTAACCAGCTTGCTGGGAGATCCCTAGTCTCTGCCTTCCGGAGCTGGAATTATAGGTGAACAAACATACCCACCTGGTATTTTAATCTCAGTTCTGGTCCTTTTGCTTAAATGGCGAGTGCTTTAACTGCTGAGCTTCAATCCAACCTGCATTTTCTAAGACTATCAAAATCATAACAATTGCTGGAGTATAGGAAATGCTTGAAATATTGGCTTTAGTCTTTCAACTCAATGCCAATCATTATTACTCTCTGGTTTTCTCATCCCTACTTCATTTGAAAATTCTCTCTTTTGGTTACATTCTTGGTTCAGATGTAGTTTTTTTCTCTGATATAGGAAAAAATGACAAAGGGACTAGAAAGTTGGCTCAGGGGTTAAACCTTTGCCTCATAAGCAAAAGGTCCTGAGTTTGGATCCCTAATCTTGTGTAAAAACATTAGGCAGAAATGGCAATAGTTTACACTTCTGGCCCTGGAAGGTGGAGTCTGGGAAACTCCAGAGCAAAGCAAAGAGGAGGTAGGGTAAATCAAGGTGGTTCCCAAAGACACTCTTGAACCCCCAGAGGCATACATGGCACCTTTTGATATACACACACACAAGCAAAAATTAAAAAAAAAATACAACAAAGGAAAGGCCCTTCCACAATGCCTGGCACACATGTGGTAATCAGTAAATACCACTTCCTTTCTCTTATCCTTTCACATCCTTAGCATGTGGTTTTAAGGTTACTGAGGAAATGGTACCAAGAAATAATTAGAGGCTCAACTTCTGTTCTAAATCGTTAAGCTTCTAAAAGGAAGCTTAGTTAACACATGATGCCACAAGCAGGATTTAGGTCAACCTGCAAGATTCTCAACCCTGGAGTAATCATCCTATGTAATCCTTTCCCCCAGAGTGATTGTAGCTTGTCAACAGGAAGCTAAACACCTTGACTTGAAGGTGGTTTAAGGTGGTGGCATAATCATCCCCACAGCTGTCCGATGTGACTCCTTGGCCGGGGAACAGAATCCTTTGCTGGCTCTAAAGGAGCAAACTTCTCCTTAGTTATGAAAGGACCATGTTTCTGCAACCCAAAAGCTTTGAGAATAACTCCTTGCGACGGCCAACAAGAGCCGGGGTATCAGTCCAGCCAAAGGAGAATGAGGACTTTTTTACAAGGTTGTACTCTATCAGACTCAAAATGCAGAAAACAATGATTCTTGCCAATATTGTCCTTGCTGGACATGCAGGTAAGGTACATCTGATCTTAAGAGTCATCTAGTCTCCACCAAAGAGCTACTGAAATAGGAAAGAGCCCATCAGTCCTAGATCAGCAAGGGCTGACTGAGTATTTCACCATTTAAACCTGTGGACACGGAGAGACCTGCGAGTTCACAAGCATCCCCATCTCCTCATCTTATCCATAGTTTGGCTTGCTGAGGTTTCATTTACCCATTGCCAACCACAATCCAAAAAATATGAAGTAGAACATTTCAAAAATAAGTTCACATTTTGCTCTGCTGTGAGTGGGGGCTGAAATCCCAGGCTCTTCCCATCTGTCCTCTCTGGGACTGAAATGTGAGGTAAGCAGCTTTGCTCACCATGCGCTTCCTGCCTGGAATGTACTAATTGCCTACAAGTAGAAAAACAAATGATCAGTGGGATCAGTGAGATGGTTCAGCAAGCAAAGTCTGTGTGCAAACCTAGAGACTTGGGTTCAATTCCCAGAGCCTACATGGTGGAAGGAAAGAACAGATTCCTGAAAGTTGTCTCTGGCGGTCATACAAGCACAATGGCATGCACATGTCTGCTCCTACCGCCTCCCCCCCTTTTCTTCCCAGGTAGATAAAGTATATTTTTTAAAGACAAAAGGCCAAA